>CM075290.1:10474741-10876214 GCA_037672795.1 Lagerstroemia speciosa | reverse complement strand
TTCCAAGAGTGAAATACCAGAGTCTAGACATATGTTTTGAAATGGTTGTCTCAGCTTGCTACCCGCATGGATCTCAAATTTTGAGACCGTGAGGATCTTACTGCAACAACCACAGTGGATTCCATCCTGGTAATCCACCCTTCCAGAAGCACCCGAGTTTTCCTTCTATTCATGTATTGCACCTTTGGCTTAACTCGACTACCCCAGAATCAATTAGCCAGGAAGGAGGGTCCTCTTCCCAGTGTATGGGACAAAACCATCACTTTCTGAATTCGACCCTTGTCAGAACTGCGTATCAATAAAGTACACCTACCCAGTTTTCTGCTTTTCCTTCCATGTAGAGAAAGATTGGAGGAGGACACTTTTGTGGATTTCTTCTGGGACCCTGTCAAACCATTGTCAATGGTTTTGCCCCTAAATGATTTCACACCTTGCTTCATGAAGGAGCTCAGTTTTTCTTCTGCACTATCACTTTCTGTGCTCTCTGCTCCCTCCTTTGCATAAGACGTTTTCTTCCTCACAGCTTCTCTGGTATTCTCATTCTCAATGCCCTCTTTTTGCTTCTTCTTCAGTTCTTTCTCCATCTTCTTTTGAGTTTTCCTTGTTAACTGACTTAGGATATCATCTGATACTACAAATGCCGTCCGATCTCCTCCATTCATCCCCACTTCATTATCAAGTTGCTTTTGTAGAGCATCATAAGCCTTGATTATAGACCAATAAGAGGTCCCTGAAGGGCTAATGTAAACTGCATCCAGATAATCTCTGTTCCTTCTAGGTTTTAATCTATATCCCAGCCAGCAGACAGAAGCATGTTCCTTATATTTTCACGCAGTTTCTGCTTTTCTGTGCCACTACCACGCTTAACAACCTTGCTCGGTGCGAGAACCTTTGCCTTTGGGGTTTTCTCACTTTCCAAGCCTCCTTTCATGGAAGAATCATGGGCTTCCACTTTGCGGGGTTTTTGCTTCAGAGACGCATCAATTTCGTCTAGATCCTCATCTCCAGATTACTAATCTTAGAAGTCAGCTTCTCTCTATTGATCCCAGTAACTGAAGCCCTTTCCCTTGCCGCCTTTGAGGAATATACTATAACATTCCTCCTGACATCATCTTCAGATCTCTGCTTCGGTAACATGTCACTATCCCCCAAATCTTCTTCGGAAGAGTCATTCGTCTCAGTTGGCACAAATTTCTGCTTACTGAGCCGATTTTTCTCCATTATCAGAAAGGACTCTGCTTATCAGACTTGTCTTCATCAGCTGAAGAGGGCAAAACAACTGCCCTTTTCTTGACAATGCCTTCAGAGCTGGAACCCTTCCTATTATCATCACTCTTCCACTGATCGAAATCACCGGCAGATACGCCTAGTTTTTTCTTCTTGTTCACATGCACCTTTAGAACACCATTTTTCCCCTGGACCCGAATAGGTTTATCTGAATTATTCATGTACTTCTGTCTCGAGGCAGACAGAGGCATCCTTTCTACATCCCGCTTCCTGTCATTGCTCAGACCACCTCCTTTGTCAAAGTACATGTTGTTTCTACTGCCAACAACAGCATGCCCACTTGGACCGCTCTCAAATTCTATCCTGCTGCCACTCCTAGCTAGAGACGGTGAATCCAGGAACCTTTTTCCCATCCCACCAACATCAAATCGCCTCCTTGACATCAACATCATGTCCTCATCGATTCCGTCATACTCGTCAAACTCAAACACATCCAATCTATTCCTCTTCCTCTTCTCCTCTCCATTCCAGTCAGTTAACTCGGTGTCTTCAGCAACATGCTTCCCAAGAACAGTCAAACCATTACAGACCCTAATTGTCTCTGCAGCAACTCCCCGGCGGGGAGGCAGAGGCAAGGGCGGATCCTCCTCACTAGACTCCGAGTTACTCGCAGCCAACCTCGGCCTCTTCCTCTTGTTCTTGACAGCAAAACCCTTCCTAGACCCAGAAGAACCAACGCCACCCACCGCATCCCCTTTCTTCCTCACAATCAAACAGCCCGAAGAGTTCCTCTTCTTCACCACAATTTCCGACCGATCCCCAGATCTCAAGTTCCCCTCCTTCGGCATTGGATTACAGCCCCAACAGCCCTAAACTTCCGAATTCATCTAAATCCCAGTCCCAAGGACCCCCAAGACACCCTCCCGATCAAAACCTTCAATCAAACATCACCAGATCTGAAGCGAAAACGATCCGAAGCGAAAACGATCCGCCTTGAAATTCGGATGATCCCCAGAATTCCGCAGAGCAAGCGGCTAAAGGATTGATCTTTGAGATATCTTACCGCGCCGGACAACTTCGGGGTGAAAATTTCACGGCAACGTATGGCACAATTATCCGGCAGAAGCAAAGCAAGGGAGCGATTCAGAGACGGGAGGGGGAGAACGGAGAATTGTGAGGAAACAGTGTCTCTTCTTCTGATTTTTAAAGCTTTCCTCTTTTTATGTTCGGTTTTTTCCTTTCCCACTGGTTCGTACCTCCGGTTCCCCTCCAATTTTACAACAAATTTCGTCACGTCCTCCTCTTTTTTTCAAAATATCTGAGGATTGAAGAGTCAGCCATCCAAAGTACAAGAATCAAAAGAGGCAATGTCAAATAAAGGTAGAGAAGATTACCGGATTTATAGATTTATAATCAGACGCTCATATGTTATATTATTATTAATAGATATTATAAAAAATTGAATTTATTTCTATCTAAAATTTTAAATTATTAAAAAATAATATTCAGTTACATTATAAACTTATTGATTATTATTTTATATCATTGATGTGGGATGGGATCTGCCACTGGGAAGTCGTCTGAAGGATCACAAAGCAAATCACTAGCTGGACTTGCTTGGTACTCTCTTCAGCAGGTCAATTTGCAATCGGTTCGATAGGATATTATTCAAAACATGGCTTACTACTAGCCGCACTGCCATAGCAGATAATCAAGCAAGTCGAGCAGAAACCATAGCTCGTTTCTATGGCAGAGAGAGGATGGAGTAGAATGGGTTGACATACTGTTATGCGAGAAGAGAGCGTGGATTGGGCCTAAGGGACGCAACGACATGGAATCAGCTGTGCGGCAACAATACGACAATCTCGAGGAATTGGAACTCGGATTTCGACATGTTTCATCTTCTCGCCGGGAGTTGCAGCAGCGCAAGAGGCATCAAATCGGAACTAATCTGTATAACCTTCTAGGCTCAATGCAGGAAGGCCAGAGAGATGCTAAATATATCGTAAATTTTAATATTTATAGTACTCGAATCTGAAAAATTATTTGAGGATGAGAGAGCTGGTAATCAATCTTAACCGTCTGATCTTTACGATGCCCTCACATGATGTCCTGTGTTTAAGCAACGTTTTGTTTTCAGTTACCTGAGCGAGTCGGAACTCGCAGCGGCGCGCGGGGCCGCCTCCGCTGATGTGTCGCAATCATAGCGGTGCTGATTATTCACGGTGAATGTGAGATCCACGGGCGAGAACGAGCGCGTGGTCCTAGAGGGGTGGGAGGAGTAAAGGTTGAATCTAGGTGTGGATTTTGGTACGGGTGACAGGACTGTTTCTCTGTTGATTCCATCTCCATACCGATCCGCGAAAATAATAATTAAAATATTATTTAATTAAATAATTTAATTGAGATTTATTTAACATATAATTGCGAAATATGATTATTTAAAGTTCTCTATTGTAATAGGGTAAGGCTGCTATTTCACCTTAAAAACGATGTCGTACGATGTAAGTTCAGTCTGTCCGTCCACTCGTGGAAGGCATTCTCCTCTCGGGATCTTCGTTCGCTCGGAGCATCGGAATGGCGGGAACTGTCGCGATCTTGATTACAAACGATGACCGCGTCGACGCCCCCGGCTTGCGAGCTCTGGTCCGCGTCCTTGTCTCCAGAAAGAAATGGCTACTGTGTCCTCGTCTCGGCTCCTGATTCGCTAAGTTTCGCTGTCCTTTAATGCCCTTCTGATATCCGCTGGATTAAAAATCCTCTTTTTTCTTTTACCGACTCCAACTTCCTACCCTGACGAAGTCGAAGCCCATTACTAATCGAAAGTTTGATTCTTCTGTATTTGGTTCGGTCGTCTTCCTGCTACCCTGCGCGTCATCTTTCATGTACGGCAGCACATGTTTGAACATATGCGTACGTGACATTTGCATTGAGCTCCAGTGAATTGTGTCACAGAACTCTCCTGATCATTATATGAAGTATGTAGGAGCCTGTGGTTTTACTTATGCCCCGCCCTATGCCCTGATTCCCATCTCCTTTCATTGCAGTTTCCCCCTCAAATTCTATAACTATCAGTGTCTAATCCCTGCCCCATCGTTCAGATGTAGTAACATGTGTGGATTTGAATTGATTTTGGTTTTCTTTCAAGGGGTAGTATTGGTTGGTTAGGACCTCGGATACTTCATTTGGCGATACACTTATGCTTGGATTAAGACAGTGGAGTCTCAACAAAACTGTTTTGGGAAAAATCAGCTGAGTCACAGTGCCATATGGCGCCACCCATTTGCTGTGTTCCTGGTTTGTCCAAAATCCAAACCGGAATTCAAACAGTTCGTAGGTGCAGAGATGTGTTTCGGTGATCTTTAATCCCTTCTGGCTTCTATCTCTGTGGATGCAGACAACAGTGTTTCGGTTGTTTTGCTCTCTTTGATTCCATAGAATTGAATTGATCAGTCCAGAGGACATGGCATGAACATTCTCGTAGAGCAGGATTTTACATCCTTGTACAGAATGTATATCACTCTTCCAGCGGAAACAGATCTCGTTAGGGTCATGGAGGATCCAGTGAGCATGATGGAGATTTTCTTGCCGGAGTTAGAATCTGAAACTCAGATACCGATGATGGTATCTCTCAGAAGATCAGGTACATGTCACTACTGCAAGTATTTACTCTTTGAGCAGCTAAATTTCCAGTCCGGTTGTTTAACAGCGCTCACAGCAGGGAGAAACTGGAACAGAAGTGAAAAGTTGACGTGAGACGTGCATGGATAAATTCGCCATCCCCAATTTATGTTTGGTTTCAGTAACTGGTGGAAGCACTGAACGAGCGAGGGAGTGACACAGAGAGGTAAATGCATTACTCATGTTTGGAGTGGGATGCGGACGGAACTGAAGCTTCTTCCCTGGAGAGAATGGGATTGCAGCCAACAAAGAGGAAAGTGCCGTTTTAAGGAAAGAGGTATGAAGTTTCCTGGACAGAGGCGGAGGTTCATGACCACATGAGGGGCATTCCCTTGAAGTGCAGTCATGCATAAATAAAACATTTTGCCTTGCGGGTGCTGCAGTGTCCTCTGTGTCATGATCTTCCCACCCTTAGTAGGTGTTGGCTCCGTTGGTTTTGTACTCCTCCTGTTCCTCCACAGTCCATCCTCATCTCTCTCCGGGATCGGATCATCTTCTCACTCTCAATCTGCCCCTCCCAGAAGCTCCTGAGCGCCTACCTCAGCTCGGCATAAGCATACCAGAAAAGCAGTGAGCTTCTTAAACAATCAGTTGTCCCGCTACTATGACGTGAGAGTTCAGATTAAAAAAAAAACTTCTTGTTGTATTATGTTTGTAACATAAATGGTTAACTTGTCGATTTCATGAAGTGTATGTTTAGGTACATATAAAACTGTATGGTCAGAGAATACTTTTTGATGGCTAAATGTATTCATCTGAGGAAGGTCACCTCCACAGTGGACGGAATTTACATTTTCTGTATGTGACATTAGACTTAGCTTTTAGCTTATGCTCTTCTCCCCGCCTAAATTCTGGATCATACCTCTCAGGCAACTGTTTTTCTCATCGATAGACTTTTCCATCAGGTCTCTTGGTTATGGGCATCCATCGTACTAGATAAAATTTTTATGTGGGTTTACCGTGTGTTTAGAGCCCATGACCAATAAAATCGAGTATAAAAGATTGTAGTTTGAACTCGGTAAATCGATTATGAAAGAGAAAATCCAATTTCTTATGAGCAGTTTATCTCCCTGACCAAAATACTTATTAGCTCAGTGAATATAGGTCATCCTGTAGAAATTTTATAATAAATTTATATATTTATATATGTATATATATATAAGTTATCCACTATTTCAATTTTAAAAAAGGCTTATCCGTTTTCCAAACAGAAAAAAACAAGTGCAGAAAAAGGATACTGATTATTATTGTTATTATTCTTTTTTTCTGAATGATATTTGATTATCAAAAAAATAAAATAAAAATAGTGAAAAAAACAAACAAATGGAACTCCAAATTGGACCATTTTCATATTTTGTCGTCTGCGTGCTCCGCTCAGTTCTCCCAGTGGAAGGCAAGGCGAGGGAGAGAGCGTTTCTTTCCGCAAGTGCAACTCCGTAGCTCTTCCCTCCGTCTACCCTTCTTTTAGAATCTCCCAAAGACCCATTGCCCCAGATCCCTCGCTGCCGGTGTGAATATTGCCCTTGATCTCCTCCTGATAGCTGAGCGCCCACATCCCGATTTCACCGCGAGATCAGTATATGCTGTGGGGGATTCCGGGGAATTGAAAAAGGGTTTCCTGATCAGGGCATGGAAGCGTAAATGGGATCCGGAAAAGGAGCAACTCCCTCTTCTTCTCCTCGGCAGATGGACGCTTCCATCTCAGGCAAGTTCCCGGGCAATGCTGCCTTTTTTTATTTGGGGTTCCTGAGAATGTTTTCCTGGTCAGTTGATTCGGCCTCATATTTTGGTTTCATGGATTGGTTAAAAGTTAGAGCCTTGTGATGTAAATCTTACGCTGAAGCTTAAATTCGAACGCGTGTGTGTAGGATAAGAATCAGCGATCTGATTTCTGGATCTCGTGGAATGTCCATATCTAAACCAATCCTTTTAGGTTTAAAGATCAGCAGAATATTCTGTTAATGGCTTTGTATTGCAATGCTGATTAGATACACATGAAATCCAAACTTTTTGGAATGACATGGCAATTTCGTTTTATTTACCGCCAGTGCTTATTAGTGTATACGGAAGTGGCACTCTAGATTGCATAATTGCAGATTCCTTAGGATCCGAAGGAGATGCAATTTTACCACCTTATTTAGATGGATTGACAAGTGAAGATAATGGAATCCGCACAAATTCTAATGCCGTGTACTGATTACTTTTTTGTTGCATTGCACCAAATGGGCCACTATTATATGAGTTATGTAATCACAAACCCAGAGAACTGTTGAGCGTAAAAGTTTTTTCATGACTGTGACCAAGATGGTTTAATGATGCAAGAAGGATTTATTCAGTTGATTGAAAAAGTGGAATTTGATTACTCAATCACTTTCTGTTTATTGAATGATGCGGAAGGGCTCACGCAATTGAGACCTATTTGTGCTGATAAAGTTGCTGTCTTTTTGCAGTACTCCGCCAGAAGCACCAAGAAGATCTTGAACATTTGACCTTAACAATGCAGCCTTTAAGAACATTAAAGTTCTTTGCTCTTGCTGTTGTTCAATATCTTAAGCAAGTAATGTCTTATCTTCTAGCAAAAGGTGGTTACCTTATGCTCCTCAGCACCATGACTGCGGCTGTTGGGATCTTGCTTGTAACTTTCGATGGCCCCCATGAAAGGTAAATTTTTCTTTTAGGACTATTTTGTTGTTTCTCTTGTGCCCCAATATGTTTTACTACTTTGTTTGTATTGTTAATTTCAATTTCAGCAAATGCTATTTGGTGATTAATAATTCAATCTGTTCTTACAGCATGTTGAGGAGATCTCAAATTATGTTCGATATGGAATTTGGTGGATAGCTCTTGGAGTTGCATCTTCAATTGGCCTCGGTAATTTTTTTATTTTACATGTGCAAAATTGTACTTCTAGTATTTTAACATCCAAAATAACATAATTCAGTATTGAAGCTTCTATCCTGGGATGCAGCTTTGTATCAATGTTTCCCTCTTATTAAGGAAAAAAGTAGATATTAGATAATTGGAGGTTGAGTGCCAGTTTGATAATTTATTGAAAGGCTTGTTAATTTTTTTACCTGACGTTCTTGCAAGTACTGATGTTGTTTTGATTATATCGTCCTAGTCTAAATGGTAAATTTAAATGCTCCTGAAGCATTTGGTTTGTTCCTAATAGATTTCCACTCAGTCTTTAGCAAATGTCCATTGATCATTTGCCAAAATCCGCATGAGGGAAACTCTGTTTCTTCTATCTTATGGAAACTTTTTTTCTCTCTCTTTTTCTCAGGATCGGGCTTGCACACTTTTGTCCTTTACCTGGGCCCCCATATTACTTTCTTCACAATCAAAGCGATGCAGTGTGGTAGGGTGGATCTGAAAAGTGCTCCATATGATACAATACAATTAAAAAGAGGTCCGTCATGGCTTGACAAGGACTGCACCGAGTTTGGGCCGCCATTGTTCAAGCTAGTGGATGGGCTTAGGGTTCCCCTGAGCAGCATTCTACCCCAAGTTCAGATTGAGGCTGTTCTATGGGGTCTTGGCACTGCCCTTGGGGAGCTTCCTCCATATTTTATTTCAAGGGCAGGTACAACAACAGTGCAGTAAACTTTGCTTTTATTTATAGTGAATTCTGAAGATCAAATCAGTGGGGGGAAGCTTGTTGGCTTTACATAACTGTTCTTCAATTAATCTCGTGTGATTAGAGACCATTTCAGGGTGGCCAACATGCTGATAATTTTTTTATATGCTTATCGTGTTCGTTAAGCCAATCATCCCCAGTGGCATGGACTTGGATTTGGAACATTAAAATCTGTGGGAAGTCAATGTTACTTCTGGCGCAAAGCTAGAAAGATAGGACATATTAGGGTGCACTGACAAGAAAAAGTTTTTTTCTGCATGTTCCCAGAATTTGATTATTGATATTGGCCGTCTAACAAATAACTCAGCTGCTCTGTTTCGATGTGGAGATTGAGTAAACATGATGACATCATTTCATTCTCTCCTTTTGTTTTATTAGAGAGAGTTGCCTAGTTATGCTCTTATTAAATGTGATTTTTCCAATAACAAAGCGAGGTTATCTGGAGGTACATTGGATGTGGAAGGACTGGATTCATTGGATGAAGATAGCGGAGTCTTGGCTCATTATCTCGCAGAAATTAAGCGCTGGCTCCTGACACATTCTCAGCATTTGAACTTCTTCACTATTTTAGTGCTTGCCTCGGTTAGATTCATCTTCTGCTGCAATTTTGATCCTCTTCTGGTTTTGTTGCTTTTATGATATTCGAGTTATGATATCTAAGAGGAAATATACCATGGTATTGCAAAAGCCACACGAGGGGCTTGTTCCATTTTCTGACATTATGTCTCGTGCTTAATGTTTCACACTGATATCATTTGATATGTCTGTGATGTTTCAATTTTGATCTCCCCTTTCTTATGCCTTTGAAAGGAAAAGAACTGGGTGGAATCTCTGGAAAGAAAATATTGGTTGTTGATAATACGTTCTGTTTCAGGTGCCAAATCCTCTATTCGACCTTGCTGGAATCATGTGCGGTCAATTTGGGATCTCATTCTGGAAGTTCTTTCTTGCTACTTTGATTGGGAAAGCAATCATCAAGACTCACATTCAGGTCTGCTCGTGCTCTCATTTTTCAGTCTTTTTATAAAGTTCACTCGGAGACTGTTTACTTAGCAAGATAGATCCCCAATTCAAAGTTAGTGGATATCTTGACAAGATTTCCACTTCATGTTTTGGGATTGGTCTACCTGATCAGGTGATTCTATCCTAGATGTGTCCCTGAAAAAGATTTCTTTCAAACAGTTCATTCACTATTAACAATCCGTATGGGCATAACTAGTAATGGAATTAATAGAAATTAGTTACTGTGATTGATATAGAAAGAATTTTTTGAAGACTATCCAGGCTAAAATTTTCCATTGATTCTAGCCTTTTGCGAATTACTCAAATTCCCTAGAGAACGGCGTGAGACATGGCATCAATTGAATTGGTTGTTGGTTGGTCCAAGTAGCAGGTCACAGTCATGCTCTGATCTGTTATTCTCTTGGTTGATGATAGACGGTCTTCATCATTTCTGTTTGCAATAACCAACTGCTGAATTGGATGGAGAACGAGCTGATTTGGATGCTAAGCTCTATTCCTGTTTTTGCCTCTGTATTGCCCCCGCTGATTGCCAAACTCAATGCCGTTAGAGATAAGTATCTCACAGCATCTCCTTCAGTTCCCTCGAATATCAAGGTCTATTGACATTCTAGATATCCCTTGTTTGTATCATACAATCAAGTTCCTTTACAATTTTGTTATCTATTGTGAATTCGGTCTATTTATTTTTGCACTCAACTTATGCCAGTGGCAGACTTGGAGCGTGAAATATTTGAAATTAATTTCTATATTCAGTTTCTTAGTTCAAACTTTCTTAAAAATCGTGGACGTGTCCTGAGCTTATGTGTAAGCATAGATTTAGTACAGAAACCACCTTATTCAAATTTGTGATCGTATTTCTGTTTTGCCTACCTGTCCAAATAATTTCTTTCTGGACAGGTGAAGAAATGGGACTTCTCGTTCGCTTTGATATGGAACACAGTTGTGTGGCTCATGCTCATGAACTTCTTCATCAAGATCGTGACATCGACCGCGCAAATGTATCTCAAGAAACAGCAGGAGAAAGAGCTCGATGCCTTGACTAACAAATTATCTTCCTCGGTGAATAGGAGCTGAGTCTTCCTCTCAAATTTATTGGTGTGAGTGACAACTCCAGACATGTCCCTTTTTTTCTTTATTTTTACTCTCCCCTGCTAGGAGTAGTCAGCACAAAACCGTCACTGTGATGAATCCGGTCACAAACACGAATTTGTCCCCCAGAAGGTACTTTTATGGATCCGAGACCTTTTAGGAGGTTGAATAGAAGTAGGAGGAAACACACATGTCGTGACAGTAGAAATTGCGGCTTATTCTTCCAGTTGTTGTTGAGGGAAGCTCATTGTTTCGGGCATTGTATTGCCCGCTCTAGGTATCAACATGATTCCTGGAATCTCGTCATTCTTTGGTAATGCATGACCAAAGGTTTATCCTCTTATATCCCTGTGTTGCAAGTTTTCTGCATTACTTCCTGCTGTGCGATGTCAAACATAGCTCGAGTAGCCATTCGACAGAGCTGGAAGATCTTGTGGGTTCGTGCCTGTCGGGACACAGCCGAGTTATGTCCGATAAACCGGACAATATGACAGCTCGAAACAGTGAAAGTATACCGAGATCTCTTTTGTGTATTGCTTGGCGGCGCAGCCAACCACGCTGAGGACGGAGTTTTCAGCCCAAACTGGAATTCTCTTTTTCAAGGTCTGAAATCCAAATGAGTCAGCACAACAAGAATAATTCGTCAAAGATATTCTCCTTCTTTTTTTTTTTTGTGGACTTCATGTGCTGTTGTTCTTATCTAAGCTTTATTTCTTCACCTACTAACAAACAAAACCAACGTGAGTTAGTTCAATTGGTAAGATAATTATTCTTCATTAAGTAAAAGTCTCGAGTTTAAGTATTTGCAAATACAAAAAATTCATGCTGAGAGAGTTTCACCCCTTAATAGGCCTACTCAGCTCGAACCTGATTAGTCAGTAGTCTTAAAAACTTATGGACATAAGTGTGTACACTAAAAAAATTCAATTGGTCCTACCTAATTCGGAATTGAATCTTTGCCTATTAAGGAGTAAAGTCTTCTCATTTATAGATATTTTTCGCTCGTGATATTTAAATCCATTATCTTATTAAAAGGGGAGGAAAAAAATTTTAGGTGGGTACTGCCTTACTTTGACGTGGTGAGAAAGAACTAATAAAATCGGTCTCATTGGTGATAATTATGGCCGTTGTTCGGATGATTAACGCAAACTTGCTAATTTGTCACAATCTAATCAACCAAAAAAATTATATTTTCTCACGTTACGCGATGAAATAGAACCACCCGAGAATTCCTACAGACGCATCAAACTATCTTATTTTTTAATTCCTGTCGGTTCAGCAACAGTTGATCTCAACTAACAACCGCCCACTCTGGCCAAACCCAACACGATGACCCAGGTAAAAAACATCAGGAAGGATCCCATGCCTCATCTTCTTTGGAAGGAAAAAAAATAAAAAAGGTCATGCATACATGCACCATTAACGTCGGTCTTTTCCGGATTAATCGTTATCCATCTACTATGAAAAAAAGTGTCATGCACATACACACACCATTAACGTCGGTCTTTTTCGGATTAATCGTTATCCATCTACTGTGAATTGCAGTGCACGTTCACGCCGCGACACCACTTGTTGCCGAGACTCTTCCAATTAAATGTTGCTGAAAAGTCAGAACCACGACCATAGGACCACGATGTTTTGGTCTTCTGCTGCCGTCATTACCTGCTAGAAACTGGTAGAAATGCGGCCGCTGGACGAGGAGAACGTGTCTTATTCTTAGGCCGTCCTGCCTCGCCACGGGATGTAAAGGAATGGCCAATTAAAATATAACAAACAGATAAATTTATATTAATTACCAGAATAGTTACTATAATTAAAGCTGAGTGGGCGTCCATCAATCGATTTCCACATTTGAATTGTCATAAAGTTCCTTCTTTGGTTGGATAACATCATGAAAGTTTGCCTTTTTTTGTATTCAGACTGCTTCGAAATTCCAACGTGCTCGGTTATTGTTCCATCTCACAGTGATAAAAAAAAAATCAACGATAAAAAATTACTTAACAGTCACTCACTCATCTAATTACATTTTGATTGTTAATTTCTCACACCAAACGGTGAGTTAGGATCACTGTAAAATTTCTCCTTTATCAAAATTATTCAGACAAACGTCCAGTAGGCCTGATAGATGTAAGTTTTCTAAATGGTAAAATCATCTTATCTATCGTAAAATTTTTTCTATTTACAAAATTAGAAATGTAAAATCTTGTTCAGAGAAAAGGGTGTGAGCCACCTTACTGCTTTTCATCTGCCCTCCGTGGATAGTGTCGGCCATCTAGAAATGTTGGGGAATTCAAAAAATCCGATCGTACCGTAAAAAATCTTAAATAATTGATTAAATTATTTTAATTAGTAATAATTATAATAATTAATTAAAAAATTAATATTAATTTATTATATTTTAATTAGTATTTTCACTGGTGAGATAGCATCAGTTAAAAATTTTTCCCTGCATCGGCGGTGTCCTGTCAACTCTGACCTAGTTTACTACAAGACAAGTCGTATCCGCTTATTTTGATGCCATGTTGGTCCTGGCAAATTCTCGTAATTAGTGTTCATCTCTCTCCCTGATACAAAATTAATAAAAAGAATTGTTGAAATATAAAAATTAAAATTAAATATCACCACATATTAATTTAAAATGTGCACACGTATCTCATCAATTTCAATATGCTCAACAACAAACTTCATATGAAAAAAATCAGATTAAAAAAAGAAAAATACCCGACTTGTTATCCGCAAATCGAGAAATGGACTGGAGTGGATACCGAGCCGGTCAAGGCCTGGGTTCAGGAATTCAACGAAACGTGGATTAGATGGGTTGGAGTGTGCACACTTGGCATAAAGACTAAGTAACTCTTTTTCTTTTTTTGGATTTTCAATAATAGATAAGATAAATAAATAACAACAACCGGACAGTAATGTAACCTATGACCTGTATAAAAAATGTATCTCACCAAGGACTTGCATTACATGACGGTCTACTACTCTTGTCTCCAACCTCAGGTGCTTGAGGGTCAAACTTCTCCAACCTCGCCTATGTTTAACTTAAAAGGGAAAAAAAAAAAATGAACGAACCGTAGAACCGACTGGTTCAATGCTGAGGCACCGCGAAACCGACCTATTTTACGAGTTCATGGGTTCTAAACTGCATTTACGGCCAATCAACCGGACCGGATCTCACATTTTAATTATTAATATTTCTTTACGTCACATAACAAGTTAAGATTGCCGAAGAATTTTCCAGTCTGGATTAGTGTCTCGATTGG
The DNA here is from genome assembly GCA_037672795.1 of Lagerstroemia speciosa. NCBI lineage: Eukaryota > Viridiplantae > Streptophyta > Magnoliopsida > Myrtales > Lythraceae > Lagerstroemia > Lagerstroemia speciosa. Next base: position 10,862,291 of record CM075290.1, on the reverse strand, counting down.
TTCAAGCGGTTAAAATAATTAAATAAATATTAATTATCATCCACGATAGTTTAAAGAAAACGATCAATGCTTTTAATTAAAATGGATTTTCTTTTCCAAGTGTCAGTCTTGAAGGGCCGCACATGAGAAAAATTCATCTAGTACAAGCTGAATTCGAAATTAATTTCCTGGAATATTAATTTAAAGCCAAAAATTATGTTTTAGTTCCATAATTGATTTATTATTTTGTATTTTCGTTTTTAGTTTGAAATAATATTTCACCCACTCAAATAATTTTTCCCCTACAATATATATATATGTATGTATGTATATATATAATATGTCTATTCCATTACATGAATATTTTTACAAGTAAAAAGGAGCGTAACAGTAATATCAATCGTGTCATTACCATCATACAATGTTTAAGATTTTATATTTAATAATGAATGTATCAGATGTATTGAACAACCAGTACGGGCACTGGTCCGTGGCCGTCGCACTATCCACAAAAGCCGGCATCCTCCAAAATTGATACTTTCGGACAGATATTTTGACACGTATGCATTCAAAACCGATACCTTATACGTACAAAATCGTTTGGAAGTGAATTTGGATTAACTATATCACCGTTGTTAAATGACGCTAAGATACAATTATACGCGTAAACGTACCGATCTGTACATAAGTTCATCTCGTCCACGACTGTTATGAAATGCGATGAATAAACTATGATTTTTTTCGGTCAATATATTTGAAAATCTACACGTCCGGCGTCATCAAATCCGACGGATTGCGAGCAGTAAAAGAACATCTAAGAACTACACGTGTAGCTTAACTAGATATTTTAGCATAAAATGTTGCGTTTACATATCTGAAACTATTTCAAAAATATTTTTAACATTTATAAAATTTTTATAAATTTTTTAAAATTAAATTTAGGCATATCCATATTTAAATATAATTTATGTAATAAACACTTCTTGGATTAGAGGTTGAATATTTACTCGCTTCTCACGTTTATTCTATTGAGTATTGACTGACGCAAGTCAACATATCCACGTGGAAAGATCCTGGTGGTGGTGACCCACCACGTCATAAGATTCCTCCCTCTATATAACTCAATCCACCCTCCCTCCCTCCGACACACAACAAGGATTCACTCCGACGAGTCGAGTCGGGGTCGCATTTTCTCAGAAGCACGAGCATTTGCTTTGGTACACAGAGATCCCGCATAGTCGACGCCTCACCTCATCATGCCGGCCGGAGGATTCTCGGTGGCTACCTCCGGGAGCCAATTCGAGGCCAAGATCACGCCGATCGTCATCATATCCTGCATAATGGCCGCCACAGGCGGCCTCATGTTCGGCTACGACGTTGGTGTCTCCGGTACGCACAATTTCATACTGTAAAATTGGATCTGATGCTGTTTCTTAATCGGGTTATTGCATCGAACTTTGGACTGGACCGACTTGACTCTAGTCTTGAAAAACACATAAGCAGTCCGTTATTGAACGACCATGGTGATTATCGGTCTGCTTGTTTCTTGGAAATTGGTTCGAAATTTTGTGAATGAAACTCTCTTTTTTCAACTATAAAAAGTTCTGCGTCCAAGTATCCAACCCCTGGTCGTGCAGGAACGCATTTTAGCCTAAGATTCTACTTTTTGTTTTTCGGATAAAGCAGTTTGACTCTGAGATTCATGGTGACTGAAACGCTGGTTCCTCTTCGCTCCATGTCGGGATATTTGTGTTTCGATCCTCAAACTTTATGTTTTCCCAATCTGTTCCGCCGACTATGCTTTTCTTTTCAATTAAGCCCCTCCTACCTCGTTTTTAAATCCTTAATTAGTCGCATAAAACATATATAATCTTATCTCCAGCCGGAAAAATCGCATGTTCGATGTTAATAGATGTTAATTCGCGGTCGCAGGAGGGGTGACATCGATGCCCGACTTCTTGAAGAAGTTCTTCCCGGCGGTATACAAGCGGGTCAGGGAGCCCGGGGTCGACAGCAACTACTGCAAGTACGACAACCAGGGCCTCCAGCTCTTCACATCCTCGCTGTATCTCGCTGGGCTCACGGCGACCTTCTTCGCGTCCTACACCACGAGGAGGCTAGGCCGGAGGCTGACGATGCTCATCGCCGGGGGTTTCTTCGTGTTCGGGGTCACGTTCAACACCGCGGCCCAGGACCTCGCCATGCTCATCGTCGGAAGGATTTTGCTTGGCTGCGGTGTCGGTTTTGCCAACCAGGTACGCGACTGTTCGATGAAAGTCGTTGTTAGGTAGGTTATAAATAAATAAATAAATCTTTAGCCACTAATTTTTCACCTTATCCTTTGATTGCAAACCGTCGAAGATCGTGGGAAAGATAATAAAATCGGAGGTGCAAGAGAATTAGGGTTCAAGTTTTTAGATGTATATGAGACCATACCCGTATAAACTCAATACAAATTTTATATAATATCAGATATTATTATTTATCATTTAAGCCCACATCTCGATAGATTCAAGTATGTAACTCATGCACAAAAGAAAAGTATCGACTATTGATCAGTTATATAACCTAGGGACAAAGGATAAAGGTCCCTTCATGGTTCAAGGTGTGTTGTCCCCCTTTTAAGAGAAAATTTTCGGTACATTGAATATATTATATTGTATTACTGACACAATATATCCAATCACTTAAAGTCTGACATATTGTTATAGTTATAATTACCTAATCCGGAAAATCCTAAATAAAATTCAAAAAATAAAAATCTTAATAAATTATGAATCATAATTGACTGAGTATATTATGCAAGCTTTATCACATGGTATATAAGATGCATCGAAGATTTTCTCCTTCTCTAGGTAGAGAAAGCTAACGATGTAAGGTTAGCTTAGCGATTCTCTCACCGGACCCCCAAATGAGTGATCCCAAGATCGAATCTCAAGTTGGGAGGGTCGATAGGAATTTTCACAGGAATCCCGATCCGACCGCAGATTAGTCTCAAGGTGGCTGGTTCGGGGATACTGCGCGGTGCAAACTTAAAAAAATATTGAGATTAAATTCTATATAAAAAAGATATTAAAGAGAATATAATACATAACGTAAATATATGCCCAAACTATTATAAGTAAGATCTTATTTTACAATAACAGTAATTAATTTTTCACCGTATCTTTTGTTATAATATTCCACAGTTATAGTGCGTTAAAATCATTATTGAAGTTGAATTATATTTATATATGTGTATATATAAATATAAGATAATTCTCGTATCTACCATTCATATTTTATATATCGGAGAAATTCCCTTTTTTTTTTTACTTCTGAACTTTGTCAATCAGTTAACCATTTTATTTTTTTACTACATAAAAACTCTTTCATTATTTAAATTATTTTCTTTTTCTACATCTTATCTATCACTTTCATTTTTATATACAAGTTTGCATTTTTCTAATATAACACACCAATAATTGCATTTATAATATCTCCGTTGAAAATTAATTCTAAACGGGAGAAAAAATTTGAATTAACTTTGAATAGTAGATTAAAGTTAGAATTAATTTTTTTTAAGTAAACAGATTTTAAGTTTTCTTTTCTTTTTTTCCCTCTTAAAGATGCAACAAAATTTTATTTTTAATTGTTTTGACAATTCCACTGGTTCCATTTTTCACCCTCAACCCGTCCAGAGTTAGTGGAACTCACTATCCATGGCCACCGTTTCATTTCCAACTTTCCTTTCATTTTCACTTCCCCTTCCTCCTATCCCCTTCGATTCCACTGCGAAGTTTTCTCCTCCCAAAACTCCTTTCAACCCGACATATCTCATCGATTTCTCCATCCATCCACTAGATGGCTACCGGGCCCCCTCTCTTTCTCGGACCTTGTCCCTAAAGGAAGAGCATGCCGTTGCCCGTGTCACGAGAACTTGGATTTATCCGCACTGAGCGGATACGCGCGCACTACTGCATCTAAGCATGTTCCGATGTGCGATTAGGACCTATTTGAGATTAATCAACAGAACTGTGTGATCGGAATCCTATTTAACCGACCGTAACTTTCTAAAGGACCGTGTAATAACATGGTTCTCAGAATAAAAGTCTTGTATTTATTTAAAAAAAAATTCTGTACCTTTTATTTTTTTTCTCTTGCTATTTTTAAATTCAAGCGTCTCTAAAAAAATTTATTGGTCTAGCGGGGTTGTTTTATCTTCTTTTTTTTTTTTTATAATTACACTTTTTGAAATCATTTTTGCTTCTAGAAAAAGGTTTTATGGGATTGGGATGGATGGATGGGATGGGAGGGCTTGTTGATAACGTGAAGAATGCTTGGGAAGTACTTCGAGTGGATGTCTTGTCACTCTGTTGATTTGATGTTTTGTTTTATATTATCCCTTGATTTGTAATTTAGCTTAATTATAATTATAATATAGTCTCTTATTTATTAAAAAATTCAAAAAATATTTTAAATGGAAGGGACCATTTTCTCATAATCTCTCGATAAAGTTTTTTTAAAGGTTAATAATTAGAAAACAACATGGGAGCTGAAGATGCTTGCGATCTCCAAATTGATCCTGTCGGGAGTTGGGTCTTGAGATCCTCCGAGATCTTTTTAATTAATTAGCAAACTATTGGTTGGTCCATTGACTTGCGCGATTAACTATCCATAGTCATATGGAAAACAACACAAAGATATCAACTCTCGGTTAAATATTCCTTAACAGTAGAAAATCAGACTCCTAGAGGCTTTTCGTCCGTCAAATTTTCATCGAACTTAAAAACATTTGATCCAGACCGACAGATAGCGATGTTTATCCTTGAACATAAATTCTAGTCTCGATAGCATGCTGGACAAATAAGATGAGATCGGCAGATTGGTACCATTCTTAACTTAGCACCAAGTGGTCTCAACTTATCTCTATTTAGAATATTCGAGTTCGAGATTTTATTCAATGACTTAAACCATATCTTTTAGGTGACGATCACTTTTAAAATAAAAAAATTAGTAATCTGTTGGTATTTATTAAATAGTATTCTTGTCTCAACCATTGGTGTAACACAATTGATTAACGGGTGCAGGCTGTTCCGCTGTTCCTATCAGAGATCGCGCCGACGAGAATACGTGGTGGACTGAACATACTGTTCCAACTCAACGTCACCATCGGCATCCTCTTCGCCAACCTCGTCAACTACGGCACCGCCAAGTAAGATAATGTTTCTGTATCCTCAGCTTCGTTTCCCCCAGAACATATTCAAAACAAGTCCCGATCAGACACCGTATACCAGGGAATCGAACTTCGCACGACTCTCGGACCATGACAATAAGATGTGTGCATTGTTCTTCGAACGTGCTACTTTCCCATTTACGGACCTCAGAACGAAGTCGATATGTCGAACAAATGGCTAGGCTCTTAATAAGTGATGGTATTGTTTGTTGATAGGATCAAAGGGGGATGGGGATGGAGGCTGTCACTTGGGCTAGCGGGGATCCCCGCTGGCCTCCTGACCGTAGGAGCCCTCCTGGTGGTGGACACCCCGAACAGTCTCATCGAACGGGGCCGACTCGAGGAAGGGAAAGCTGTGCTCAGGAAGATCAGGGGCACTGACAACATCGAGCCCGAGTTCCTTGAGCTCGTCGAGGCGAGCCGGGTCGCCAAGCAGGTCAAGCATCCCTTCAGGGACCTCATCAAGAGGCGGAACCGGCCTCCGCTCGTCATCGCCATAGCGTTGCAGGTCAGTAATATATCTCGGAAAGTCGACGTTTAATTAATCGATTCGGTTCCACTAGTACGACCTGCAAGAAAGTGTTGGATGTCACGGATTGCGTCGTATTACCATTGCTTGATCGTGTTACAGGCCTTGCATCAATTGTTTTATGGCATATAATATATTTAACTGTAAAACATAAACTTAAAACCCTTATAAAAAAAACTAAAGAAGTCCAAAAACTCAAATAAAATACGAAAAAATCCTTAAAAATCAAAGAGAGTCTTAAAAATCTCAACACCAATTAGCCAAAAAAAGGAGGAGGACATCGAATATTATTGAACATGAGTTTTTAGAGTTTGTCAAAATATTTAGAATTTTTATTTATAAATTTTCTAGTTTTCTAATTTTAATGAGGATAAGAAGAAGCGATTTTTTTTTGAGAGGGACATATTATCATTTCTTATTTTTAAGTAGAAGAATGATTTGAAAACTAAAAACTCCAAAGAAAATTTTGAAAATTCAGATATTGGCATTATTCGATATTGATTTCTTATATTTGTTAAGGGCTTTCAGGATTTTCATTTATTTTTTAGATTTTCTAAGCTTGATGGTGCAGGGGTAAGCTAGACTTTTTTTAAAATTGAGAATAACAAATTATTATTTTTTTCACTTTAAAGCAAAAAAAAAAATTTGAATTTATATTTTACTCGGAAAGACTGTCTACTGCCTGCACGTGTACCTGACAAAGTTCGATGTCTTGGGTTGCAACAGATATTCCAGCAGTGCACCGGCATCAACGCCATCATGTTCTACGCGCCAGTCATCTTCAACACCGTCGGGTTCGGCGGCGACGCATCCCTGTACTCGGCGGTCATAACCGGAGCTGTCAACGTCCTCTCGACCTGCGTCTCGATCTACTCGGTGGACAAGGTCGGCCGGAGAATGCTCCTCCTGGAAGCAGGAGTCCAGATGTTCCTCTCCCAGGTCGCCATCGCCATCGTCCTGGGCATCAAGGTCAAGGACCATTCCAACAACCTCGGCCACGGCTTTGGCATCGTCGTGGTGCTCATGGTGTGCACCTTCGTGTCCTCGTTCGCTTGGTCATGGGGCCCTCTCGGGTGGCTCATCCCGAGCGAGACCTTCCCCCTCGAGACCCGATCGGCTGGCCAGAGCGTGACCGTGTGCGTGAACCTCCTCTTCACATTCGTGATCGCGCAGGCATTCCTGTCGATGCTGTGCCACTTCAAGTACGGCATATTCCTCTTCTTCTCCGGGTGGGTCCTCGTGATGTCGGTGTTCGTGCTCTTCCTTTTGCCCGAGACGAAGAACGTCCCCATCGAGGAGATGACGGATCGGGTGTGGAGCCAGCACTGGCTGTGGAAGAGGTTTGTGGAAGAAGGTGTAGATGATGCCGAGAAGGCATATGGAGCTAGTGCGGTCGATGGTAATGGGAAGAACAAGAACGGGCATGTTAACGGGTTCGATCCTTCCTCCCAGTTGTAAGCCTAGTGATCGAGAAATGGCCGAGAGAGAGAGTGCAGAGGGGGTAGTTATCCGCTACATATCGATATATAGTTTGACGTCAACAGCCTAAGATCCGAGTCCGTAATGCATATATATCCGTGATCACATATGCAGTAGAAGCTTTCATAAGATATTGTCTGGGTGTTATTTTGATTTAGGATATGAGAGGGGTGTCAGATGCATAATCTTACGACATGTTTCGTACAATCCAACCCATTAGAACATCTATTTTCCTTTTTCTTTCCCTGTCTAAACCACCTCTGGCCTCTGAGCCAAAATTCTTGAACTTGAACTGAACGGAAAGTTGAATAAGTTGGTGCAAAGCTGAGACACAGAAGATTGCACTTGGAAGAACAGTTTAATTTGAGAGATCGAGATGGTGGATGAAACATTTCATTGGTGCGACGATCAAAGTGTGAAATCGAACCAGACAGCCATGAGAATGAGAAGCCGGCAGAACGATTCGAAAGATAACAAAAGAAATTAATAATTTTTATTCCCCCAGGTAAATTTTTTTTATCAGGTTACACGTACGATAGGATTGAAAAATGATTGGTGGGACAAAATGATCGAGGGATCGAGGTATCAAAAATGATCTTCTTGTCCGTGTTGGTGGACGTCAGTATATATCACAAAAATATAGGGAACTCTTTCTCTTCTTCCGGGAGGTGGATGGATCTTTCATGGGTCGCTTATGTCTTATGGGGATGGATCTTGTTCTCCACCTCCTCGTCCTCCTCGTCGACCATGAACTGCTTCCAGAACCAGTGCTGCTTCCAGACCTTCTCGGCCATGGAGTCGATCGGGATGCCCTTTGTCTCGGGGAGGAGGAAGAGGGTGAAGAGTCCCATCACCAGGATCCAGGCGGCGAAGAAGAAGAAGATGCCGGCCTTCATGTGGCAGAGCATGGAGAGGAACGCCTGCGCGATCACGAACGTGAAGAGCATGTTCGAGCTGACCGCGAAGGCGAACCCTGCGGTTCGGGTCTCGAGAGGGAAGGTCTCGCTCGGGATGAGCCACCCGAGTGGGCCCCAGGACCACGCGAACCCCATCACGTACACACACACAAGGATCACCACTATCAGTGCCTCCTTCTCGCTCAAGGTGCTTGTCGGCTTCAGGTCTATCAGGAGGATGCATCCGATCACCACCTGCAGTGTAACACGAGTAATGTTGACGAATGAATTTCACATCGAACAACTTTACCTGGGAGCCAAGTAAGAGTGATCATGTTGATAAGTCAGCGGTATATATCTTGGGACCCAAGTAAGCATGGTCACGATATCGTATACCTGGGTGATGAACATCTGAACGCAGGCTTCGAGCAGCAGGACCCTTCTACCGGCCTTGTCGACGGTGTAGATTGAGACCAGGGTGCTGAACACATTCACGAGACCAGTGATGACAGTTGAGAGGAGGGCGGCATTGCTCCCGAACCCAACGGTCTGGAAAAGGACCGGGGCATAGAACATGATGGCGTTGATCCCGGTGAACTGCTGGAAGACCTGGAGGAGGATGGCGATCACGAGCGGCGGGCGGCTCGAGGGCTTCATGAGCTTCTTGAAGGGTTCCTTCACCAGCCGGGCTGTCTCGCAGGCGGCCAGGATGGACTCGAACTCGGGCTCCACGTTGTCAGTCCCCCGGATCTTCTTGAGAGTGGCCTTGCCCAGGTCATTCTTCTTATGCTCGATCAGGCTCGTCGGCGTCTCGCAGACCACTATCGACCCCAGCATAAGGATCACGGCCGGGATGCCGGCCAACCCCAGGGAGAGCCTCCACCCATAGGGATGGATATTCGAGGTGAAGTAGTTGATCAGACCGGCGATGAGGATGCCAATGGTGATGAAGAGCTGGAAGCAAATGTTGAGTGCTCCCCTCATCCTCGCCGGGGCCAACTCCGACAAGAACAATGGAACTGCCTGCCGTAAAGAAAGAGTTTCACGGGGTCGGTCAAAATTCAATTCACTGATTAGAGAAGCAGGAATTATTTACTTCGATTATGGGATCGTATGTAAACCTGGTTGGCGAAACCGACGCCGCATCCGAGGATAATCCGGCCGAAGACGATCATGAGGACACTGATGCCGCCTGCCTGGAGGCCCACCCCGATGATGAAGAAGAGGGAGGCGATCTGCATGGTGGGCTTGCGGCCGAGGTCGCTGCAGACCCGAGACGCCACAAAACTGGCGATGAGAGCAGCAATGTACAAGGACGATGTGAAGAGCTGGAGGTACACATCGTCGTACTTGCAGTAGTTGTCCTCGTGCACGTGCTGCTTCCTTTCGTACACCCGCGGGAAGAACTCCTTTAGGAAGTCATCCATCGAGGTCACTCCACCTGATGACGATGATCACCACCAGATTCCGATGCCGGTTCAAACACATAACCAGATGAAATCAATGAAATATGCCAGAAACGTGCTAATGGAAAACGAAAACCGACCGGAGATGCCGATGTCATAGCCAAACATGAGGCCACCGAAGGCGGAGATGATGACGCAGAGGATGACATAGAACGTGACCCTCCCTTCGAAGTCCGGGGCGTCGCCTCCATTGCTCACCACAACAGCCGGCATCTTCGCTACCTCTCCGTGAAATTAAAGTCCCTTTCTCTTGACAGCAAAAAGAACGATTTCCGCATTCACGGAAGACTGAGGATGAGGGCAAGGCCGAAGAGGGGTCGCAGGAGGGGAGGGAGAGAGTTCTTCAGAGAACAATCTCTGTTATCTTGTTCCCCTTTTTTTTTTTTTCCCTTTTTGTATGGGGGTGAGTTCTCCTTGTTGCAGGAACCTGTCCCTATATACTGTGGATCAGCTGACACGGATTATTGACTGCATCAATGGAAAAATCCTAAATTTGGAGGATTCCGGGGAGGGAAAATGGGAGAAGTCTTCGATTGGTTAATGTCGATCCCTGAGGCGGAGGAATCTCTTGATCCCAATCGCTATCCGTGTCATTCTTGAGGCAGTCCTGATAAGATGTTTGAAAGCTTCCACTGCTGTCCCAGGTGAATAGTGAAACATGGTCATGATGAGAATGACAGTTGACAATGGTGGGTAATTTCTCCATCTGGGAGAGGGCCTCTGTATACGTTGCAGTGCTGATATTGTATCAGAAATAATAAGATCAAGTTATTTTTAAAATTTGTTTAATAAAATTTAAAAGGAAAAAAACCATAAAAATAGCTTAATTTTATTGGCGGATGGAAGAAAGTCTTGTATGCGATAGGTATACCACGTGACAGTGCTGGCGTAGCGTCAAGAGTCAATCAAATCAAGTTATTTTTATAATTTTTTTCTTTTAAGTTTTATTAAAAAAATCATAAATATAATTGAATCATATTAATTCGTGACACTATATTAACATTATCATGTAGTATACCTATTACATACAAAACTCTCTCCTACATTTATCTTGTTCAGTGAAATGACAGAAGAATAGGGAAATTCTTAACTAAATTCAATTCAAGATGAACTATTACATAAAATACCGATACTTTGCTTTATTTTTAAATTTGACAAGGCAAAGTCAGTATTCTGTGTAACAGTTCACATTAAATTGACATCACCTAAATTTTTTGTATAAGAAGATTAGTTGAGATTCACCTCAATTTTCTTTGGTAAGTTTTACCCAGTCAAATAATAGTGGATTTGAATTTGGGATATTCAGATTGGACTAAAATGAAAGAAAAAACCACCCTCCATTGAGTAAATAAGTGAATGTCATGTATCCATGTTAGGCAAGTGATAACAAATAAGAAATTTTTTCTAATTTTTCAAAAAAAATTAATATTTTTAAAATTTTCAATGTCACGTCAGCGAAATCGTCATATAGCAGCTGTATATATCATCACGTGTCCTATAGTGTCACATAAAATGCTAAATATTTTAAATTAATAGTGATATAATGGAAAAATCGATATGTGACAAAACAGGGAAAATAAAGTAAATTTTTTAGGTAAAAAAATAAAGTGACACTAACACATGATTATTCTACAAATTTTGTCCTTTCAAATTTAAATCGCTAGATGATACAAATTTAAGTACTATAAATTTTCAACAATATAATATAATATTCTGATTATTAGTATAGTGTAAAAAAACCATATTTTACTTAAAAAATTAACAAGTACTATAATTCTAAAAATTGCAATATAATGGTGCGAAGTGTTATAATTGAAATACGCGAAGTGAGGAATAAGGCTTAGTATTGGTAAAAAAAAAAAAAGAAAATTTAGTATAGTTAGTACTGTTATTGTAATCGGCACCAAATACAACAGGATTCCGCCGCTCATGCATCCGTGAAGGCGAAGATCAAAGGATAGTCAATCAGATAAGTCATCCAAGGGAAACAAAACGAACGTGTCTCGGCTTGAAGGACATGGAGAGTTGACTGAGTCGACCTCTCCCATGACGAATGCTTGCGACAAAGACTCGAGGAAGCGAGACTGCAGATTTCCTGTGGGCGGTAATGAGAAGACGGTCACAGGGCAACTAGTCGTAAGAAGTTTCTGAGTCAACTGACTAAAAACGTTCCATCCATTGCTTTATAGTTTGTAAGTGTTTCGAGTGTCTCTGAACCCCAGCGTGATACGTCGAGGCATGTCTCCCGGTGAACGTTTTACTTGGGATTTTGGAAAATTATCCAGCTCTCGGTATCAAACTGTTTAGCACTCCTCCCAGTCGTTAGGTACGGAATGGGTTCTGTGTTTAGCTACCCGTCCGACCATGGGGAGAGGGTGTTGATCGGATCTACCGTTGGAGTTATTGGTAATGTTACAGACCGTCCGGCTGTTACTTCAGGTAATACGGACACCACTCTTTTTCCCCGCATGTTTGTCAATGACACCGCATGAAAGCAGTCGATCGGGACCGATAGGCCCGGGGGGGAGGATTCGCATTGAAGAACTATATGCTTCAAGAAACAGAAGCAAAGATTTTGCTTCAATCAATGGTCATCCTCAGCCAACACACCGTGTCCCAATCGGACAAAATCTATCTGTCAGTGCCAAGACCCAATCTCTCTCTCTCTAAAATAACTTGTTGGGGAGTTACTGTGTATAAATATGTATGGTTGATTGAGGCGATTCGATATTTTTTCTGAATGTAGGATTTAAAGTTCAATTACTGTGGATGAAGAGGATAATTTATAACTAAAAAATTATATCTTTTTAGTGGTTTGATCTTTCTCGAACCTAAAGTAATAATAACCATTAGATTTTTAAGCGCAGGCCATCATAGGCGACACCATAAATGAATGGACGGTTTGATATTTCTTTTTTTTTTTTAAGTACGATTTTATATTGAAGTTTTATAAGTAAGAAAGTTCATACTTATAAAAGTTCAATACTTAATACATAAATCTACATCGAATCTGAATTATTCAGGACGCTATAGCATGGATGGAAAATGAAAAAGGAGTCGTTCGGACACTACGTATAGCCTAGCCAGGGAGGGGTCCCGCCGGCTTCTTGTCTGCCTCTGTAATTTATTAACTAAGCTGCGTCTGCTCTCTCTCTTCACAGAGCAGTAACTGCGAAGCTCGCCATGTCTCGTGCTTGATGGTACTCTTCAGGTCTCCAACTTTGACCATGCAGGAGCTGGGTCCAGTCCATTGCAAATTTTATATCATTCTCAACTCAAGTCACGCCTGCCCCGGCCGGCCGGGATATTGTCGACTCTCGAGGCACGGCAGGGATCACGATCCGACGACCTCAATGAACTGTCGATTCAGTTAGCTTGAATCAACGATGATCGGTATCGAACAACATTTCTAATGGAATATTCTTACGGAACCGTTGATATTGAATTTACCATGATCAAAGAGGAATTTGAACTCTCGATGAACTGTTTGTTCAAGGAATTTTACCATAATTAGACTGTTTTCTTGTATAATATTCTTGAATTGTGAGTTGATCGTACTGTTGTGTCTGTAGTTAAAAATATAAAATTGATTGCAGAATTTGATAAGCACGTGTAAAATGGTCGTAAAATTGACTATAATCCAATAATGACATGTGCTTCAAACGTAAAAATTTTACCAAAATTCTTTAAAATTTTAATCTGTGTAATCTGATGTTACAATAAATTTTACAATAAAACAATGTGGTTCGTCATGCAATAATAAAACAAGCAACTCAGGTTAATTTTAGCACCTCAGCTATAGGAAATGGACCAGACAGGATATAGAGACAGCATCAAATCGTAGCCTATTATTAATACTAATTAAAAGACTTGAACCAATGCTGTTTAGCTGTCTGCATCTTCTTAGAGCTGTCCAAATCTCACCCGATGACCTACCTCTCTCTTTTTCCCTCTACCGGAGAGACCTAGCCAACTCAACTCTACTCATAACATGTTCTCGCATGGTAAAAGCAACCCGTTAATAATCATCAGTACATCATTCTTAATTCCCATAAATACCCTTCCGAATCGCCCGCCCGAATACTCGTACCCGTCTCGCACGCACTCTCCTTGTACGTAGAAGTTGCATGTGATCTTTCTACTAATTATTACCCTCCAACCAAGAATCCCTTAATCTACCATTTTCTACCTGCACGGTCGACCTCTGCTGCCTCGAATTCCCAAGAACACCCCTTCCCCAGGTAAAAGATCACAGAACATGACCGGCAAACGGCCAGTTGACAGCGAGGGCAGTTCGGTCATCCCCACACTATCCCTTATTATAGGCCTGGCCTTCACATGCGAAGGAGATTAGTCTCATGTGAGCCACATGCCATAGACTCATATCATTGTCACAAATCAATCTGATCCCTCCTGCCCAAAAGCCAGTGAAACGAATAATTAATGCAAAATGCATTAACGTTTTTTTTAATAATCAAGGTATCCGAATGTTTTCCGGGTCCGACTGGCGGTGGTTACCATACATCCTTCTCGGTGCACATGCAATAGCCCGCAAATCACGATGTATCAAGTAAGCCAAGATAAATTCCGACAGGCTCGTGTTCTCAAGGGATCGAACCCTTCACCTGAGAAGTAAGGAAATACTTTTGGGATTTAGTTTATCTTTGACTGATCCAAACTTTAATTATCATTGCCACTACTTGAGCTAGCTGCATTAGAAATAATTATCTAGATTCATGTACCCTTTTGTTATATATATATATATATATATATATATATGTATGTATGTATATTTTAGCAGCCATATAAAGGATCGGATTGTGTTCACCTAAAAGTCGAAGCTGAAAAGTCGGATGAGATGCGAAGCTCGGAGTCGGGCCACTATGACATTTATTTAACTCTAATACCATGTTAACTATTATAGCGAACCCTACGAGAGATGGGATTATATCCGTCCAAAAGTCTCTAAACTGGTAAACAATGGTATTCAATTTATTTAATATTATTTTTAATATAAAAATAGTCTTTTAACATCATTTTTGCGCGATTTTATTCTCTTTTTCTCTCCAGTTTATTTCTATTTTCTCTCGAATGATATACAAGGGAGCAATAAAGACAAGACGGGGCTTTGATTTTGCATGCAAAATTAATTTTTATTAATTAAATTTTTTTTAAAAAAAAAAAGAGGGAAAAAAAAAGTGTGGTTTTTTGTCTCTTAGTGCCCAAGGTGTCCATGTGCTGTTCCCGTACTGTAAACACAACCTTAACTCACCCTGTTTCGGCTTCACCAGACCGCTTAGATTTTATTAATCTCACTGTCCATTCAATTTCACCGAAAATAAAAAATTTAAATAAATAATCGCGTTGGTTCATTATAATTATATAACACTACGCCATTTACACAATTAAGTTCATTTCGTAAATTTATTTGAAGTAGTTCGATACTCTTTATCTTAAATAAAATTTTAAATTTAAATATCATAAATAAAAAAAGTTATATGATTAAAAAAATTTTACCACTTCATTGATAAATTTGACTTAAATTTAAATTAATTAAGGTTATTGGACTTAAACTTTCACTTCCTCCTCCCTTTATAAATCAGAAGAATACTATTCCCAGCTCTCAAACACTTCACACAGCGTCTCACGTTGACCATCGTTCTCTGCACCTAAATGGTCTCCTTGGAAACTGTCAAGATGCCGAGTCCCTGCCAGGCGGAGCAGGGCTCGAGCCCACGGATCTCGTTCTCAGCGGAGTTCCTCGACGAGTCTGACTTCATCTCGATCAGCCCAACCAGGGAATGTGTGGAGGAGGAGGAGGCTGGCCCAGGGAAAGAGAAGCTGGCCCGCAACCCGGCCGACCCTAACTTCGAGTTCCTATCGGCCAATGTGGGCGGCCACGCCAAGATGTTGACGGCCGACGAGCTCTTCTTTGAGGGTAAGCTCCTCCCCTTCTGGGCAATGCAGCAAACCGAGAAGCTTGATAGGATCAACCTCAAGTCAGGTGAGGAGGAAGAAGGCGTTGAAGAGGGGGGAGGGGGAGGAGGAGGAGGAGGGAGAGGGGAGGCTGTGGGGAGGATCAGCAAGGAGCCGGCGGCTCTGGCTCCCCCGATGGGGATCAGCTGGTCCTTCATCGACGACGACCCGTCCCCGAGGCCGCCCAAGTGCACGGTGCTGTGGAAGGAGCTGCTGCGGCTGAAGAAGCACCAGAGACCGAACTTCTCGTCATCATCCCTGTCGCCTTCTTCCTCCTCCTCCTCGACCTCGTCCTCGTCCAGCTCCATGGCCGATGCTGCGGCCGCCGACGAGAAGAAGAAGAAGAAGAAGGTGGCTAAGAAAACCGGTGACAGCCATGAAAATAATGACGAGAAGGGTCACGTGAAGAGGGTTAAGAAGGGGCTCGAGAGGACGAGATCGACGAGCATTAGGATCCGTCCGATGGTGAACGTCCCGATCTGCACGCCGGTCAGCAGGGGAGGCGGCGGCGCTGCTCTGCCTCCACTGTTTCCCCTGAAGAAGGGGCGAGTGTAGATCAGTACTTCCAATGGTTTTTGTATATGTTTTCTTCTTCCTCCTAGTTGTTTTCTGTTTTCGTTGATGTTGCAATCTTATTTTCCTTAATTTTTTCAGATGAAAGTTGGTGATAGAGGATCAGAAAACTCCAGAAATGTAAATGCTGACTTTTGTTCGCTTCATGGGGGCTGTAGCAAGATTGATTTCGTTTTCCGTATCCCTTTTCCATGTCATCACTGTTCAAGTCTGAGCTCTCTCTCCGTTTTCCATTTTCCGGCGAGAACGTCCGCACTCCATACTGTAAATTTACAATGGTCAACGATGAAACAATTAATCCACGCATAATCGCGACAATAATAATAGTAATAATTAATTTAGACAATTCACCCAAATAAATTGATTGGGGTGGTAAAAAAAAATTTTCTCTTAAATAAGATATTGAGTTCGAGACTTGTGAATATGAATAATTCACCCCAGAAAATTTTCACCCCTAGTGGACTCATCTGACTCTAACTTAATTAGTTAGGTCCGATTATACGTTTTCATCATTTATAAAATTAAATTGTGAATGATTAGACAGCAGAATAATTAAACTAAATGATAGTGCGTATATTAAGACAATTATTAAAGACAGGCTAGCGCATCTCAAGGATCTCACAAAATATACATAAACATAATGCAAACAGCTATTTGCCGAGTAACCGTCAGTGGAGTCTCACAATTGGATTTAGAGGAGACTGTAAGAGACGGGTTCGATCTTATGTTAGATGTTATTGCTTACTGTCAGATGTTTATATATTATATTATTATTAGTAAATATTTTCCATCTAAAAGTCTAAATTATTATGCAACATTACTCAATCTTATAAACTTATTATCGATTATTACTTTAATGGAATACCTCACCTTTTTATGTCACTTTCTCCTTTCCAATTCTACCCATTGTGCATAAAATTAGAACTTTTCAAATCCTTAAATTGGAATAAAATATGAGTATGATTGTAAATTTTACATGCATAACTACTCACTCTCCACCCCTTTTTTTCCTCCTATTTAAAACGCACGTCTCCTCTTTTGCCACATTTGTTTTTCTTTCGAATAATTTCTTTTAATTCTTACATTTTGTTTTCACTGTTTTATAAATGATTCTTACATATAGATTACGAATTCCAATTTCAATTCTACAATCCACTTATATAACTATATATTTAAAAGTTAAACATATATAATTAAAAAATTAATTATAGATAAGCATTCTTTTCAATTGTATATGAATAGATATTTATGTTATTTTTATTGAGATAATAAATATCATGCATAGCAGGGGTAAGGGTCTTATCGTCCCTTAATTTAACCAATGTGGGTTTTATCATTTCAATATATATATATATATATATATTCTTGCATGAAATAGAAAGATATATGACAATATTGCCCTCTATTATTACTCAAATTTTAAACTTTTTGCCACTGGTCTATCCTCCTTCCTCCACCTCGCCAGCTGCCTATCCACCAAAAGCCAGTAGTCCGTCCAACTCCGAAGACCAGAAAACACAATTTTCGATCGCAACCTACCTCCTTGAGCCTCCTCTAGCCTTACCATGCTGGTTTGTCTCTCTTCTTGTGTCGGCTCGCATCTTGGGAAGCCTTCACATGCAGTCTCGTGACTCCCCCGAGCCTCATGAGGCTTCCCCTACCGCCTCATATCCCTCATTGCAGCATCAGTTCGTTTATTAAGAAAAGAGAAAAAAATTTCTTTCTCTACTGGTTCGACTGGTCTTAATGAGCTGAGGAAAGGAAGGGGTCAACGTGGCTCAATGGCTTGCTACGAATTGAGGAAGGGAAGGCTAGGGGTTGGCAACCCCACGAAGAGGCAGTGGGTGGGTCGGCATGGCCGGACGAAATTTACTCAAGGTAAAGGAAGGAAGAAGGTGGCTTGGGGATTGGGTGGATTGGCTGTTGGGGTGGCACGGGGGCTCAGGAGGTCGAAGTGGCTCGATGGACGGTGCATGGCAATCTGGGGTGGGGGCTCGAGGGGCTTGGGTTAATCTATAGAAGACCAAATGTTTTCTTCTTCTTTTTTAATCGAAATTCAGCGATACTCTTATTAATCGATCAAAACAATTACAACAATTGTTAGGCCAAGTAGGCCCATAGTACAAAACCAAACCGGATGTCTAAACATGGATCCCCCAGTCAGCTAGCAAAACTTGCTGTTGCGGGAAAAGAACACGGTCCCGCAATTTTAAAAAGCCAATAAAGCGATATCAAACGGAACTGAGTACAAACTGCCAGACTCTAGAAGTTGAAGGAGTCTCACCCGCATAAAGAATAAGATTTCGCTCCCTCCAAAGGTAGCAGATAAGAGAATGCCAAAGAAATTTTAGCAGTATACATTTGAACGACTTCCCTCCCAAGAAATTTGTAGCCCAAACAAGTTCAGAACTCCAGCTCCCAATTGATCTAGAAATACCGAACTTCAACAGAATACGCCGCCATAATGCCATGCTAAATGGGCAAGAAAAAAAATAGATGAGACCTGCACTCTTCAGTAGAGTTACAAAATCGATATTCCAAAGTCAAGCCGGGGGACCATTTGACTAACTTGTCCATTGTGAGTAGTGAGTCTTTAATTATTAGCCAAGTGATAAAACAATGACGAGGCACAGAAGGAGAGAACCATACCAACTTGTGCCACCTGACTTTCCTAGCCTGTATGCGCAAAGTATTCCAAGCACTCGACACAGTAAATTGGCCAGATGAACTAGGGAGCCAAGTAGTAGAGTCAAGAACAGTAGGAGTTAGAGCAGTGCTGTGAACCAGCTGATGGATCATATAGAAATGTCGTCCCCTGGGAGCTCGACGAGACTGCAATAGGGGGACAGCCTCCCCAACAGTTGCATTCGGGGAAATGCCGAGGAAAGTAGGAACAAAGGTAGACAAAGGACTATCCCTTGCCCAGTTGTCATACCAGAAATAAGTGCCTCGACCATCCCCTATGTTGGATTGAATAAGGGGGAAAGCTACGGGACATAGCTTGAGAAGAGAGCTCCAGGAATAAGAACTCTGACTTGATGGCTGTACAACCTAGAAACTGCGATCCTTAAGCAGATAGGCTTGAATCCATGCTATCCACAAGGAGCCAGCTTTAGATAAGAGCAACCATATATGTTTTAGGCCATTTGTATGGCAGCAACATTCAACAACTCAATGTTCTTCAACCCCAAGCCACCTTCTACTTTAGGTGAGCACACAGCATCCCATTTAACGACCAAATGTTTTCTTTATATATATATATATATGGGGCAATTTTATCTTTGTTATTTTAAATACTATATTTCTTATACTTTTATTTTATTCAATCAAATAATAACATTTTTATTCATTATTTTATCTATTCCCTACTCTATTTCTTTTCTCATTTCATTCTATTCATTTTCTATTTCCTTCCTATGAACCGAGAGCACTGTAAGTCTTTTGTAGTACACTGAAATGGAAAATTAGAACATTGGTCCGGTTGAGGTTCGATCTATACAAGAAAGCATAACCATATAGAAGATGTGAGCCCACACATCTTTGATACTAAAATTTTCCTGTCAAAGGAAGGGGCTTAGTATAATTAGTATTACTGTCATTCTGTGACAAAAAAGTTATGGATTCGATCTCACATGTACAATTTCCAATGCCTTTTATCCATTCTAAATTACGCCTATATCTACCTAAAAATCTAAATTTATAAGTTATAGTACGTATTTTTCTTACAAATCAAATTTCAAATTTAAATATATCAATTACCGAACGTGGAATTTATTTCTGAGTAATTAAAGAGTTATAAAGATTTTACTAATAAAAATCAAATCCAAAATTCTTAATTGTATATCGAGGTTGCACCAGAACTCCTTCCTAATACAATGAGTTATTTATCCACAAACCGTCACCTTCCGCAACCGCCCTCCCGCTCGTACTCTCAATTTCCTTCCCCCTCCATGGCCGCCAATCTCACAAGCTTCATCTGCAGAAACCATAGCTTATTCTCTCCCCTTCTCTTCTCTTCTCTTCTCTCTCTCCCTCTCTCTCTGATTGAGACCTATACCCGCATCTGTGTTCAAGGCAACTGCGTGCACAGAGTCCCTGAAAATGAGTGACCGAAACTTCTTGGAATTTCCCAGCTCAAAACCATCGAGAGTATCTTCTTGCTCTTCTTCTCCTCCGTCGTCCTCTTCATGTTTCTCATCAGTGCTGAGTGAGAAAAGCTTGGAGCTCTGCACAGAAAGCCTTGGGAACGAGACGGGCTGCTGGGAGATCGTTGAGACGAATCTTTTGTCTTCTGTTCCTTCTGCAGTGGGCGGCCCTGATCGACCGGAGAACTCTCCCAAAGGTTTCGTGGCAAATAAGAAAGCCGGTGCCGGTCCTAGGACCTAACTGCCTCCATTGACATCGATATGTGGGACCGAATCAATTCACTTCCGGCCACACTGCGAACACGGGCGGCTTGATAATCGAAGCCTTCGGGGCCCCGACGGCTCTCGGCAACCTCCAAGCTGAGAGAAGCCACACGGGCGGCTTCAGCTCGGCTTCTTGGAGGAACCAGATTTGGCCGCCGACGCTGAGCCTTTCGACTGTCAAGAAAGAGCCCAAGAAGTAGAGGTTGAAGGAGATTGCCTTTGCAGAGAAGAAGAGGAGGGGAAGTGGAGATGGAGGAGCAAGACGAAGATGCTGATTGCTCGGGCGGGGGTGTAGACGAGAAGAATGAAAAGTTTGGGGCCGACATGGGGGATGCGGTGAAGCTGAGGGCAAGAAAGGATTGTTGGATGGGGTCCCTTTCCTGGTGGCTATCTCTTCTTGAATTGCTGCCGGCAAACTGCCCTTTTTTCTTAATCATTCCATGAGATTCGTTTAGGAGAGTAAATAGCACTTAGGAGAGACAGAGACTCGAGAGTTGGGGGGAGTAATATCGCGCTTGAACCGAGTTCAAGTATTCAATTTGATTCTTACCCGCAGATCTTACCACAGTTCTTTAATCTTTCTTTTTTTCTATTCTTTTAATTCACGAATTTTCTTTTTAATCGGACAACAAAAGATGAAGTCCTATAAGTGAGATCGAATTCAATACCTCTAAATAACATACGAGAGCAATATTAATTATATTAAACCTCTTTCTCTAAGTCATAGAGCGAGAGTAGTGCTTTCATTTTTGGATCATGAACAAAAAAAAAAGGGCACAATCGTTGCCAATTTTATGCCTAAGGGCCCAACACATCCACATCCACATCCGATTTACCATTCAAATTTCAAAATTGGGTCATCCTTCATGCCCAAATTATGGCTCTCTCCTCATGAGTCATGGGCAAGGCCATGGTGGCCGCCACCGGCCAGGCATTGGATTGGATGCCCATCATTTCTTTACCCAGTCTGCACTCACTCAGTAAAAGAGAAACGAATGCTAGCCTCACTTTGTCGAAACCACGGAAACCATGTAAAAACATTCTTCGGCAATAGCCTGTGAAATTCCAGCACGTGATTAATAAGTGAGATTCGACCACAAGAGTGCTAGGTGCCTCAGATGACACGTTCGGTGCATATCCGAAAAGAATGAATAGCAAGCTGTATACAGTAATCTTTTACTCCACGACTGCCATTACATAGCTCGAAGTGCAAGCTTTTGCTTATCATGCACGTATTCGTCCTATCTCGGCAAACAGCCTCTTAAGGAAAGATAAAGATACGAGTTTAATGGGAAAAAAAGAACTTACACTTACCTAACTTGGCCCCTGCGGATTCATGCAAGTAGTTAATTCTTTTCCAACAAGTACAGACCTTCGCATATAATACACTGCCATGGCGATAGCGTGAATACCGGTGACGGAAAGACATTCACTGACCTGGTAGAGCAAACCGAGGCCGGTCTCCCTGTCTGTTTAGAATACGATCATTTGGCGATGATGTCTTTCCTCCCATGCCCACTTGGCGCAGCATTTCTGCAATTATGCACTTGAAATCATCATAAGTCTCTCATTACATATTAAGGAGTTCATTTGTAGTTCTTTTTGATGGACTATATGCAACCTATCCATACAAAACTGAAATCAAAAGCATGTTTACGATGAACAGACCTAGTTAACTAAATGTTTATGTGGTGCTAATCCAATGAGCTTAATATCTTCAGACGATGATTATCCAATAAGATGAATAAATTGGAATTAGTATTTCGAACTCGTGCATTGGGTTGTCTATTATATACTGCCCAAGGTTTGATTTCATACAACTGAAGAATTAAGACAGCATGTTTGAACTGTTATTGAAGAATGAGGAGAAGGATGGAACTCACCAAGCTCTTGATAAAGCTCTTCTTTCCATTTCCTTTGCCTCTCGGAGAAACTCGCACTACAAAGAAGTCAATTTGCTTGACAGGTTATGCATAGCAGAATGTATGCCTTTGGAGCACAACTTAAATAACAGACATCTTCATACTAACCTAGGATATTGTTGTCTATCCTGTGAGTCACAAAGGAGCTCAGTTTCAGCTGAAGCTTGATGCATGGCAGCTCCAGCGGCTGATAAACACTTCTCATGACTTGCAGGGCTGCCATTTGTGATGCCAATCCGAGCCGAAAATCTTCTGCTCGGAAGGCGATTGGGAGACCTGCTCTTAGGGGGCAAATTCAAATGATTCGCATCTTTTTCTGTGTAATTTACCCCCACAACAGCAGCTGGATCTGCTGCATTTATTGTGTTATAGAATTCTTCATATAGGGGTGTCTGCAGCTTCTTCAGATCTAAAGCCTAGAGGATAAAATGAAGATCAAGTAAACCTTAAAGGCAATGTTAAAATGATTTCACGTCTACCAACTTTTCTTCACTTAACAATTGTATTGTAAAGCAGTACGCAAAAAGAAAATTCCATGAGAAGCAGAATCACCTTTTCATCCAGGAAGGCTCTTATCTTTGATTCAGTTACTTCATCATCCTCCTTTGCCAATCGTCCACATTGAAACGAGAAACCATTCTCCCCTTTGTCGAATAGTTGAGGTCCATCAACGATGGCTTTATCTGATGTGCTAAGGTCCATTTTGTTTCTTTCCATCTTTGAACTTTCATCGAACTTGCATTGCCACCCATCAGTTGGTTCACTCATAGGATTGAAGCTCTATCTCGAAAACAGCATGCAACCACTTCATTAGTTTGTTAACAGTTGATATCTAAACCCCGTGATGAAACAAATGTACCTTATTTAGATCTGAGATAGATTTAAAGTTCTCTGAGGCACTAACTGCAAAATCATCTTTATCATCAATCTGGCACATATCATCATCATCGCCTCCTCCCCATGGTGATTTCTTTCCCAGATAACTCTCAGGGTAAATAGTTGAGCACCTCACACTTCCTAAATCACAAAAATCCTTCAAGCCACCAGAGGATGACCTTCCAATCAACGAATTTCTGCTGCATCGTCAATAAATTTTAACAGTCAATGCCGGCCAAGAAAATGGTAAGGGCCGCCATGAATTAAGAAGGAAAAATGGTTATCAGGAACATGCAAGAACCGAAGAACAGTGATCTCACAAGCTTTTAAGATAATCTTCAGATGCAGCTGCTGGGTTTCCATGTTCCTATAATTACAAAAAGCAGCAGAAAAAAAAATTTAAGACCTGACTAACAGTAATGTGTGAAAGAAAATCCATATAAATGGTCTGGTCATAACTGAGGTTCGAAGTTGTGGTTGAGCTTCCATTAGCTCTGCAGTGACAAATGGATGCTGCAACATTTTAGCAGAAATTAGTACCAGTGGAGATTTGAGGTCATATTTAACCGGTTTTTTTGAAGTAAAGAAGACAATTACCTGAAGCATCTCAGATGCTGTGGGCCGTAAATGTGGTTCCCTGCAAGATTCAAATAATCCTTTTACAGAAAAAGATAAGGCAGATAAATTCAATAGCAAGTACTTCAACAACCAGAGTTTCGTTAAGTAATGGCTTTATCATTGGCTAATTCCGCGCCCCCCACCCCAAAAAACTATGCAGTTGATCTCTTAACACATAAAGGAAAAGGAATAAGTGAAGGAATAGAGAGAAGAGAGTAGAAAAATAGGAGGAATAGATCTTGGCTGTACTTCTGTAGACACTTTAATAGAAAATCCTTAGCCTCAGCTGAGAGATGCAATGGGATTGGTGGATGAGATTTAGTAGTCCCGATGTGGAAGAGCGCGGCAACCTGGAAGAAATGGATCTTCTTGAGCTGCAGATTTGCCACCAGAAAATTGTAATATACATAGTTTACTAACAGTTGCAAAGCTATACCTCTTGATACTGTTGGCTCCATGGAGGCTTTCCTGTAGCCATTTCGATCACCGTGCATCCAACGCTCCATATATCAGCAGAACTGAGAAACTTTATTGTCATGAAAGAGAAAATATAAAGGAAGATATATATTTCTCAAATATCAGAGGAATAATGATAAGGATCCCATCAAGATATACTGAACCTTCATTTTTCCTTGTCAACATGAAAACTACATGCAGAGTGCTAGATTAAATTTTTTGATGCATGAACTATCCCCCTAGTTGTTGGCAACTACTTATCTAAGAAACATGCAAGAAATGTGACAAATTATAAGGGCAGGTAACGGCAATCAGGAAGATGATTGCTTCAGTAGTGACATGCAGCATGCCCACCATTTTATCTAAAGAAGATGCGCAGGTGATTGCTAGCACACTTGTTTTATAATTAGTTCTTAGAACAACTAGGCTTCAGTTTTATGATGCCTTCAAAGTTCGGCTTATAAAATCCACGGTGATAGCATTGATCACATATGCAATATTATTTGTTGTATATAATTTAAACTTATTTCTAATAACATAAAGTTAATGGCCTTACAAGCTATGCCCAGTCTGGAGTATAACTTCAGGAGCCATCCAGTAAGGTGTGCCCTTCATTGACTTTGCACCATTTATTGTAGCCTACATTAATATATGGAAATTTAGCAACCATTAATTAGGAATTGGAGAAAGTTTAGAGGAAAATAAAGCGTAAAGAGTTCAACACCAATACCAGCTCTACGACTTTCTTTGATGCACCAAAATCTGCAAGTTTAATGCATCCCTTGTTATCGACAAGTATATTTGCTCCCTAAATGAAACATTTGCAGCATCAGATAACTTGTGAGAAAGGAGGATTCTACTTCTACAGAGAATGTCAAACAATCCATACCTTAATGTCCCTATGCATAATTCCATTCCTGTGAAGGTATTCAAGACCCAATAAGAGCTGTTTTGTATACATTCTTATAACCTACACAGATGTTATGGAATTAAAACAAAGGTCTTGACACCCAAAAGGAGATAGTATTAGAGTTGAGAAGGCACATACAGGCTCGGGGAATGATCCAAATTTTCCGAGAAGGGACGATATAGATCCACCTGGGACAAATTCCAATAATATATTCAAAGAATCTTCCTCTCTTGCAGTTCCCAGATATCTCTGATGACAAATTAACAAAGATTAGTATGAAACAGGAGATGGCAATGATATAACATCAATTGCAAATTTACTGATAAGTAATACTCACAACAATGTTTGGATGGGATAGATTTTTAAGAAGTTTCACTTCCTCTTCAAGCTCCCTAATTTGAGTCTGCAAACATAGAAATAACAGATAATTCGTGAATATGAGATCAGAGCTTTGTATACTCAGTTAAAAGTACACAATTCAACTTGCCTATCAGGGTGTACAGCTAAAGATCAATGAGAGAAATGGAATGTTTTAAATTCAGAACTTTAACCGGTAGCTGCTAACTGCTGATTCATTTAAGAAACTTCAACTGAGGGGATCACATGGATCACTTTACGGATTTGCATGACAAGACCGCAAATTTGAGGAACGCCGAGGCTCTACATTTAACAGTGCAGAAATTGCACCCCCTTTACCTGTGTTTTCTCCTTGGAAGCACTACTTGCTGCTATGAGAACCTGCAGTAGGAGAAAGAGAGAAAATCACTAGAGAACCATTAATTCAACTTCTGCTACGCCGATCAAATCCAAGATTCACCGACCTGCTTAACAGCAAGCAGCTCGCCGGAATCGAGATTCATGCCCATATAGACCCGTCCAAAAGCACCGCACCCAATCAGCTCACCCTTTCTCCACCGGATCGGAGGTGCATCTTCGACTGGAGGCAAAGCCCTGACCGGCGACTTCGAGAAGAGCCCGATTCGGGATTTTCGGATGCTTGTGCCAATTTTCTCGACCAGACCGCCAAATCTCCCATTTTCCCCTCCGCCGCCCAAATTGCGAAAATCCAGCGACTGACGAACCGATCCGAGCAATTCCTGCATCAGCTTGAATTGGGAGTTTGGGGGATCTCTGGAGTTGACAGTTCACTGAAATTGGGGTTGTGCGAAGAGCATAGTCAGTCCACAGAGAGAGAGAGAGACAGATTTGAAAGGAGGGACAACGGTAACGAGGAGATATTTTCAAAAATAAAGAAATAAGAAAAATAACGAAATAAATGTTATTAATTGCAATATACCCCTACACTTTTAGCTATTTCCGCTCTGTCTGCCCGGAGTTTCAATAGTATTCATTTTTTAACTACTTCCATCTGCACTGCCCCATCGACGCCAGCAAGACCAACTACCAGGCCGAGCCTCGGACCTGCCATCATCAGAACTACAGGTGAGCTGTTTCTTGTCTTATGGTTCTTTTTTACTCTGGTCTCTTTGTCTGATTTACCATCTCAAAAATCCGAACTTTTCCGTTGCTCTCCAATGCGATGACGCTTGAGACAGCAGTGTTCTTGTAATTTCTCTTTCTTTTGATTACATTCTTATATTAGATACTGTGATTATTGCTCTTGATGGACAATTACAATGACGTGGAAATTCATAATTTTCTTGTTCTACTCATGTCGTATTGAAGAATTCTGCCGGGGGCCTCTTATATAGGGGCACTCTATTCCATTTGGAAAAGAGAAGGCTTGCTGTGTCTCTTCAAAGGGCTGCAGGCCCAGATTCTGAAGACTGCTGAGCTCAGCTCTGCTGCTGATGGTCGAGGATAAGATCACAAGGACCACACGGGTCTTAATACTCGCTTGGATCTGCACATCAATGACTTGTAAATGACCAGTTCCTAAGGGGGGGTCAAGACCTGGGAGAAGATTTGTGGCAGATGTTCACGAATACAATCTGAAGAGATTCAAGTTCTGACAAGGGAAAATTAGATTCTGGCAGTGGAAATTAATATGGGAGGGCTTTTTTCTCTATACATTTGTTGTAATCATTGAAGATAGAAGAATGCTCCATGGTTTTCATAGGATCGTCAGTAAGAGGCTGCAGGTTACGGATACTCTTCTTGACCTTTGGTAACATAAATTATATCATCAATTGTCAACACTTTCTGCCCAAATGAACCTGTTTGTGTTGCAGAGGAAGCTGGTGTCAATTTTCTACTGACGATCGATATCATGAAAGAGTTTCCTAATATTTTGGCAGTTGCAGCAGCAGGAATATTGTGTTAGCTGTGTGCCAAACTGGAAGTAATGGAAATATCCGATCCTCAAGGGACATGGGCACTGAGAAATCTTCAGAAAGACTTATTTCAGTCAGTAGAAATTACTCATCAGCCTTAGTTTGATAGAATAAGCGAGCGGCAATTCAAATGGTTCAGGGAAACTTGCTTACTGTTTAACAATTGAATTCAAGTGTGAACGTTGCTATGGCATAATCAGGATTAGATTACCAAAAGAAACGGTTTTTGGAGATTAGCTTGAGCTGGGGTTTCATGACTCCATTTCTTTTCAAGGACCTTGTAATTTTATTTTTAAGGAGCCTGTAGCTTTATTAGAGTAATGGATGTAATAGATTAATCACCATGGCGTTACACACAAACTACAATAAAATTCGGAAACATTTGACAGACGGCCAAGAGCACTACGGGGACTACTGCAAAGATAGGATCCTCGGTAATGGGCACTACAGTTCAGTCTAAAGCAGGGAGAGGGAGCCCACAAGCAGAAAGAAGAGGTGGAACATGAAGGGTATCGAGGAGCTTAGACCAGCAGCATTGTCAGGCGATGGTGAGGCAAGCGAGTAATTTCCCTCAGGCGTGCTTGTGGTCAGGATGACAACAGTCCAGTCATTATCCGAACCAATCCCGATCCCAGTGTATTTGGAGTCATTGAGCCTCCTAGAGAACAGGGGTGACTGCGTGTAGTTACCGAGGACGAGGCTTGGAACCAGGTTGGGAACACAGACAGGCATGATCGATCCATTCCCTGTGCTGGACACGATTAGATGGCATTTCGCTAAGAGTTTTGTGTAGTTCGATGACTGGATCTCTGTTCCTGAAATGGTACTGGTCCCTGTAGTGTTGGTACAAGGCGTACTCTTCTTGAATTGTTCTGCCAGTTCATCAGCAAGGCACTCAGCGTTCTTGTTCTTTGGAAGGGCTGTCAGGTTTTGGGATATTCTGTAACTGTTAATACCTTGGAGTAAATTATCTTCCTCGCCTGCAAGGAAAGAGCAGAAGAGCACTTGCATCATTCGAGCTGTGATTTTAAGCCTAATGAGCCCCCAAAATCGAGAAACCTCTGCTGACTCGCTGAAGAAAGTTTAGGAGGGCAACGGAAGATTACCATCGCATTTGACAGCGGGGATCACGGAGAGTATGCAGAAGAGGAGCACCGGGAAGAGGAGAAGCCGCTGATAAGTTGCCATTGTTGCGAGGTGAGGAGAATGGCGAATCTCTCTGCATGCACTGTTGTATTAGATCTCTGCGGGTGCCTGCTTTAATAGCGGTCTGCTTCTGATATGGAGAAAAAACAGTTGAGGAAGAAATTCTGGGGTGAATGGGCGCGGTCCAGTCATTAATGTGCCTCGTCCATGGTTTTTCATACTTTCTATTTCTTCCATGTGTCATGTACTCATTTGTTGAATTCATGATCTTGATTCAGCTGAGAGTTCCTCCTGTTGACAGGAGATGGACATGAACACCGGAGCGGCGCCGGTACGTTACAGCAAGACTTCCATTTCAAGTGAGGGGTTGACCGTGTTGACAGGGTTGTTATGCAGGAAGCTGATTTTCTGTATGTTTCCATTTGACAATAGCTATATAGAAGTGTTCTCCTTTTTCTGTTTTCGGTTCTCCTATGGCCATAATTTCATGTAACACTCCATATTGTTGCCTGGACTGGCAGAACGATCGAACTTCGTCACCTGATTATGCTTCGCTACGGGCGAGAAAATATTGTTGCATTCAAGAATCTATCATAATGAGTGATTAATGAGCATAGCGAGTCATGAGCAGCGACCGCGTCTTATTTGTGGAGTATGCCAACTTTGATTATTCAAACCACCACCGAGACCCAAGAGACACGGTAAGTGGACCACCAGAGGAGGAGTCAAGTTGGCTCATTAAATCTTTGCAAATGGGTAACAGACTTCTATTGACCATCAAAATTGACTCAGTCTATGGTAACTTGTGCAGCGGAACATTCATGCTTATCTTAGAAGTGTTCTCATACATCAGTCGACAGTGACATGTTCGGTATTTTTCCAATGGTCTAGCCTCCCTGCTCGCATGCTTATTTCCAACTTTCATCAAATTCCACAGGCAAGTGTTGTCGGGTTTGCTACAAGTTACACAAAGTACACATTAACAGCGCAACATCGCATCGAAATGATACAGCCTTCTCAAGCGTGTGTATGTGTGGCACGTAGCTAGAGCAATATGCATTGGCATATTCCCCCAATTCATCGAGTCCGCTCAAAAACCGTAAGTGACATGACATTGAGTAGCGAAGCCTGGGAATCGAGATTCTCGAGTGCAATAACGAGAGCACAAATGGCCAAAACAAGAAGAGAAAACCACAAAGTGGACAGAGGGAAACTGGTGGATGCGGTTGAATGAAGATAATGTGCCCAAGTCTTCCAGAAAATCCCACCATTCAAACCCCCCAAAAAATGGAAAATTTTATGGTCCCAAAGGCTTCAATTCTTCCATTACTTGGTGCTACTCTTCTTCTGCTGCTGCTTGAGTGATACCGTGTTAGAGGAAAATGTCGCTCTCGGTAGCTGGGCAGCTGCACGGGGTGATCCAGGTAGGATGTGGCAGCAGAAGGAACGACTCGAAGCTGGTGAAGTTCGGTAGTGGAGAGTTGATGGGCAAGAAGATCATCCCGGCCCATGTCGGTATTAGTGGAAGATTACCTTGTAGCGGCAAGAATGCCAGAACTGAGCAGCCAGTTAGGATGTCTCTAACCGCTGATTTTGCACACTCCAAGGTTTCACATCTAATATGTTACACTCGTTCTTAATAACTTCTGAGATACGTGGAGTGCAGATTTCCTTTTGTTTTAACCTCTTTACAGAATTGTGAGTTTGGTCTCATTGACAATTTGGAATGATCAGCTCGTGTTTTTACATTCTTTGCACTAGCAGGCAATGGATTTATATGGCCAAGAAAATGAGCGTACATTTTTGGATCGATGACGAAAGACATACCAATAAGATCTTCAGTAAATTTTTTTGCTTCTCGAGAAATGATGTAAAGATTTCTCATCAGATTTCGCAAACTGCAATGATTTTCCTACTTAAGATCTTGCAAATTAAGTACGTAGGAATAACAGTGATGTGCTATGCAGTTGAGGGACTTGGAAATGGAGAAGAGG
Source organism: Lagerstroemia speciosa (assembly GCA_037672795.1). Classification (NCBI taxonomy): domain Eukaryota; kingdom Viridiplantae; phylum Streptophyta; class Magnoliopsida; order Myrtales; family Lythraceae; genus Lagerstroemia; species Lagerstroemia speciosa. The sequence continues at coordinate 10,831,553 of CM075290.1, read as the reverse complement.
GACCCCAGGACTGTGGTGGCAGTAATTCTTGGAGGAGGGGCTGGAACTCGCCTTTTTCCGCTCACAAAACGCCGTGCCAAGCCCGCTGTAAGATGCAACTTTAATTCATTTGCTCTTCGACCTGATAGTTTCTGGGATTTCCCTACCTCAATAATGCCGAAGGTTCGTATTTACATTGGTTGAAATAGGGTGGTAGTCCCATTCAGCTTTCTCTTATGTAAAAGTTTCCTTAGAAATGCTAGGTGGAATTTTGGTTCTGGAGTCGGCTGCTGCTTTACCAAATCTTGGAAATAACTTTCTTCTGGACGTGCATTCTCGAGAAATGCCATCAGTTTCCAGCAAGTGATTCATTTGGATGGTTCATTAGGATACTCTTTTACCAGAATCAATGAGTCCGAACACCGTTAAAAATTTCCCAGAATTCCGGCACATGGAATGCTTTTGATTTTTCCTGTAGGTGCCCATTGGGGGAGCATACCGGCTGATCGATGTGCCAATGAGCAACTGCATTAACAGCGGAATCAACAAAGTGTACATCCTCACCCAGTTCAACTCCGCTTCCCTCAATCGTCACATTGCCCGTGCTTACAACTCCGGGAGCGGCACCACCTTTGGAGACGGCTATGTCGAGGTGCAACTGCAGTACACCAAGACCTGCCCATTTTTATAAAGAGCTGGAGTAGAATGGTTTGCCCCAGCATATAATGGATCACCTTCAACAGGTTCTAGCAGCCACGCAAACTCCAGGAGAGGCCGGGAAGAGATGGTTTCAGGGGACTGCAGATGCCGTGAGACAGTTCCACTGGCTGTTTGAGGTAACCCTGTAGTCACAAAAACTCTAACTTGAACACTGTCTCGGGGCTTCTCTGTCAACAGATTTTGATGCAATTGCAGGATGCAAGGAGCAAAGAGATCGAGGATGTGCTCATTCTATCAGGAGATCACTTGTACCGTATGGACTACATGGATTTTGTTCAGGTAGCTTAACCAATTTCATGCTGTCAAATTCGCTTTACATTTTGCCGTAATTTTAGCTTCATATATATGTTATCAGAAGAGTGTCAGGTCCACTGCACTGATCGGTATTTTCGTGTTTCAGAATCACAGGCAAAGCGGCGCGGATATCACCATTTCCTCTCTGCCCGTCGATGGCAGGTAGTTTACTGATCCTATCTCACCAGAAGTCGGATTCTCTGCAGTATTTCGGTTTTTGAACTTTTTCAATTTCTCTGTGAAAACGCAGTATAATATCTCGTGTTTTCATGATAGTCGGGCCTCAGATTTCGGGCTAATGAAGACAGACAACAAGGGGAGGATCCTCTCCTTTAGTGAGAAGCCCAGAGGGGCAGAACTTAAGGCAATGGTAAGGTTTGCATAACCAAACTTTTCGATGCGCCAACCCGAACTTGGCCACTGTTAGGATTTTCATCTAACACCCGGTTTTGCTGTTTCCTTGTTTAGCAAGTAGACACGACCGTTCTCGGACTCTCAAAGGATGAAGCCGCAAATAAACCTTACATTGCATCCATGGGAGTTTACGTCTTCAAGAAGGAAATCCTTCTTAACCTCCTAAGGTACTTGCAACATACCGACAAGCATGAATAATCAGATGATTCCCCACCAGGAATTGCAATGGGATCTGACCAGTTTTCTTGCAACTTTTATTGGGTCAGATGGCGCTTTCCGACAGCAAACGACTTTGGATCAGAGATAATCCCGGCTTCTGCCAAAGAGTTCTTCATAAAGGTCTGTCTGTGTCTTTAACATGTTTGGTTTTCTAGTCTGTTGGACTAAATGGCAAACAAGTTTTCTGCAGGCTTATCTATTTAATGAATACTGGGAAGACATCGGGACAATTCGATCGTTCTTTGAGGCCAACCTTGCCCTCACAGAACACGTAAAATGCAGATCTTGGTTGCATTCTTTGTTTCTGGAATTTCATTAAGCAATCAGCGAAGAGAAATTTTACTTTTCTTCTATAAATCAGCCCCCGAGGTTCAGTTTCTATGATGCTGCCAAGCCGATCTACACATCGAGAAGGAACTTGCCGCCTTCAAAGATCGACAACTGCAAGGTACGCTTGCCTGACGAGGAACCTTACTGGTGATAGAATGTGAAACGGATCCATTTTCTTTTCTGTTTTTCGTTTTTCAACTTTCCAGATACTGAAAACTCTTCCTTCTACAGATTATCGATTCCATCGTGTCCCACGGAAGCTTCCTGACCGACTGCTTCATAGAGCACAGCGTCGTTGGCATTAGATCTCGAATTAATGCCAGCGTCCACCTGAAGGTCGGTAACTCCCTGTGTACTGTGGAAATCATTGGACGAAATCTCAGACGGTTTTCTGTTTTCCTTTCCCTAGTTGAAGAAACTACAGAAAAGCGGAATATTCATAAGAAGAAAGCTGAAACCTTTTTACCAAGACATTGCAGTGCAGTTCTACAGATCCTAAGAAACCAACTCCTCCAGAGTTCGGTTTATCCATTTCAAGCTAACCAGACTGAGGTTTGCAGGACACGGTAATGCTCGGTGCTGACTTCTACGAGACCGATGCAGAGGTAGCATCCCTCTTGGCAGAGGGAAGGGTCCCGATCGGGATCGGAGAGAACACCAAAATCAAGTAAAAGAAGGCTCCATTCTGAATCCTCTTCTTTCCCATGGGCTCTGCATCCTCCTTCCCTAATCATCTGTTCTAGTTTCGTGAAATCTCGGATGAGAAAATGACAGTGTTCCGTGATGCGCAGGGACTGCATCATCGACAAGAACGCTAGGATCGGGAAGAACGTTGTCATTGCAAACTCAGAGGTACGGTCTCGGTTAAAGCTTTTCTCTTTAGAGCTTTAAGGATCGTTCTTGTGCATTTATATGGATTTCGCAGGGAGTGCAAGAGGCCGATAGATCTTCAGAAGGGTTCTACATCAGGGCGGGCATCACTATTGTACTGAGAAACTCTACAATTCGAGACGGTTTAGTGATATGATTCGTTCGTCTTCCTTCTCATCTCTATCATCAGATCTCGTAGATTCTCGGCCTTGTAAAAAGAAATTTGATCTGTGTGTTGTACAACGACAGACAGATGATCTCGGCAGAGCCAGAAATCGTACTCCAGCGTGGTCATGGGTCGAGCAAGTCTCATGTATACACACATATATTCCCTCGTTCGAACTTCCATGTCTTCTTCCTTTCTTGAGGCGATGGAAAGCAAAGGCAAAACGATTCCTTGAAGCCAAAGCAACTGAAGAAGCACCATGAATTCGATAAAGGAATCATCCTCCTCCCTTTGTTGGGGGTAATGATTTGAGAATCACTTCAAAGCATCCCCCACAATCAGCAACGGCTGGATTCCCGACATTCTTTCAGAATCCGAGCAAAGTACGATCGCAAACATTCTAGACATCGAGAAAGAGGACACTGTTTTGTTACCGATCATCGATCGGCCCGAGGTTTTCACCGCTCGGGGACCGGTCTAACTGATCGTACAAGAATCCTTATTAGCCTTGGGATTGTTTCCACAGATGTAGTACGGGCAGGTAGTTTGCCTATAATAATATGACTCGACGGGGTGAAATAGTAATTTTTATAATAATATTAGCAATTAAGCAGATTTCATCAATTAAAGTTAATATTTTTTATTTAAAAAATTAGAGTGGGTCTGTTTTGATGTGAAATGTATCAACTTCCTGAATTACAACTAATTTTGTATTTGTTTTACGTGTCTGGCAAAAATTTTCACAAATTAATTTGTGTTTTTTTTTACATATGAAAATCTTCCACTTGATGAAATCTTAGATGATTTATCTCATAATAATATAATGAAAAATATTAATTAAATTATCCTAATTGGGTCTTAATTTTGGTGATTACTCGAGTGACTAGCACAAAATTACTTGAGCATCCTCCCGATGGCATATTCGAATTCCTTTGGACTATCGTGCACCTCCGGATCCGTTCTGTGTTATACTCTTGCATGCGGGCGTATCAGGTCGCGAGGATTAGCCCTTCGAATCCCGATACCCTTCATTTAAAATTTTTTTTTTCTCACGTTATTTGATTAAATACACATAAATCTAGAAATATGGAATGGAAAGAACACCGAAAATTCTATCAGTAAAAGAATTAAAACTAGAATCTCTCGGTTCCCGGTAGAAAGTGATATCGACTATGCCAGACCTCCCTTTTCACCTCAACTTGCATTTCTTTATCCATATTAAAAAATGTTACTGTCATTAAAATTTTTATGGTAATACTAAGATTCCTTTAATCCAGTAATGCCCCTAAAGTCAAAACCAGGCCGTGTAAATCGGGTTTTACGCGTACTTTCTCCTTTGACCCGATACACACACTCCCTCTTGTCTCTGTCTCTCCCTCTGTCTTGGTCTCCTCTGCAGTTTTTCTCGGGTTCCTTGCCTCGTCTCTTTCCTTCTATCTACGCCTGTTATCTTGCATCGCGGGCCGGAAGGAAGGACAGTGCGGAGCTTCCATGGACAACCACTTCTCCACATCCCCTGCAGTCGAGGAACCGGCGGGATTCGGAGCTTCGTCCTCGGACCCGGCAGCTAACGGCGACGTTTTCGAGGACTCATGCAGCATCTGCCTCGAGCCCTTCACCGCTCAGGACCCCTCCACTGTATGATCCTCAAAGATAGCAGTAGTGTTGTTTCAGTTGATTTGGTTTTATGGCCTGACGAACGATGGTGGCAGCGTCGATTTAGTGAACGATGCCATTTAAGCAGTTCAATGTCCTCAATTTCTAGACAAGGGGGGGAGCTTTTAGATCAGAGGCTTTACGGTGATAGGATTGCAGTGTGAATCAATGTGACATGACGGTTCGAAGTGAGGAGATTGCGCCTCGTGATGTTTCACAAAGTTTTCCAATTTTTCTCCGACCGGTCGTGTTTTATGTGTGATTCTGCTTGTGAAAAAGTCATATTTTTGGGTCGTTATGCGCTGTGTTTATCCTCGAAAACAGTCCACTCTTTCTGCTTCCTTAGCAAATTTGAACATAGTGGAGGGGAAAGTACCATTGAGTATTGGAAAATTCTACCTTTCCGGATCTGAACTCTCCCCCCACTGTTGGATGGGGAGTGGATGCCTTCTAAGCACCCGCCACACTCAACGATTTGTAGAAGGGTTTGGAACAGTTCTGTAAAAGAAGATTTTGTAGTTGAGCTAATCTTTTTGCTCTGAAAATTTTTGCGAATTTAGATTCATGACAGCTTTTTGTGGTTTTCTGATCATGTCAATCTCTTTATCCTCGACAGATTACTACCTGCAAGCATGAGTATCATCTTCAATGCATCCTTGACTGGTAACCTTAATAAGTGGATATATGGCATGGCTGCTAATTGGTTCCACCCAGAATATGATATGCCTGAATGTGTCTAACGTCGTTTGCTTCTTGCAGGTCACAGAGAAGCAAAGAATGTCCGATCTGCTGGCGAGTTCTAAAACTTCAGGACCCAAACAGGTAAGAACAATCTCACCTTTCTTGCAATATCTTTCGCCCAGTGCTCTTACCCTCCCGCAATCTCTTTTCTTCTGTGCTTTCCTTGTCTTTGTGAACGGTAATGTGTAAATGCCTGCCATTTGGGACCTTTTCTTTCATTGCAGCCAAGAGCTCGTAGATGCTGTTGGGAGGGAGAGAAGCACGAGGTCCAGGAACTCAACGGCATCGTCTGGAACTCTTACTGGTTCGAGAGAGGAGCTTGGTATTGGATTTGTAAGTATTCGAATTTATCCTTCTCTGGACTTTTTCTGTCGTGCTCTCCAATGTGCCTGCTTTGTTGATTTTCAAAGATGAAGATTTTTTCTTACTCACATGTTAGGCTGGAATTTTCAGGATGTTCCCTTAGACTCGGAGTTTGACGAGTCCATAGTGCAGCGTGTAGCTGCTATATTGACTCGGAGTCGTGATGTTCGACCAAGGGAGAGAGAAGGAGCTACCGGTCTTGCTCAATCAGGCTCTCCGGTTTTTAGATCTGGGATGAATTTCTCTCAATTGCAGAGGACAAATGCAACCTCCAGAGAAGAGACTCGCCATCTACATGTTCAATCCTCTTATGGCGGTTTTTCGGTGTCTGATGTGCCAATTCGCTTCAGTATGCAGCCTCCATCCCCTGTCCGTCCGGCTGCTGCACAGAACCCTCGGGTTACACAGACACCAAGCTCTCCTGAAAACAGCTCTTTCTCAGAATCCTTGAAATCAAGATTCTCCTCTGCTTCTGCAAGGTTCTTCGGTTATACCTTACTTTCATATTTTAATTTGTAAAGCTCCAGCTATGCAGAAAGTAACAGGTAAATTGCCTGTATCAGATACAAGGAATCGATCTCGAAGGGCACTATGAGCCTGAAGGAGAGGATCCTAGCCGGTAATTCGGTCAAGGAGCTGAGCAAGGGGGTTCAGCGGGAGATGAGCGCTGGGTTTTCTCGGCTGATTGAATGTCTCGACCTGAACCCAAAACAATCTGGAACCTCTGTATCTGTTCCCAGCGGTGCTGATCCAACCGTGAAGTCACCTACAAAAGGAAAAGGCGCACAGGAAGGCTCAACCACTCATCAAGAGAGCTCATATTCAGAAGTATGCGATTTGGGTACTATCCCCGGTCGACTTGAAGTTGTCCCATCCCAGGTTTGAATCTGTCATGTTTTGTCGATTGCACTGTACTAGTTAGAAGCCAGGTTATGGATCCATCGTTAGTTTCCAAAGTACCGTTTGCTTTAATGTTGCAGGGTGGACAGTGATGCTGCCGTATCTGGTGAAGTCCCACTTGATCTCTGAGGGAGGCTCTGTTTATAGCTGAGGACATGAATGCAAGAGACGAGACTATTAATTGACCAACCTCATCAGTTCGCGTCCTGCATCGACCATTCATAGTTGATTTCTCTACCCGGTTTGCTTGAATATGTTTTTCCCTATACATGACTCACTGATGTATCGATGCGACTCTTAAGGACCTGCTCTAAGTCGTTCCACGTTCGTGTGTTTATCGTGCACTCACTTAGATCTGAAAGCTTATGAGACTTCTTTGTTAAGTGCTATATCCCAAACCGGCATTGCTCCACTTCTTGCCCTTTGTCCTTTATATGAAGAGGCTTAAGGATCCATTGCCCGAGGTTCATGCGTTGGTATAAATACATGTACAATATGTGATAATGAGTAATGACGTATCCGGTGCCCAACCGCGTGCCTGATGATGTTCTGGGAACTCGGCAGAGGAAAATCAACTCTAAAAATCATATACTGCCGCATCCCTGGACCTTGAGATTCTAGGGGCATTCAGACATTCTTATTTCAGGAGGAGGGGAACCCAGACGTGTAGTTAACAAGACACAGGTTGCCAAGATTCATCAAGACAAAGAAGAGATTACCGTATGGCCAAAGAATGACAGGAAACCACGAAGAGTGATAGACAACTATCACTTTTTATGCATGCAAATAAAGTTTTCTCTGCGATCACTGTGTTCTATTATACCAGCTCGCTCATTGTACAAGACGTTGAAGACAGCAACAGCATTTAGATCTGTCCTGACACAACTTCACCAGCGGCAGCACTTAGATCTGCCCTAATATAACTTCCCCACCGGAAACCTTAAAGTCAGATGGGGCTGCCTCCACATTTACAGCTTTGACTTTCCCATCTTCAACATATGCCGACCACCTGCACCACAGCATAGGATTTATGTTAACAAGCAAGGGTTCATGTAGATTTCACCGGATAATAGTATAATGCTGATAAAAACTCAGGACATGGGGTCTGTGATTTTTGGAGATCTGAAACATATAATGCAGGCAGTAAAGTATACCTTTCTGAGCGGGGTCCGAGCAAAGCTCCGGAAAGATCTTTGGTCAAGTCCAGGCTCTTGTGGAAGCTTCCATCAAAATCTCCATAGAACTCAATCTATCAAATTAGCATTGCAAAACGATCTTAAATGGTATTATGGTGCTATTCTTGGAAGAGGATCATTCAGCAAGTCTTGCCAAGATCGTGCTCATTGGCTTCAGGGGAACCGAACCAGTGAAGGCAAGAGGCAAAGTGTGTGCAGTTTGTAAGATATTTGACCTTTGACAGCACAGAAACAAATAAAGTCTGCCCATGGAAGCATGGAAAAGAGAGAATCTTGAATAAGAGCTACAAACTTACAGCTTCTTTGGCTTCTAGTTTTTCTGCCCAGCCGTTGAGAACGTACGGATCATTCACAGCTACACAAATGACTGAATCAACGCCCTTCGCCTTGAACTTGTCGATATTATTCTTGTAACTGGGAACATGCTGCTGCGAACATACTCCTGTATATGCTCCCTGGAAGGTTATGAGTGGGAAATTCAAGAAACAACACAAACAATGGCAACGGATAGAAAAGTACTCCAGCTATCGAGAAGATATACTTTCTTATCATGCTCACAAATTTTGCTGAAGCAAGGAAAAACTTACCGGAAGACCAAAGATGACAACTTTCTTTCCCTGCAATGCCACACCAAAACATAAGTTCGCATAACCGCAGTAACAAGAAGACAACTCCTAAGGTTCCGTTTGTTCCTTCTTTTCATTTTTAAAGGACACGTAAACCTCTGGAGGCAATCATCGCATTGGCTTAATTTTTTATCCCAAAAAAAATGAGAGCTCGGCCTTCTTCGTGATCGACTCAAGAATCCATGAACCAGAATTATGGGAAAAAGCAGCTCAACAACCATACTCGCTCCAAAACACCAACATCTAAAAGGTATCACCAGCAAAAATTCAGACCAAAACACAACTAACTGCGCCCTAAATGACACTCGGTGCTACGCAATCTACGTCAGCGACAGCTATTCACAGAGGGAGAAGGGCGCGCACCTTGAAGATGTCCTTGAGAGGAGTGGTGGAGAACTTCGAGGACACGCCCTCGTCCCATGATCGCGCCTTCTGTAGGGAAACATCCGGCGCCGCCGAGACTATGTCGGTTCCAACCGCAAGCGAAGCGTAGGTCCTCCCCGCTGCTGACGACATTCTCAGGCCTCCGAGCAGGCCAGAGCTCGCTCGCCTCAGAACAGCTGACGCCATGAAAAGCGTTTATCAGACCTGGGACTCGACGCCTCAGTTGATCGATCGGTGGGTTCTGCAATCCGTGGCCTCTCCCTCTCTCTCTCTCTCTCTCTCTCTCTCTCTCTCTCTCTGTATTTAGTTTTAACCCCCGAAAATGAGGAGGAAGATGAGTAATGCGGGATAACGTAATCATTTGGCCCAGTTATTGGGCCTCTTGAAGATTCTTTTGGGCCCATTAAAGATTATATCCTGTGGGCCCAACTATATTTCGATTTTCGGCCCATCCGGCCCAGGAACAGAAGATGCGATAAGTCGTTCTAGTTTCTCGACTACTCCACAAGTTCGCACCTGAATAGAATCGTGCTCGATATTTCGATGGTCTTCTAACAAATCCAATTTCAGAAAGCTAACATCCGGTACTTGACGATCCCTTATGATTTCATAAAAATTCAGCCGATTCAGCAAATGCTGATCAATTCAAACTGCAAGTCGAAGAAGTGAATTCGAAATGAAGAAGATGGGTGGAGCAGATATATCTACAGAACAACTTGGAGAGGGAGCTGCATCAAAGTCAAGAGGGTACCATTAGAGCAGAAGTCATGAACTATCATATCGTCAAAGACGAGGAATGAACTTCTAGAATAATACCAGCGTGCTCACTACTGCTGCTGAGCATGCCACTTCTCGATACTGTCATACCAGTTCCACTGAAAGCATAGAGCTGCAAGACGCACCAAACCAGCTGCAACAACCTCGACAAATGCCATCAAGAATGATCTCTGAGGAGACACGCCTGCAGTGGCTATAGACAATAAATGCCCTTCAAAGTTGCAAGGGACGATGAAAGTTCCACTCTTGATCCCATTTAGAGCCTTCTTGGCCACATCCTCGGCTTTCATGGCGCCAGAAGATGCTGCAATAATGCTTGTGAGCTGAGGTCTTCTCCTGTTCTCTACAAATAGCGGAAATCTACAAGTCAATAGAGCCATTGGCACCAGGAAGCGATACTTGAAGGATCTTAAGTTACATGAAATAAAAAGACACTAAAAAGAGAGCAGATTTTCCGTAACCTAAGGGGGAAGATAATAATTTACAACCTTGACACCGTATTTTAAGAACATAAAGAATTTATAACCATTACGTTAGGTGCAAGTGCAACAAAGGGATCGAGATACGATTTTCTTCGTACTCCAAATCGGGTTATCCATAAAACAACTGTCTAACAACACTGATAACGAGTTTGATGGTACAGACAATGTCAATCAACTTATCACTCAACAGTTTTTGTGTACATGGTGGTGCTGATTATGCAATTGAACTAACCGAGGAGGAGGTGTCGCAACCACCGCTAGTCGGGCCCGGAAGTCGCTCGGATACCTCGGTTATCAAAAAAAAAAAAAACTAACTTGCTTTCAGTAGCGAATTGATCAATCAAGCCCAGCAGAAGCACCTGAATCGATAAGTGCAGCTTGACAAATGAAAAGACGATGCAGGGAAGTTTAGCTGACCAAATCCACGATGAGTACCTTCTACAAAACCAGGAGTGTCTGTGTCCGAAGGGAATATTAGCGAAACGTGAATATCATCTGCAATCACCTCTTGCTGCAAAGCTTCTGCTAGACCCCGAAGCCCGAACTTACTTGCAGAGTAAGCTGTGTATCCATAAATCCCCACCTTCCAAAAAACAGAGATTCCACAGGGAAGAGAAAAAGGCAAGTCATTACAATGCCAATGAGCAACTAGATACAAAAAGCACACATCTACTTCTAAAGAAGATGAAAAGTGATTATCAATGCTATGACCATGATACAATATGCAAAACCACATGAAAATGACATGCGATTAAAGAAAGACACTAACAAGACTACATCGAACTATAGGCAAATGGTAGGTTTTGCCACCATTGATCCAAGAGTTCTTGTGTGGACGTGGTAAGCAGAAGCAACTGGCCAAGTAACGTTTCTGTTTGTTGAAGCATTTCAACACAACAGTACCATATTTATCTATCATCAATCTATGGCTTCACATGAAAGAACTTATACTGGAACAGATCACAAACTGCATGGAACTCTGATACCTGTCCGGCCTGAGAAGACATGAGAGCAATTGATACAGGCCTCCGATCAGTTCTACCCTTCATCGCAGGGAGAGCAGCTTTGATCATATTGAAGCTCCCAATCAGGTTCACATCTATCATGAACCTGACCTCATCCAATCCCTGCCTCTCCAGCTCCTCTGGCACGAACACGCCCTGGTTCACCACCAGAACATCTATCGGCCCCGCCTCCTCCACTGCGCGCTTAATGGCGTCGAATTCTCTGACGTCGGCCGCGAAAGTAGCGACGTCGATCCCCGTGGCAAGCTTGATCGCTTGCTTGGCCTCATCGAGCTTGACACGCGAGCGCGCGAGGATGGACACCCGCGCGCCCTCGGAGGCGGCACGGTGCGCGAGGGCGAGGCCGATGCCGCTGGATCCGCCGGTGATGAACACGTGGCGGTTCTTGATTGGGATCTTGACAGGGCGTGGACGGACGATGATGTAGAGGACAACTAGGACGAGGACAGGGGTTAGGAGGAAGAGGAGGTAGGCGAGGTTCAGGTCCGCCATCGGTGAAGGCTCAGTGAGGTGATTTTGGTGGTGGCGGTAGTAGCCTGCTGCCGGTGGAGCTCCTCAGTTTCGGCTCGGCTCGCTCTCACTCTTGGCGGAGATCCAGAAGTTTTGGGTGTGACGGGGTTGACCGACGAACGGGCATTGTGACGGAGATTAATGAGCTCATAGCCTCCTATGGTTATCTATCCCTATTATTTAAAGACAACTAGGTATGAATATGAATTAATTCAATTGATAAGATACTTATTTTTTTTTAGTAAAATTTTTGGATTCGAGTCATTGTGAATTGAGAAAACTAATACCGGGGGAGTTTTATCTCTTAAATGGGTCGATCCGACTTGAACTGGATTAGTGATTTCTAGATAAAAAAAAAGAGAACAATTAATTTTGATTTTTTTTTCATTTTTAACACTATCCTCTACTATAACTTGATCTATACGACAATACAAAGCCATTTACTATTATTTTAGTTATTTCATGACAGTTAATTCACTTATTATTCATATTTTTCTCTACGATAATTTTTATTTTACTCATTCATTCCTTATATTTGTACATGACTCTCTCCATAATTGTGATTATCTAAAACCATCATTGACAATATGTCATTTTAAAATCATATCTTAATACATTTTCTCATTGGAAGAGTTTTGGCCCTTGGAAGTGAGAATAGTTTGGTTGATTTACTTAATTCATGCATTACAATATTTTTATTATTTTCAATTGTATTCGACGATATTCACCGTTCGTAATACAGGTCATTCGCTAGTAATTATCTGTTATTTTACTATTTGTTATTACTTTAAAGAAAAATAAAGTCAATTTTTCTCACTTTTAAAACTTTTTAAAATATCATTGATAAGTGAATTTTTAATAAACAAAATCCTAAATGAGAGTGAAATTATAAAACAATTTTAACACTGTAAACATGTAAAAATGACAACTCTTTAATTTTTATTTTTGCTTATTAATAATACATTTTATAAAAGTTCACGTATAATTTTAAATTTTATAAAGTATTATAATAAAATAAAAGTGATTTAATCTTACAATCAACAATATAACTGGCATTTATACATGAGTCGGTATCTAATTTTTCTTTAATTCCGGACATACTTATTCTAAAAAAAAACGTTTGTCTTATTATCTATTCAGTTGAAAAAAAGTACAAAATAGCAGTAATTACTCAATAATCCATTCTATTTCATTGCCTTAGGCGAATTTCATTTATTTACTCTCCATTAAATCATATCAAGCTGACCTTAATCCTATTTTTGGCTTATTCATTTTTTTAAAGATTTTTATTTCTTTTTGATGGGCTAGAAAAGCTAATGAAGTGACTGGGCCAGTCTCTTCGGCCCAACCCAATCACCATTTTTCCTTTACTATGACGGCTATCCGAATTTTGTCAGATTTCAATCATTACTATTCATTCAAGAGGAAAGAGCCACTTGCCGCGCCCATTGCCCATATTCTTGATAAATGATCGTACACACCACAATAGTAAGGGGGTCCAACCATCCATCCAATTACACGATGTTTGAACCTAGCACTGAGCAATCGGTGCTGAACACTAACCCCATTAGCGTAGCTCTACAAAAAATATAATATATTTTAAGAAGGCAATGTCCTCCAATTCTATAAGCACATATGCATAAAAATGATTAGAACGTGAGATTCTAGATATATCAGATCACATGAGAGCTAATTTTAAATTATTAAATCAGTTGGGAGTTTTTTTAGAAATTTCAACCCGACTGCAGATTAATTTCTGTGTCGCTTCAGCTAGCTCAACAATATTACGTGGTGCAAACCACGTGGGAGTGGGAGTGGGAGTTTTCACTACTTTAAAAATAGCTTATTTAAAAATTGTGATTGTTACTTACATGTTACACTGACAAGGACTGAAATGAAAAATACGAGCAACTCCTCTGACTCAACAGCAAAGATCTACTGAACCCCATCATGGACGCCCCCAGGTCGAACTCCACGAGAACATCCTCCAACTGATACCCTCCTAAAACGACGCCGTGTCTCTGCTCCGACCCTCCGTTCACAACTCCCAAACACATCACCTCATCGTTCACTCGCACCATCGAGTTCCTCCCGCCCACTCTCCACCTCATTATCTCGCTCTGCAGCACAAAGTCGATCTCCGGCACCGACGGTCCCGTCGGCGTCGTCCCGACGCTGCCGGAGCTGAAGCAGAGCTCTAAAGGAGACGACGTCGGCCTCGCTGCCCTGGTCATGTTCATGGCTGCTGCTGCCTTTGCGAAGGCTCCGGTAAAGGCTCTGTAGATGGAGCTCTCCATCGTCGCGTACGGAACGACTGTGCTCAGTTGCTGTTGAGAAAATGGATTTCATATGGCAGAATTTCATGCAATAATCAGAAGCAGAGAAGGATTAGATGAGTGGACTCGTTCTGCTTACCATGGAAGAGGAGTTCAGAGTCAATCTCTCGCGGTTGACTTCGATCGACGTGAGCTTGACCGAATACTCGCCTGAACTTCCCGGCTCGGTAGTCATCAGCGGAGCGTAGACCATTGACTTCGAGACGTCAGCCCCTAACGGAGGAGACGAGGAGTATGGCCAGTCCCCACCGGCCACGATGACGCCGTCCGATCCTGACAGGCATAGGAAGAATCTCCTGTCCCCGCCGGACGCCGTGGAGAGCTGCTCTGGCAGGGCGGTCCGGGCCCTACCTAGGCCCAGCATCCCCTTCGCGCCACTTGCCAAGCCGCTCAGCAGAGATGCGGGGGAGAAAGCGAGAAGGAGGTGGTGGACGGCGGGGATCGACACCGCGTGTGAGGAATCGACAGCTAAGGCGACTTCTGACAGCTCGGAAGCGGCAGCCAACCCGGTGACACCGTTCTCAGAGACGACCACGCACGTGTCGCCCCCGTGTGTGCTCTCAGCGCCGGGTTTCGCGGCGTAAAGGCAGTGAACGGAGCGGAGGCGGACGGGGCGGCTCACGGGTGGCGCGTGCGATGTCCAGAGGTGGTGCCCGTTGAGATCGAGGACAAGGGTGACGGGGCGCAGAGGGTTGCCGGCGTGGCGGATCTTGGTGACGTACTGGAGTGTGGAAGCGTCTTTGGTGACTGGGAGGAGGAATGCGGTCGGCGAGGAGAAGGTTTGACCATGGAACTGGCGGATCAGAGAGACGATGATGAAGAAGAGGACGGAAAAGGAAGAGGTCCGAGAAGCGGAGGAAGCCATGAGTGATGAACGAGCGCGCGTGACTGCGGGCGTGACAGAGACGAGCTGATAAGAGGACGAAAGGTAACAACTGTGCAGAGCAGTGGAAGGATCATTTAGTTATCAGTTTATATCTTATATTTAATTATGAAATTTTTTTTGCACTTATAAAATCAACCAACCGAACTATAGTAGCAATATTTTTACCTACATATTTCAATTAATTATATTTTATATTTTCAATCAATAAAATTAATCAGGAGTACAAATATCAACCATATTATGTTTATTTTCTTTTACAAAAATTAAATGAACTAGGAAGACGACCGCGCTTTGCAGCGGGCTAGACCATGCCCAGTAGGGATTCAAGCGAGGAGTCGTGGGTTCGGCAGCTTCACGATCATATAATATTAAAAGAGATCGGAGTCAAGATTTAAGAGAAGAAATTGGAGGAATTAGAGATTGGATTGATATGATGAATAGAGGGATTAGAAGACGAAATGATGATATAAAATATTAGTATTATAGAAGGTTGTTTTGCTCTAGAAAGGAAAGATTAAAAGATTGAAGGAGAAGTAAAGGAATCGTCTCTGAGTTTCAACATCATTGATGATGAAACTTGGTAAGGGTTAAAAATGTAATTGCAATTTTATTTTAATGAAGATTGTAAAATTAAAAAAAGTGGAATGATAAAACATGATGAGGGTCAAAAATATAATTTTACTTTCATTTTAATGAAGAAAGAAAAGTATATAAAAAAAAGGGAACGATAAAACGATGGTTGGAAATGATTGAGGCATGGTAAAAAAGAATAGCGAAATTGCGGAAGTCAAAAATAAAAAAGGGAACGATGAAACGATTGGCAAAAATAATAAAGAACGAAACGATAAAATGATTGGCAAAAATAAAAAAGAGCGGAACGATGAATGGAATTTGCAAATGAATAAACTTTGACCTCTCGCATGGAAGAACAAAGAGCAAACCATTGAACCAACAGTTCATTTAATGCTATAATTCAATCAAACAATATATATACTAAATTAAATGGGACACATGTCAAATACAGCTTGAAGTGCACCAGTTTTAATATATAGTATAGATTATTTCGCCCATAGCACGAATAAAGTCCAATTTAAAAAAAAATTGAGAAAAAGATTATTGCCAGAGACAATTACAAGGAAATGCGGGATGGCGTCGCCGCTTCCGGATAAGTGCGACGTGTGAAATCGACAGAGGGCAGTGGATAAGAGCATTTAAGGCGAAGGAAAAAAGAATACGCTTTCGCTGACTAGACCATAGTGCTCCGCCAACCAATCTAATTTTTTTTAAAATTTCTGTCACACAAAAAATATTATATAATAAAAAAAGTACGCATACCCATTTATTAAAATAAGTCGATATTTCTTTATCTTTATTATTTAAAATTTTAATTCAGCCTGAAATATTAAAATAAGTTGTTAAATTTTATATTTATTTGAAAAAATAAAAAAAAAATTCCGGGGTCAGCCGAAATGTTTTGATATGGCCAATCTTTCCCCAAGTCTTTGTTTATTTATTCCAACCTGTGCTTGCTTTTTCTAGTCTTTATTTAACAATTCTCTATCCATCTGAATGCCGTGCATGTCCTTTTTTTGTTTTTTTTAAACAATTATGTATAACAGCTAGCCGTGGAGATTTCCATCTCATCCTTTGTTTTCCTTTCTTACTAGCCTTTTATCTGTTGAATCATTTCGTCAATTTATCATCATTATCTAAGAGACTTAACTGCACTCACATTAGCAGCCACATCAGGAAAAATTAATGGTATTAACTAAAACTTGATAATTTACACCATAGTACAGTATTTTTTGGAATGTTTTATAGTTAAATAAAAAAGGTTTAGAATGTTTTCTCCCTAATCAAGATCTCGGGTTCGAGAGGGAGGGAGCAAACATTCTAAACCTTTTTTATTTTAGCCAACGAGGCAGCAGCCCCACTGGTGGGAGTGAGCTCCCAGGTTCAAGCCCCAAGAGGGGTGGTTATCCGTTGGCGAGGGCTTTCAGCCCTCTTGAGTCCGTCAGGTTTGTTTGACTTACCCGGCACACGTGGTTTGCAGGCTATTACGTGTGCCTCAAGGAGGAGCTGAAATTTCAGCTAAGTAGAACTTTGCTCCTTAGCAGGCCCATCTGACTCGAGTTAGATTAGTCAGAACTCATTGAGTTTTTGTATACTAGTGGTATGGACTGAGAAAAAAATTTATACAAATATCAAACAGTTGAAAAATATCAATGAAAGGGAAAACCAAACCAGGCCAATCTAAAAGCCCATAACATTATTTATTGGACCTGGTCCAATTTTTCTCTGCAGCCCATATTTTGGCATTTTCAAGGTCCAATGAGTCCCTCCCGCCGAAGCCGTTGTTGATCGCTTCATCTCGATTCAATTCCGGTCGAGCTTGATCTCCAGCCTCTACCGTTCCTGCAACCGGTTAGTCATCTCCCGGTTGAAGTGAAAGAGGTAACATTTTCTGAATTCAGTGCCTCTGGGAAGTAATTAGTGAGTTGCTTGGTTGACTGATTGTTTGATTTGCAATCGATTGTTCCCTTGATGGCAATGGTCCTGATCCGAGCAGGACTCGAACATCATCCGATAGTTAACTTGAATTTTCATGGTGAATCGAATTTATGATGTTCGATTGGCCTTGAGTTCGTGATTTTCCATGATTTCACTGCGTAAAACGAGCATTCGTGAAGCGGATTTCAACTGACTGGAGATGCTGCTTTGTAGTGATAAAAAAGAAGAGGAGTGAGTCTGCCGTTGCTTCTTCTCGATGGCATATGTTGATCATTACGTGAGAAGACAACTTCAGCAATTTGGCAATCTAACCAAATGGATTAGAGAGGACAGACTTCCCTGCAGAATCGTACAGGTATATCATAAGTTTACCGGATCCCTGTTCCGAAATTTGTTTTGGATGTATTGATATATAGCTAGGCGGTTGCCTTCCAGGGTCTTCTCTTAGGATCTGTCGAAGCTGCTAATAAAAACAAGGACGAACTCAAACGGCTTAATATCACGCGCGTACTGTTTGTTGCTAAATCAGTCAGCCCTCCCTACCCGAATGACTTTGCCTACAAAGCTATTGAAGGTGGTACAGTTTTCCAGTCAGGGTTGTTCTCCTCGTTTTTCTGGATAATCATTAGTCGCAAAGGGCAGTTACTTGTTTCCTATATAGCACATACTATTTTCGCATGATGCAGGTGGCTCTTGTTTTAGATTTTGATGAAAAGAATAGCGCGTAAATGCTGGAAAGATGTGGGCATACTGTTATTCGATGCGAAATTATATGATGACCTCTGTTATCTGCACAAATATATTAGGAGCTGCATTTTCCTTTGATATCTCGACCTAAGCTATCACTGAATGTTCTGCCCTCTCCTTTCTCTAATTGAGGCAGTCACTGACAGATAAGACGTTTACATGAGACGGTATTTTGACGATTGTTTCAAGTTCATCGATGAGGCCAAGTGTCGGAGAGGCAGCATGTTGGTTCACTGCTTCATGGCGAGACCCCAGAGGTAATTTTTGTATTGCCTGCATATTTTATGAACTATTCACGTACGCTTGACAGTTGATACGTATTCAATCTGCTGAATTGGAAAAGGATATATTTCCAGTCATATAGATGTAAAATTATGTAATATGTACATGTGTATGTATCTGTGTACGATTGATGATGAAGGAAGCAAGGTATGCATGAAACGAGCGATGCCTACGAGCAGGTAATGTAATGGAAGCCGAGTGCGTGAGAAAGAGATGAGACTGATCGTGAGAAGACAGATGCAACCACGTAAACTGGGACAATATATCAAACGTGAGGAAATTACGGTGAAAGGGAACCTGAGTTGCCTGTTCGAGATATGTGAATGTAGAAAATTCATGATCAGAAAAATGTTATTTTTGATAGTCACAGTTGGAACCTGGGTGAGTCGAAATTTGTTGGATTTTTGAATATTGAGTGATTTATATAGAAAAATAGTAGTAACAGTGTTCCCTCTCTCTACAAACCCTAGCTAGAGATGGTAGAGGAGAAGGGGGCAGAGAGGGAGAGTAAAATAACCTCACGGGACTGCAGCATATAACATTTATTAACAGAAGACTTCATGCTCCCAGAAACATAAATGCCCTTACCCAACCAAGTAAGAGAATGAATCTTGCTGCTAGTGTACAAACCCAACTTTTCTACTGTATAAATATATTTATATGCACATAGACATATATAGATATACATATATATATGTATTATGCGTACGCATTTTGTATAAGATATATATATATATATATATATATATATAAAAGAAGAAATCTCTCTGTTGCCGTAGAGAGATTCTGCCTGTAAACTCCAGAAAGAAAACATCCACACACAGAGAGAGGAGTATTCAGTTTAAGTTGAAGGGAAGGATGTCTCACATAGCTGTAGAGAGGAACAGGAGGAGGCAGATGAATGAGCATCTCAAGGTCCTTCGGGCCCTGACTCCTTGCTTCTACATCAAAAGGGTATTACAAACATATACATATAGATACAATAGTACATGCATATGTCTCATTTATGCTTTAATTCTGTATGTACATCTCTTCTTGCTCTCCAAGTTCTTCGCAAGAAAACCCTAAGTATATACCCTTTTTTTCTTAAACTGAAAGGTTAGATGTTGACAGCCATCACTTGGTTCCTCCGTCTCCCTTGCTGGGATTGTGTAGACGGCAGTTGACCGTCTGGGTTCTCATTGAAAAAGTATAGTTTAGTTCAGTTTCCTAACATACTTCCATGCACGTTTGATTTAAAAGCTTGTTGATTTTGATTGTTGGATTGCTTCTCGGAGCAACTGTGATAGAGTAACTCGATCAGTATCGATTTATCATGTGTAGGGAGACCAGGCATCGTTAATCGGGGGAGTTATAGAGTTCATCAAGGAGCTGCACCAAATCCTTCAGTCCCTTGAGGCCAAGAAGAGGAGAAGGAAGAGCCTCAGCCCTAGCCCTAGCCCTAGTCCTCACCCCCTTCAGCTGATCGCACCCGATTGCCCCTTCAGCTTTGAGATCAGCACTATTTGTAATAAGGAAATTGCAGGAGGGGCTTGCTGCAACTCTAGGGTTGCAGAGGTGGAAGCAAGGATATCGGGATCAAATGTGATCCTGAAAGTGATCGCCCAGAGGATGCCGGGTCAGATCGTGAAGATAATTGCGGTTTTGGAGAAGCTGTTGTTCGAGATCCTTCGCTTGAGCATCAGCAGCATGGAAGACACCGTCTTGTGCTTCTTTGTCATCAAGGTAATATAATCAGTTCACTCTTCTTAAGTAGCTCAATCATTAGGGTCTGTTGCTCTTGTAAGTTTCCTCTTTAGGTTTAATAGCTGCAAGCAACGCACGCAGGCGCGCAAGAACCATAACAACGACGTTAATGACAATGTATAATGGTATGATCGATAAGCATCATCATCTTCATGATATTTTATTTTTCGATGAATAACCTCATGTTATTCATTAAACTTATAAGATCATTTCGTCCTTATGAATTTTGCACAATAGAGAGCTTGGTAGCTACCTTCCACATCAATTTTCTGACATTAGAAAGACAGCATATGCGCATGAAATGAACACTTCAAAAAAAAATCCTAACATGAATTGGTTGAAATTAAGTAGGCTTTAGGTTCGAGTCATGTAAATATAAAAAGTTATTTGCCCTTTAGTGGATCGATCCAATACTTAAATTTGAATTATTAAGGGTCATTAGGTGGTGTAAGACTGGAAAAAACAAACATCAACTATATTAACTAACATAGTTAGTTGACCTAACCTTTCCTTTAAGTTTGAGCCCCGAATCTTAGAGAAAATCAAAAGTTTTAATAAGTCTTACCTTTCATGGGCTTATGTAGCTCCAATGTAAATGACAGTATGAATTCAATGATTCCTCATGTGCGTATGCGTGTGTATGTATGTGTGTGGATATATATATATATATATATATATATATTGCAATGACGATTCACTGGACTTTCTTTTGATTCTGCATTAGCTGAAGTTAATTCGAACAATATTAACGAAGCTCTTCATTTCTTCTAACATTTTAAACCGGTTATCTTTACACAGATAGGGCTGGAATGCCGGCTGAGTTTGGAGGAGCTCGTTCTCGAGGTTCAGCAAAGCTCCAGTCCCCACGATGTTATTCTATGGCTCCCCTGAGGCGCAAGTTCACATAAACAGCTCATCTTCAAAGAGTTTTCCTATTGTTGCGGTCGGTACATGTCCGAGAAACTACGGGACCGTCTTTCCAGGTTGAAGAGGTGAATGATCCTTTATGCATTTCACACACGATCGCTGATTCAACTGGGAATTCATATGCTGTTCCAAATTCTACTCCTGTTTGTCTCATTGGAGTCCATGGGCTGACAATTGACGATAAAAAGTCAGGATTTGGTACATGGAGATCTTTATATGTGAATGGAGCAGTGAACTTCGATCAGAAAAACCTGTTCCGGCACTCTACAGACTTCAGAAAAGAATTATGTGGGCCCTGCACTGGAGAGCTTATTGGGCTTTGAGCCCAATAAGCACTGTCAGGCTCGGCCCAGTAACGACAGTTGTAAGCCCAGATCAGCCCATCTCATCTTCCAGCTCAAAATCTACCATGCATGGTCACACACTCAACCTCACCCTCCAAGCTCCCCGCAGAGCACGTCAATGGCAGCTTCTTCTGCTAAGCTTCTGCTTGGGACCAATGAAATTCGCTTATTTGTGTGTTACAATGGCATCGTGACCAGGGTCCAGTCCTTCATTCGATAAATAAAAAGAAACTCGAGACTACAAGAGAGATGATCTTAATTTAAATTCTAAATCGTTACATATGAGTTCGAATGTCTTATACATCCGTTCAAATTTTAACCACGTGGACTCAAAAAAGAAAATTATTTTCTCCCTTCATAAGATAGAAAATTACTATTTTTGTTAAAAAGAAAATGATGATGATACGAATAATAATTCACATCAGCAAATTTGTACATGGAAAGTAAGGGTAAGGCCTCGTGGGCATAGTTAAATTTAAAAAAAAAAAAAAAAAAGGGAGAGAGATAGGGTTTGTAACTTGTGTACTTCACCTCTTCAATGGCCTCAGAGAAAGAAAGGTTTTTTTTTTTTTTGTTGGTTTGGGAAATCCCCCTTTTACTGTACTTTCATGCTGACAATAATCTTTAAAGTAAGTAAAGTTTCATGTTTAAATATATCAAATTGAGGATTCGATTTAGTGGATCACTCGTCACACTGTCTAAACAAATTTGATTTGTACTTCACATGTCAAAGGTGACTGTTAAACTGCACTTCACTATTAAATTATCATTTTATGTGGACAAGGCTACACCAAAAGCCTATGGGCATGCTTTGCATGTTAGTTCCAAGTTCCAATAAACAAGAACCGTAATCGAGGCAATCAAAGCTACTTGTCTAATGCGATTTGATGAGTTTTAATTATCATGTACTAATCTCTTCTACACATTTCTACAAGCTAGAAATATTTTTTCTAAGCCTGGGTTTGGAATAAGTGAGCATCTATTATGAAGTATATTACACCTTTGATGATGCCGGTCCATTATGCTTGCATTGATTGTTCAGTACATTTGATATGTTCACGATTCAATATGAAATGCCAAATATTATATATCGAGGTATTATCAACTGCTACATTGTCCACCTTTTTATATATGAATAAAAGTGCTCTCTATCTAGGGTTTTATAGTGTGGTATGGCAGGAGAGAGACCAAACAAAAGCAAAGTCACAAAGTTAACATTTCTATTGCAAAAATGCTAGATTCTCCTTAAGAGTGCATGTGATAACACTCGCATCTAACAAAATCAGAGAAAATAGATCTGATATAGTAATATTACATTCGATATGACAAGAGGGAGGAGGGGGGACCCACTCATTTTCCTCTCACTCTCATTCCTTTGATGCCAGCAGGCCACTTGGTAACCAAGGAAATTTATGAACAAAGAGTGGGTATCAATGCATTTAAGGAGGGCAAAGGTTCCCAGGTGGTTCAGATTCGTGAGAAGCATTGAAACATTGTGCCAGAATTGAACAGAGACGAAACGGTTCTTTTGGAAATAAATGATCAGACAACTTTTGTCAATAGGAAAAAAAATATTTTTTTATAAAAAAATAAATTCTCGTGCTCATATATAGGTAATTTTTGGATGCTACATGAATGAGGAGCTCATCTCAATAAATATCTATCACATTCACTGAACAGAAGAAATGAGAAAGGAAGAGATAAAAACTGCAGAATAAAGTTGAAAAGTTGTCGAGTTGATCTCGATCGTAATGTAGACTAGACTAGACTAACTCAAAAACAACACTGTCCATCAACACGCTAATTACTCAACAGCCATAAACCCGAGACGAAAAATCATAGTATAGACACATACAATTGTGTACAAGATTAGGAGGAGGAGTAGTTAAGCCTCCGATCGATCAACCTCGCCATCTAGGGTTGCCTCGAGCTGACAAATATATCTTGGTATGGCTTGATGATTCACAGGGAGAGATCAATCGTGGTTGGGAGAAGGGGAATCGAGAGGAAGGAGCTCCCTTCAGTCCAAGCACGGAAAAAGGAGGGGCGAGAAGTATCTCCCGTATCATTCACACAGTCGAGCAGCAGAATTTACACTTAGAGAGGATCTCGACTGGAAGGTCTCTACTGAGCAATTGAGTGAATGAGTCGGCAGTTAATTCAACCCCTTGGTATTGCCATCCACGAGTGGGCTGAAGGAAGCTCTCTCCCACCCATTCCTCCCCTATCTCGACCCCGAACGTATATATATCCGATTCTCTTCCTATGTACATTAGCCTGATAATTAACCGAATATGGCATGCAAAACGAAGGACAACCGACACAAGAAACTCGTGCCATCAGATTTCTATGCCCTGTACATAGTATCCACAGGCAAGCAAATATCAATTTGAAGCTATCAAGCACTACTGGCAGCTGCCTGCAAGTTTTGACAGCAATTGGGTCTTCAAAGATTATATCAAATGCCCAGCAAGAAGCAGACATACATAAAAGGAATTGGATCACAGAAAGAAAGCAAACAAAGCATAAACAATAACAACTTCTGCATCGAAACTAAGAAAGCGATAGGTGAACATATACCGGCAGAAATACTGAGAATCTGACCATGGAAATCTCAGTCTGGCCAACTCTGCCTAAGTGAACCTGAATGAATCTAACCTTTTGCCACGTGAAAAACCCTAATCAAGAACACAGGTGAGAGCTAGAGATTCCGGCAAATTAAATCATGAAAGAAACACCAGCCAGCACTAATCTTTACGCTAAGAAGAACTCAGGCAACAAAATTTAAAAGGGCAAAGTTATTTGCTAGTTGGCCCGCTTTTCAAGAAACCCTAATCAAGGGAGTTCTTTACCTCCAACGACTCAGCTCCGTTCAATTTTACAGGGAAAGTTCCATGCGTATTTTCTGAATAATATCCGAAGCCATGTCCTCCACGTAAGACTCAAGGCAGGGAGAGGAGAAGTGTTGGGGGTTAAAGAGGGAAGGAAGATGGATATGATGGAAGGTAAAAACAAAAAATATAAAAGACAGGAGGACGAAGAGGGAGTGAGTTAATATTTATACAGACGAGACGATGAAGGGTCACTGTCTTCATGAGAGTCAGGTACTGGAAAGTGACTTAAAGATGTCCATAAGTCCAGCAAATTGGTTTAAATGGCTTGAGTAAAAATCTCGAATTCAAGTTTTGTGAGTAGAAGTTATGAGTCTTATTTCTCATGGTTCGACCCAATCGAACTGAATTAGTAGGAGATCATAAGTTTCTAGAACCAGTAGTGCAAGATCAGAAAGTTATCTCCACAAATCTAACACTGTACACCTGCAGGAGCAATCAGGCCAGGGGTCAGTTGCCATACAAGACGGCCTCATGTCGGGAAGACTTAGCACGGTATGAAAATGACGCCGCTCTAGTCATGTTAGCATACGCACATGGCTAGGGGGTCCGGGACATTAATGCTACCATTTACAAATGCATGAAATTTTCCTGGTCACCTAGAAGTAGTGTCATGACCGATGATTTCGAATCTTCTCCTAATTTCGTGCATTTTCTCTTCTCTAGATTTTCTTGTCTTCCTTTAGGTCTCTTCTAGTTTAAGTATCGGAGGGTTGGAGTGGAGATTGGCTTCTCTTCGTGGTGGTTTAAGAGCTGGAAGTACAATAAATGTCTTTTACATAGAAGAGTTTTACCTTCACGTATTCATCAGAACCATTGATTCACCTGAGAACACAGCACTGGGCTAAACAATCACTATGATGAATCAAATGGGAACCCCCCATTGCAAGAAATGGCATTAAAAGATGATACAATCTTTGTTCGAAAGTATGGTATTGCAATTTACAACCAGTTCGATGATCTATACAGTTGCATGAATTAATGATATCTTAAATTGGGCATTGCACATGAATAGTGTTTTCCCGGGGAATCGCACCAAGTGAAATCAAGGAGATATCAGCATGTACAGTGAATAGCACAAGCTGGTAAGATTCAGAAAACTTGGAAGTATAAGCTGGTTGAGCCATCCCCAAATGACTGTAGATCTGCGGGCTTGACAAGAGCTCTGCACAGAGGGCAAGTCCTCTCTCTCTCGAACCTGAAAAAGGCAAGATTGTCTTGAGCATAAAGGCCGTGCCATTTTAGATTCAGTGAAAAGATAGAGGCAAGGAAACCGACCACTCGGAGACACATTCCTCACAAAAGATGTGCTTGCACCGCAGAAGAATGGGGATGTGCATCTTCTCCTGACATATAGCGCACAGATCTCCGGCTGCATTTACCTGCCATTCGACACTAATGGTCAGTGGCCTTTCCCACACAATTGCAATAATGGGCCAATTGGAAGATCATATGCTCTCATCACAAAGATCTACAAGTCGCAGGCAATACAGGATTGTATGGATAGGGAAGCAAGCCTAGACATGACGAGGTTAGCAGCAAGAAAAACATGCTTTTTGAGAAGCCCTGTGAGGCGAATCTTTAGGAATTGTCGGATTGGTGGTTCTCTAGTAATCATAGGTAATTGCAGTTAGGTAATGAGCACGGCCAAAGATATATGTAAGCATAATTACATCAAGATGAAGATGAAAGAAACTACTAAGATTGCTGATATATCCCGAATCAACAAGATTTCAAGAAGTTATTGCACAAAGCAAAGTATTGCAAGGATGAGCTTTGATTGCAAGAACTCAGTATAAAAATGCATTCTCAAATCTAAATATGCATTCACCAAAGTAACGAGGCCATACCTGCTCTTTCGTGGCATAAGATCCATAGTGTACTTCTTTGTGTGACAGTGCCTTTATTGCAGCAACAAAGGATCGGACCTGTACAGAAACTCCATGTAAATTTAACAAATACTACATCAATTAGTTCAGGTGTTTGAATTTGGCATAAGCAGAGATTCAAGAAGAGAAAACAACACCTTCTCAATGATAGAAGTGAGCTTGAACGTCAAATACAACCCCGTGGTCAATGACGAGAATAAGCTCCCATATTCTTTGTTCAGAAAGAATCGGTACCAAACAGGGGTCGGCAATAAAGCACGATACAAAAGTAGAGCATATTCCACCAGAGTCAGCATTTGACCCTACAAAGAAAGTGAACCCACAGTCAGAGAGGGGGAAAAATTATTTGTTCATTATAAGACACTCAGAATCAAAGCTCAAAGTTGACATATTTCTAAGAAACAGCTGGAAAAGGCATACCTGCCTACGGAAATTATGGCCCCTTCCATTCTTGTAATAAATCAGCAGCAAACACTTGAAAGCCATTGCTGCCTGCCTCACCATTATATCTGCAAGTGCCAGTCATAATAAGTTCGAACAAATACCGTAGATCTGTTTCGTAGATAAACTTAAAATACAGCTTCCTAAGGTTTAATTTTTCATGCATATCCGGCACACCAGAGCACTGTTCTGGTCTCGAGTTACAACAGTCCACCGTGTTGGTTTATTTAATTTGTTTGGTCCAGTAATTTCGCTCCGCCATCTTCTAATTCTGAATGCATGGCAAGCCCTGCTTGCATGTGAGGGCGGAGCTATACCATTCTTGACATCCACTCCTCATATCACATCCAACAAGCCCAGAACTTATAGGAAGTTTTGATGTTGCTCAATAGCATCGAGCTAGTCTATTACATGTTTACTGGATGCAGAAATCTGTTCGGTCAATAATTAACTGTGTAAACACATACCATTAAGCATGACGATAAATACAGCATGCCAAAAAGGAGGTGTTGCCTTTGGAGGAAGCATTAGCAGTGGATATAAAATGTTTTCATTCCTATACCACCAGTAAATAACGACCACGTAGAGTGTGAAAGCTGAAGAAATGAAGATCAGAACAGAGTTCTTCCTCTCTCCCTGCCCAAACCAAAACATTGAGCACCATCATTTTTATAATGTAGCTGGGGCTGCATAAAGTCAAAATTAAACTTCAAATAAAAGCAATACTTGAGAAAGCACAAACCTTCAAAGAAGTCTGCTTTCGGAGTATATCATTCGACTTGAACATAACAGCTGCAACCCATATGGTAATGAAGAAACCTGCATAATATTAATGAACAATACACTACATATATTAGTTGAACACATCTCCATCAACTTATCTTCTAGAGGAACAAATTTCCCAGAACCAAGCACCAGGTGAATGAATTTGACCATTTTAAGAAAACAGACTATGTCATCACTAACTGGATGTATCAACACAAGTCCCATGGTTATGGAATCTTAAAGCACTAAATGCATATGAAAACTGACATGGATTTTCAAATAAAAACCAAAATAAAGAAATGGGTGAAAAAAATATAACAGCAACAGAATGAAAATTACCTTGCAAGTGTTGGCGAATAAATACAACCAGCAACAGCAATGAAAAGGGCAGAATCTGCTCAATCCACCTTCCCACTTGCTGCAATTCGTATCTCTGATAAGTCGAGTCCCTTCCACTTCCACTACCACTACCACTCCCAGGATCCCCTTCTATGGAATTTACACTCTCTTGCAATGAAGCAGAGGCAGAAGATGGAGACCCTAATAAGAAGTCTTCACTCTCAATAGCAGCTGAAGCAGTATCAGTTAGACCATCAAAGGCATAACTGTGTTCCCCATTCTCACTGGCAGCATTACCTTCAAACACATATTAAGACCACACAATGAATTGATTGAAGAACATCTGGCAAGGAATGCTGGACAAATTATAGTGATACTAATCATTCCACTGCTTGGAATTCAAGTGAATGTTCAATCAAATCATGCGATAAGGCATATGTATGCAAGAAATGAAACTGAAGGGAGGGATAGTTGTCCAGTACTTCCCTATTGGTAACCTAATGCTTATCAACATGAAGAAAGAATTAATTGCTGAAGCGGATGGCAACGTTGACATTCAAATGAAGCTACAATGCAAAACAGATCCTCTGGCATTCAAAGTAATTAAGAGAATAGACATCTATCTATTATCAAGTCATTGAAACATTTACAGATTTGGGTGCGACACTAGAAGCAAATCATCCACTACTGCAAGAAAAGTAGCAACCTTCAGTGGCACTGATGATCCGAATGGAGACTTCCCCGTCTCTGCGGCCAGAAACATCGGGGACAGGCGGGCAGTTAAGCAGCTGGGTCTGAACTGGGTCAGCATTGGGAAGAAGAGGCTGTGCCGGGTGGTTCAGAGACTCTGTCGGTGGGACAATGCCCGAGTATTCGAGTAAGGCCGACAGTGGGGCCTGAAAGAAGTCGAGTGCCGGGAACTGAACCCCAAATCTTCTACTGGAGGGAGAGGAAGAAGGAGAAGGAGAAGATACAGTGAGCGGATCTTCAGAGCCCTCAACGGATGCTTCCATCACTTGCTCCCTCTGAAAATCAAGAAAACCTAACCCAGCAAGAAAACAACAAACAGAATCAATAAAGGCGCCTCATTTCGCAGACCGAATCACTAAATCTTCGGATTGCTCACTTGGGTAGAAGAAAAAGGATCGCAGGAAGCTCAGAGAAACAGATTATCAGCTCGCTGAGCGGAAACGTCAGACAGAAAATGGCCGTCACTCGCTCCTGTTCTGTGAGCGTGACTGACTACAATCAAGTAGCAGCTCAGCCTGACCCTCGGAGCCATTCCGCGTCCCGGCATTTAATGGTCGGTAGATTCGAGTCTCCGTAACATAGATATCCAAAGACAAGCAGAAAAGGCAAACGCGTTATTGCTACTCAATTAAAGGATTATCCGTCAATGTTCTTTGCTTTTGTCAGGACGGCAATCCGATCTTGTCCACCCCAAGCTGTTTGTTTCATTTATAATTGGAAAGTAATCCTCGCACTGTTTCTTGTTTTGGTAATAAAAAATATGATAATAAATTAAAATGGTCTGTCATCCGATAATTAATGTGAAAGATTTTTTTTTCCCTTAATTTACGTCGCATTATATTTAAAAATTCATTAAATTTGATAACAGCAAAAAAATCAATTGAATTACTATTTCACATAATTTTTCGTACTTTTTATTCTCTAACATTCTTCCATTTCCTTTTAAATGTACAAGCCTGCTAAATAACTGAAAAAAAAAAGGGTAAAAGGGTAATCCTACGATATAGATGCCTAGTGGCACTTTGTATCTCGCTCCGTGACTTTATACACGGTGAATGGGTCCGATAAAAACTCGCTCACGCCTCACGGCACCTGTTCGACGATCGATCCCGGTTAAGGAAACCTTGTAATCTCACCGTTAAAGAAGCGTCTTACGTTGAACCGGTTGTTGCGTTCGATGTTTACCGTACCTTTTAGGTTTAGGTATCGATCATAATTGATGAGATAACGATATTGCAACTTTAATGATGGTGGTTAATGCGGGTGCCATGATCACGCGAAGCCCCTCCTTAGTAAATCCAACCGAAGAATTTTCACAGACCGCGTGGAACTTAATTGCGCTGGGCTGTGCCTTAAGAGTTAAGACTCACTCCCGGCCTTTTGACTTTGGAGTGATCTGCAAGTTGCTATCATGGTCTTGTGTGTGGCTCGTGCCTCTTGCCCGGTCGGTGCGGGACAGAGGCCTGTCTCCGAGCTGTTCGGTCTTCGGGGGTGTGTTTTCGGGTTCGTGGATCTTGCGATTGCTGATTGTTTGGAAAGTCGAGTCCAGGAGCGAGAGCTCAAAATCGAATAGGTCATCCGAAGTTCCAAAATTACGAGAATATTTATGAAGATTTACTTGTGTGAGTGCTGATATGATATGCCGTTTGAGTAAATCAATGCTCTATCTTACTAGGTTATGGGTCAGGGACATGGGCTGACCAAGAGTTGGTGGGGGTCACTTGGCTGACTACTCTTGGGGACTGCTAATTGTTTGAAAAGTTGAGTCTAGAAGGGAGCTTAAAATCGAGTGAACCATCCGAATTTCCGAAGATGCGGAATATTTATAAAGATTTACTTGTGTGAGTGCTGATATGACATGTCGTTTGAGGAAATCAACGTTGTATCTTACTAGGTTATGGGTCATGGACATGAGCTGACTATGGGCTTGCGGGGGTCACCTAACTGACTATTCTTGAGATTTCTGATTGTTTGGAAAGTCGAGTCCAAGAGCGAGAGCTCAAAATCGAATAGACCATCTGAAGTCTCGAAATTACGAGAATATTTATAAAGATTTACCTGCGTGAGTACTGATATGACATGTGGTTTGAGTAAATCAATGCTCTGTCTTAATGTGTTATGGGTCGTGGACATGTACTGACTAGGGGTGAGTGGGGGTCGCTTGGCTGACTACTGGAGTCATGCGTGTGGTCGATTGCAAGGGAGTCAGGTTGGTCTTGTTGATGTTCGTGTTGGAGAGTTTGGTTCGATCGAAAATGTTAAGATTATGATAAAAAATTTCAATTACGATAAGATTTTCTGATTTTATTAGTTATAATATAACATTTACATGTCCAGTAAGCAAACTGTACCGATTATAAATTTTTGTAAGTAGAAATAAAATAGTTATAAAATATGTTATAAATAATGAGTTTCACGTACCGACTTGGAGTTGGCCGAGCGGTTCCATCGATAGACCCCCAAATGAGTGATATCAGGATCAAATTCCAGGTTGGAAGGGTCGACGAGAATTTTTCCAGGGGTCCCTACCCGATTGCAGATTAGTCTCGAGGTGCACTTCAGTTAGCCTGGGGATACTGCGTGGTGCAAAAAAAAAAAGAGTTTCACATGTGTTAAGAATAAAAATTTTACGAAATAATTTATAAAATTTTCATGTGCTCGACAGTCCATTACAATGAACTCTATGTAATGAGATCTCAAACACCTTCCTAACACTAACCCGTCAATGAAGTGATATGGATAACGAGATTCGGAGTTATCAAATCAAGAATTTCTAAATTCGATTTTGGTGAGTGATCCTCCCGAATTTTTTATCTCTCATTATCTTATCTCCTGCTTAGGCATGGGCCGCTCTTGTGCCCAAAATTTATTTAGGCCCATGAGGTAAGGCCCATTGGAGGAGTCTCGGACGAAGGAAGACGACGTCGTTGCAAAGCTTCTGGAACCCACACACACTCTCTCTCTCTCTGACATAAAAGCGATGTCGTTTATACTCGGGCCTGTACTGCTTCTCTGCGCCTCGGGGATTTCGGCCGTTTTCCTTCGGCATCTTTAGTTGGTGGCGGAAGGTCGTCTCGGTTAGGGCAAAGCTGAGGTGTCTGATTCGTACTCTCGATTTCGGCAGAGAAAATGGGGAAGCAGCCGGTGAGGATGAAGGCCGTGGTGTACGCCCTGTCGCCGTTCCAGCAAAAGATCATGAGCGGGCTGTGGAAGGATCTTCCGACGAAGATCCACCACAAGATCTCCGAGAACTGGATCAGCGCCACTCTTCTCCTCGGTCCTCTAGTCGGCACCTACATGTAATTACTCTGCTCGTTCTCTCGCAGATTCTCGGGTTTATGTCTGTCGCTGCCGAGTTTGGCAGAATTTCAGCTGCTAACCGATCCATTTCTCCCTCTCTCTGGTGCCGCGTGGCTGAAATTCTGTGCGATTAGTTTGAAATGTTTGTTACTACTAACATCATCTCACGGAATCCAAATTGCCGTGGCTTGTTGTCTGTTTATGGGATGATCGAGTTGTTGATTGAAAAAAAAAACTGTTTCTTTTGAGGGGGATACTACATGACTTCGAACTAGTTCTAAAGGTTATGCGATTTGATTCACATCGGAAGCTAAATGCTAGTGGAGATTATGCTAATTTGAATTTAATGAGAGATGGATTGCTGGAGAACTTCACGAAATTGAAATTTTAGCTCCAGTTTGTTCAAAGTATTCCTTTGCCTTGTGAGTGCTGATCGACTGTGCAGGTCTGAACCAGCATCTGCAGACATTCTGAGAGGTCAAAGAGATTAGGTTTTCTGGTGTTGAATGTGAATACTGCTAGTTAGTGGTTAAAGATATCAATCTTGCTTATTGAAGGTTGAAGATCTGATCTTCGTGCCACACAAACTTTCATTCTTTTATTCAAGATCTTCATTGAAGGAGCTGGAATTTTGTATTTTCTCATCTGGTTAATATGAATAGAAACGGTATCCTTTAACCATGCCAATTTCCAACTTTTCATGCTACAATGATCTAATGCCCAGTGCTCATGGTTATTCTTTGTCTTTTGGTGACAAATAATACCACATTGCACTTATACCAAACCATGTAAACTCTTTCAGCATTTTCCATAGCATTTGCCGTGCCCTTAATCCCGATTTGCATCTTATAGCAATCATTTCGACTCTGTTTATCTTGTCGTGCTTGACACCAAATTTGCATTTCACAGCAATGGCTTTGTCTCTGTATTCATCTTAAGCGTTGGTCCTGATGCAGGTACGTGCAAAATTACCAGGAGAAGGAGAAATTAGCACATAGGTACTAAAAACCCAGAATGCGTTGGCATGGTGGCAGGACTGCAGTTTGTTTGAAGTCTCGGTTCAAGCACCATTTATAGTGTCTTTCCAGTTGCCTGAACTATGCTTAGACATATAAGCAGCAACCCTCTGCCTTTGGATTTTTGGACAGATTCTCTGTTATTGTTGGATGGGTTTGAATAATTCCTGCAAAGCTTCGAGCTTTCAAGGGACAGTTCAATAATGTGAAGTAAGAACTTCATCTGGGAGAAACTGGGTCACAATGCTGATTACTAAAGTAGTTAGTTTGGGATATTAATTGATCTGTTGTTTACAACCGACGTCACGTGAAGGTGTCAGTTAATGGATCGGTGCATCGAGGTAAAGTGATCTCGCAACTAGCCGGAATGAAGTTACATTTAGTATGCGCAGCACTCCATTTCAGTGCCATTGGTTTATGAATCTCTTTGATCACATGTAAAAGCTGTTAGCTACAATGCCCTAAGGAGTTGGAGATGATTAACTCAAGTTTGATCCAATCGATCTATTAGGGTTAACTCTTGTAATTTTACATTTTTGCTGTTCAAAATTTCGAACAGGATCTTGCTTAAGAAAGAAGATACCTAACCAATCCAACCAATTTGCATTTATTTATTAACCCAATCTTAATTATGATGAGTCAGCAATGGAATGAGAGGGCAGGCCCAAAACAAAGGCCTAGTAGCCCATGTAAGGCCCAATTGCTTTTACGGCGTCTCAGAAACGGCTATTTAAGGATCGCAATTAGGGTTTTTAAGGGCATTTCTGGCGGAGCAGCTTGGGAGGACGAACGAGCACAGAGCGGCGTCGCCATGGGGAGAAGTAAGCCTGTCGTTCCATCTGAGAAGCATGATCTGTCTCTTGTTATTCTGAAACCGTATTCCTTGCTATAACTGTTTCGGATTCGGCCATCGCTCGAGATGTAGTCCATTCTCTTCAGTTTCCGCCGAACTCTTGCTTCGAAATGATCTTGCGTAGAAGTACCATTTAGTTCGTTGATTTATGTGTGTGTGCGCGCGCGTGACTGAGAGATTAAGTACCCATCGAGCGATCAGAGCGCATATATTTCTTAATAATTGTCTTTTGTATTTGAAGAATTTGTGCTGATGTGCACTGAATTGAACTTCATGTCTCAGTGTGGTGTTATAATTTGGTGTATTTGCTTGGTTTCCTAGGACTTGAAATTCAATTAGTACAACGACAGACTAAAATGTTTTTGTGGAATGCCATGACATCAACAATCTTGCCGTATGTCCACATTGCTAGTTACTTGGAGAAGTTCCATTTAAGTCCGTCTATTGTTGCCATATCAGTATGTATGTAGTGTATTTTGTCCTTCCTTTTTCTGGTCCTTGATCTTTTCTTCATCAGAAATTTTGTGACTTTGCTGCGATGGAAAATTCATTTGGTTCAGCTAATAGTTATGTTTTACCTAATATTATGTCTACAGGACCAGCGAGGTGCTACCGTCAAATCAAGAACAAGCCGTACCCAAAATCAAGGTATTGCCGTGGTGTACCTGATCCTAAGATCAGGATATATGATGTCGGGATGAAGAAGAAGGGTGTTGATGAGTTCCCCTTCTGTGTTCACCTTGTGAGCTGGGAGAAGGAGAATGTCTCAAGTGAGGCTCTTGAAGCAGCTAGGATTGCATGCAACAAGTACATGGCCAAGTATGCTGGGAAGGATGCTTTCCATTTGAGAGTGAGGGTCCATCCTTTCCATGTCCTTAGGATCAACAAGATGCTTTCATGTGCCGGGGCTGATAGGCTGCAAACTGGCATGAGGGGTGCCTTTGGAAAGCCGCAGGGAACATGTGCTAGGGTCAGCATCGGTCAGGTCCTGCTTTCAGTCCGTTGCAAGGACAGTAACAGCCACCATGCCCAGGAGGCCCTCCGCCGTGCAAAGTTCAAGTTCCCTGGTCGTCAAAAGATCATCGTTAGCAGGAAGTGGTGAGTGCTCTATTCCTGCTTGCTACTCCAAGTTTCTCTTGTTCTGTCAATGAACCTTTTAAATGGAGTTGGGAAAAAAGTGTTTACAGTTCGAGCAGTAGTGACGATGGGTTGTATGGTTGCAAATTGCATGTGCATGCTAAGAGTAAATATGTTAGGGTTCAGTATCTGTAGTAATTACGGGCAACTAGGCTTCCTCACTAAAGTTCTTGACTTGGATATTAATGCAAAGACCTCACTATGTGTTTGGCTGCTCATAATTGATCTCATTTGAATTTCCAATTTCAGGGGATTTACTAAGTTCAGCCGTGCTGATTATCTGAAGTGGAAGTCAGAGAATAGAATCATGCCTGATGGTGTCAATGCCAAGGTTATCGTTTGCATTCTATGATCTTGCTTCTGTATTATGAAAATATGTTATGATGCTCGTCAGCACTTGTTAATGATGTGATTATAGGATGTAAAGTGATGCCACTTTCTGGTTTCGAATTATGCAGCTTCTCGGATGTCACGGGCCCCTTGCTGACCGTCAACCCGGAAGAGCATTCTTGCAAACCGCCTGAAGTTAGTATGTTTCCATGCTCCTATTATGTGGAAACTCCAAAGTTCTGTTCCTGTTTTCTTCCAATTTTCAAATCTTTTCACCGTTGTCAGAACTTCTGTTGAGGTGGAACATGCACTGCTTGTTTTCTTATGTCAGATTTTTGCAAAGCCCCCCTGGCAAGGTCACATTTAAATGTCTCAGTTCTTGGTAAATCGATTCAATGAACTATTTGGATTTGTGAAGGGGAAATCTATTGGCAGTGGACTTATGGCCAGACCCACTCAAGTCATCTAACTGCAGATATCAGAAATATTGGAACTCAAAATAAGCCGCCCCAATCCGAGGCCATGACTAGCCTGGATTCAGCTTGATTGTTGAACTAGTCATTGGTGGATTATCGTATTAGTCAGTAAACAACAGTAACTGCAGAAGTCCTAAAATTGGTCGCTTTATCGGTATTGGTTCGGGAAAATCTAATTAGCGTATCTGCTTTCTAGGAATGAAGTCCTGCCTGATTACAAGTCGTCTTTAGTATCAATGGCCACTATAATTGAACAGGTTGAGGTCCTTCCAGGTACTCATCCCGTATGCGACAACCAATGCGGGATTCGAGAAAGTGGTTTCGTCCAGTTGGCTTTACCTTCCCTTTATTTGGATTCGGAGGTCTTGATTTGAAAGGCAGTG
This sequence comes from Lagerstroemia speciosa, assembly GCA_037672795.1. Classification (NCBI taxonomy): domain Eukaryota; kingdom Viridiplantae; phylum Streptophyta; class Magnoliopsida; order Myrtales; family Lythraceae; genus Lagerstroemia; species Lagerstroemia speciosa. The sequence goes on along the minus strand of CM075290.1, from coordinate 10,795,552 downwards.
TCTGTTTGAGGTACTAGGCTGGATATTCAGGCCACGAGCTACTGTTACCTTATACGAAACTTTGTGGGCCTAGGCCCTGGCAACATAATTGATGGGCTTGCTTTTTGTACCCAAGGAAATGCTTCAACCCGTAATTTATCGGGTCGGTCATGGTGGACAACTTGACCCATCACATCACAGTACGCCCATCGGGCGACCAAACCTTTCTACCCGACTTGGCCTCTACTCCAGCTCCAAGGGACAGACCAATGTCGATTCACCAGCCCTCTTTATCGCTCTGATCTCTCTCTGTTCCTCACTGTTGAATCCCAGCAGTCGCCTGTCTGGAATGGCAATCTGTGTTTCTTCTGACGATGTCAAGACCCTCATCGACAGTCGTCCATGGTCTCCTCAGGTTGCTGTACATTCACCAACACCTTCGCAGCACAAACCCATCGCTCTCGAGCGCTCAACCCTCTTACTTGATTTCCTCGGCTCGAGATCCGCTCGCCTCAGCTTATCCCCAGGCTTCTTCTTTCATCGGGTAATTAAATTCCTCAGTTCCGGCTCCGTCAAACTCCCAGCTAAATCGTGCATGTACCACTAGGCTCGCCTCGAGTACACTATTCCCCCATGCGGGTTTATCTCAAAATTCCTGCTTTCCGGGAGCTGCTTATTCACCACTCGGGGTCAGGCGCTTCTCCGTCAAGGGCTCCCCGAGTTTAAAAATTTCGCTAAGTGTGTCTTTGAAAAGCCAGTGAATTCGGTCGGTTCCACCTTCTCTCTGTGTCGGGAGGCCATCGGTTTGCAGATTAAGTCGTTCCTGAGGAGGAATTACCTTGTTCTCATCGGTGCCGGAGGAGTCTTACTGTGTGCGTTGTGTTGGAGGATAATGTTCGGACTTGCCAATACCCTTGTTGGAATCTCGGAGGGCATGGCGAAGTATGGTTTCCTCGCCCTTTCATCGGCTATAGTTGCTTTCACAGTAAGTTCTTTCAGGATTTCTCTCGATTGACTTTCTGATTGCACCATCTGCGTGGCGTTTTATTGTTCTTCATCGATCAAAGTCGCGATTGTAAAATATAAATGGTGAACATGTGAAATGGTTCTTGCCGCTATAAATTATTTTTCACTTGTGCTCTTTTTCTGACAATGATGTGGATGATTCGAATGTTGGGTGAAGTGTCATTAAGTTTGAGTGCCGTGAGAAATAGGATATGCTCATCCCTATGATCGAGCAAACTTTTGATTGGTTATCATCCCGTTGATTGCTCATTGCTCGTTATCGATACTGGAGTAGAAGATTGATTATTAGAAGGCTAGAAGCTTATTCGTATGATTTACCAATTGATCACATCATATATCTCCACCTACTTGCAAAGGTTTAGTTCGTGTGTGGTTCTTGTGCCGTTGTAGCATCTACTTTATAAAAAGCTGCTCAAGATTTCTATACTGACTTGCTTATAGTGCATGAATTATGCTGGCAAAGTTCCTCTTTTGGTGCTCTTATTGCTCCATTTCTTGCACTCTTATGATAAACCAGCGAGCTGAATTGTTCGCAAAATGGCAGTGGAATTTGCAGCAGGAAGTTCTTCAATTCTATATTTCATTGTTTACGCAGAGAATTGTGTTTAAAATTGCAGTATGTACAACCTGGGTGAGTTTTTTACTGTTTTTTGAAGGCTCTCTATGTCCGATCGAGATTCATAATCAACCCAGACAGAGTATATCGAATAGCCATGAGGATGCTCAATGCCCATGCTGGGATCCTTGAGGTGATGGGGGTCCCGCTGTCTGGAACAAGCTTAAGAGCATACATGATATCGGGAGGAGGTGTTACACTCAAGAAATTTAAGCCCGGGCTCAGAAGCAACTGGTGTTTCCTCATCTTCCCCATACGAGGCTCTGAAAGGAAGGGTTTGGTGAGCCTTGAGGTAAAAAAGAAAAGAGGCCAGGTTTGCCTCGCCTCTTGCTTTCCCTCTTCCTCTTCCGGTCTCATGTACCCTGTGAGAAATTCTCATTCCTTAGATCCGTGTAATTTTACTTGTGGAAAGAAGAAACTGCAATTGCTGGTTCATGTCCACTGGCATCAACTTTTGCTTTGTAAGATAGGGTTGTCTCACTTACTATGGTATGGATATACTGAGCTTTTCCTGCATTTTAGTAATTGACCGAGCTGCTGCATGTACATTGCTTCCAAGTGGCATAGAGTAGTTCAAACTAAGAATCATCGTTCTCTTATAAACTTAGTTGACATTTGCCCAAAACCGGCGGTAATGAGAAATTGCTATTGGTTTCCATCATTATGAAAATTTGCAGATGGGTCCATTTAGTCAATAGCACCATGTGGAAACGGCTTTCTTTCCATTTTTTGATGCCTTATAGCAGAAAGTCAGTGCAAAAGTTCGAACAGTTTAGTCTTGTTAGCAACCTCATCGATCTTTTATGGTTATATGCAGTATGATATTAAGTTGCTAGCAGTTGATATTCCCATGGCATCTGGACCTGATCAGCGGTTTTTCCTAGTCAGGGATGAACAAGAGTACAGAGTTGGTGGTGGACTGATATCGGAACTTAGAGATCCTGTCTTGAAAGCAATGGCAGCTACTGAGGAGTTTGACAATCTTGATGAGATGGAGGAAGAGGAGGAAGCCGAGAGGGAACTCAAGAAGGCAGAGAAGAGGCACCGGGAAGCAATTGAGAAGCTCGACAAGGCTGGAAGACAGTGATTTGCCAGTAAAGATGGATAGGCATCTCGTTCGACTTTCTTGTGCAAGAGGATGTCTTTTTTCCTTGTACAGAGGAATCGTCTGTTGCTGCCACCTTGCATCTGTATCAAAACAGGGGATTTTTCATGCTTTCTTTGGTCCCCAAGCCTCGAATGACCTGTAATAATCTTCTCCAGGGAGATCTCAAGATTAATTTGGAGCTGGAGCTGGGATTCGGGCATTTTAGAGTGAACTGTCTGAACCTGTAACTGCTTCGAGATTCATTCATTCTTGAATTATTCTTGCTTAGAAGTCATTCATGATCTTCTTCTCATACCTGTCACCAAATAGAAGATAAATGTTTGGTGTGGAGCTTGTGAACCTTGGCGGCCGTTTTGTGCTCCCAACTTCCATGAAAATGGCGGTTCAAGCTCTGTACAATCAAATGATCCGTTCCTCGACAGGTAAACTTTCGCATTCCCTGCTCTGGCTTCCTTATCCAAGTCCAAATCAGAAGAAATCAATGGAACTCCAGTATTTGGCGGAGCAGTCCAAAACTCAAGTATAAAATCTTGTTAAGAAAAAAGGTGTTCGAAAAATGCATGCTTTTCCCTATCTATATCACATGAGTCCCGATTAATTCGAATTTGAGTCAGGCTAATCTACGAAGGTAAAGTCTTCTAAGCACGAATATTCTCTACTAGGATACATGTTGACCAGGGCAAACCATCGGTTGAAGTGTATTGGCATTGGATGTTTTTGGAGGGAAAGAGCTGCGAGGCCCCAGAAAGAGAGGGCAACGACTGCTCAACTGCTAAGAGCCAAGCCGCTACAACTACCGGCAAGGGGCATTTTGGGAATCACAGCAATTGTTTGACTTCGATCCGACAGAAATTGGGCGGGGCTGAAGCGTTGATTACCCTAAATTCAATTTGGGCCTTTGCCGCGTACTCTCTCTTGTCTCCCCACACCGCTCCATCTCCGTCGCCACTTCCTTCATCCTCACTCCCCCTCCCTCTCTCCTCGTTCAGCGCAGTTTCTGTTCCAGTGGTCAGATTCTGAACGGTGAGTGAGCTCTTCACACCGCATCACTATGCTGTCTTGCTTGAATTCAGAATCAGAGGCCAACAGCAGATTCAGTGCCCTGTTTTGAGCTCCATTGCATTTCGACTTTTTCGTTTCGATGATTCATTGTGTCTTCTGTTCTAGCTCCTTTTCCTAAGTTTCCTGTTGGTTGCACGACGACATAATACCATGGACTAAGTTTCGCTGTAGAAATGTTCCTAGTTGCCGTTAAATCAGTTGCTGATTCATAAAAGAGCCTGTTGATCGTGGTGTTGTATCGTGTTTTAGTGAATTTCAGAGAACCATCCAGCTTGTTATGTCGATTTAGGTGCCAAAGTTGGGAATTGATTGGATCGTTGTGAAGGGTGTGAGGTTTGTGAGTGGGATCATCCGCTTCCAGATCATTAATTGCTTGTTTAATTATTTAGAATGTAGGGACCAAGTTATTGATGTATCAAGGTACAGTGCTTAATGTGCCTTGAACTGCACTGGCCCTTATTCATGGTTTCATGGGTAGATTTCTCGGAATTGTGTCTGATCAATCAAGTCATAGATGAAAACTGAATGATAATGCACTAAGGGATATTTTTGGGTCATCAGCTCGTCAAGGGGATATATCTTCTATGATTTGTGAAGTGACAGCTTATGTATCAGTGATAAAAGTGGATAACATGCTACCATTTCCTTTGACTATCAAATATGAGTTATTTACAGGTCAATATGGAGAGCACAGAGTCAGTGAGGTTGAAGCTGCTTGACACTCAATCCATTTCGAAGATCTCTGAATGGCTTGCTGAAAATCTTCAAGGTAAACATACACTTTTAAATACTATTGCTTTCCTTGCCTCCCTGATCACGTAGAGACAGACTCATGCTTTGTTTCACCAATTTCTCTCTTTTGTAATCCTGTTCCCCTCTTGTTGAGGAAAATAATTCCTAGATCCTAATTCCTGTCTTTTAGACTTGAATGATGAATTATGATGCTCTAAAATTAGTTGAACGGGATTTCTGGTCTGCAGGTATGCAGCAAACCTCAAAGCAAATTATGAAATTGATTGGAGGAGGTAGCAACTCTTCTGCTCATGAAATTGATGGCTTTGACCTGAAAAGGCCTCAGCTGCTCGATCTTCTTCGAGAGTTTAGCAGCATGTGTCAGTCACTGGCTGAGCAGTACAGTTGGATTACAGGAGAATCTCAACAAGCAACTCCATCCAACAAGGGCTCTCTCTATGAGACTTCTGAGCTAAAGCTCCAGCCTCGCAAACTCGATCATAACAATGTTTACACAGATCAATCTCTCAGTCCTAGAGATGGAAGCTTTGAAACTTCTCTGAAGGGAAGCGCCGAATCATCGACATTGTTATTGGCTTCTGAATCAGAATATTTCACCTCTGCTATCGATGGTCATATAGACACAGTCGAGCAAATAAATGGCCTAAGCCAACAGCAGAAGAAAAGTAAACCGGTGATTGAGCCCATTTGCATGAACTTCTCGTCTGAGGAAGTTGATGCCGATGATGGTGCAAAGAGAAGTAAATGTAGAAGTTATGAGGAGTTGATTGGTACAGTAATGCAGTATGAGCTAGAGCTTAAAGTTCTAAATCAAAAGCTCCAGCAGTCAGAAGTAGAGATTACCATGCTGAAGAGTGCCCTCAACGGAAGTGACAGTGCTGTACATGACCTCCAAGTACAACTTGAAGCTGTGGAGACTGATATAGAAAAGAAAGACGGAGATCTTGAATTGGCAAAAGGCAAAATTCTGCACCTTGAAAGTCGGATGCTTGGGATGGAAATTCACATTGCAGATTCTAATTGCAAGACTGAGATATTGATGAAAGAGCTAAACCAAGCTCAGGAAAAGCTGGAAAAGTCAAATGAAGATGCAGCTATTCTAACTGCTGGCCTCAATTTAGAGAGACAGAAAATAGTGGAACTGCAGGAAAGGATCTCAATGTACCATAAAGATGTTCTTGATCGAGAAAATGGGATTGTGAGATTGCAGTCTGCACTCTCCGAGGCAGAAAGGAAGAACTGTATGGAGAAAGAACAGCTGATGATGCAATGGGACTTGCAGTACAAACAGTTGGAAACAAATTTTAGACAGCGTGAAGATGAAATAAAGGAACTTCACCACTCTTTAGTGCAAGATATGCAATATCACATCAGTAATTCAAAGGTGGGAATTGAAGAGAGGGAGGCTCGAATAGACAGCCTCAATAAAGAACTTGACAGGATGAAACTGAGGCACGATATGGTAGTGGCTGAGAGAGATGGGTTAAACGCTCGTGTTCAGACTCTATTAGCAGAGTTGAGCTGCAGAGACAATCATATTAAGGAACTCACTGCTGGGACCATAAGTGGTCTAGAAGATGTAGGTAAGTTAAAGTTGAGGGTGCAGGAGCTGGAGAATGAAGTGGAAATGCAGAAAATTGTGATATCAGACGAGGCTGAGAAGAAGCGAGAGGCCATTAGGCAACTCTGCTTTTCACTGGAGCATTCCAGGGCCGGGTATCATGAGCTTCGTGAAGCTTTTCTCAGGCACAACAAAAGGCACAGTGTTCTCGCCTCATAAATCCCATCAGTTGCAAGATCGCTTTTTTGTTCACAGGAATGGCCTAATGAGGTAATGCTCCTGCAGAAAATTCCTTTTTTTTTTTGGAATGATAAGGTGAACTTTCATTTATCATAAGTACTTCTATACATATGTTGTCAAAAGTTATATGCTATTCTCATGGTTGGGAAGTGAGCAAATCTTCATCTTCACTGTATCTACTATTTTCCTAACTAAAGTTTCCTCATTTAGACCTTTACCATAAAAAACACACTTGTTCATTTCTAACCATATGGTATATACATAATTGGGTCCATAAGAGCCGATGAGCAACTGTGTCGAATTTCCTTCCTTTCTGTCCGAGTAGCTGTGTAGTCCCTGTTCCCCAATCAGAAAGCCTTTGTTGGCATCCGAGTCGGGCAAGGGTCAATTGCCAAATTCTGCGAATGGATTCACATGAGAAAAACATATGGTCCCTAGATTCATTTTGGGATCCACAGAATTCACAAAGCATAGAAGGCAACTGTATATTCCAACTTGTAAGTCTATCCTTTGTAGCAAGCCGATCGAGCCATGCTCACCAGCTAATCAGCGAAGCACGAGAAATATTGCCTGGGAACCATATTGATTTTGTCCATAACAACTTGGTGTTGAGGAGTCAATCCCATATCGAACAAATAGATAATTAAAACCTGATTTATAAGAAACGAGTACTACTATTTTATTAGCTTGAGCTTTTAGGATGTGAACCCAATCTGTTGTGGGCCGGGTGAAAATTTTACACTTGGGATTGTCGCCACGTAGTTGGTTCCAAAGTGCTCTTGTAGTGAACCGACCCTTGCTATCTAGGGTGCATAGCAGCTTATCAAAATCCTTGATAGGGAGTGCAGCGGCCATTTGTTGAATGAATGAGGCTTGCGGGTCTATGGTTCTTGGCCAACACCATATGCCCTGTCGTAATACATGACTAACTGTATTGTAGAAAATACCTTTTTTCACTGCTTGTACTGGTTTATTGAAGATCCATCCATTTTCACTTGTTTGGATGTCATTCAAGAACACTTTCTCATCTTAAGAAGTGTGTTTATTCGGGATGTATAACAAAGTAAGATTACATATTACATTTTTTTCGTACCCATGTTTTCTATTCTTGTGTTCTTTGAACTTTTAGGTTGGTATTGCAATTTCAAAGATCCATTACATTTGTAAGGTCAAATAATACTAAGGGAATGCATAGTCCTATTTGTATTTTGAATAATTCTCTCGATGTTTGTTTGTACTGTCAAAAGGTATCTAACCAAGGTGTCATTGTCTCTCTATTTCAAAGCTGAAACTGGAAACTAACAGATGACACTCATCTCTACCGTGATTGACCCTTCTGTTCAGTCGGTCGATTGATCTGCGGAGAGAATGCAATCTACATCACAGAGAGTTTAAATATGAATGATTGTTTTGTTTTTTGTGGATTCCGTATTGTATTAGTCATTATCCACTGAAAAGTACAATATATTCTCAATCACTCAAATTAGAGTTAGATCTATTCGCTAATGAATATAACTCTTTAAATTATCCCTAGTCAAGACTAAATAGTGCTGGTTCGATTTTTATACTAATCCCACGGGCTCGATTATAATTAAAAGAAAAAACAAAAACTTTGATGAAGTCAGAGAATGCCGTTGATTTGTTGGAGGGACCCGAAAAGAGAAAGACGGCGGTTAATAGAACAAAATTTCACCATTCGTCTTCTTCCTCCTCCTTCCAAGAACATGACTTAAACCGCAGCCTCTCGATCCAACTCAACGAATTCCAGTTGGAGTCAACGACCCCACGCCATTACATCACATGACAGCGTTCACTGTAATGCTCCCCCCGTTTCTCGAGAGACCGGGACAGAAGGGAAGCCATGGGGCCCACTGAAAAAGCTCCCTGAAAACGAAAAGACAGATGAACGCAGAGAGGGCTGAGATTAATCTCCTTTTGTTTTCTTTCAGGCTGGGCCTTTATTCCCTGCTCCTAGGTTTCAAGTTTTGAAATTTGAAGAGAAACGGAGGATTCAAAAGCAAGGGGAGGAGAAGATGCGGAGACGTAATATTCATTTCAGAGAAAAAAAGGAGGGAAATTTCCTCGTTATTTGTCTCTCCTCCTCGTCCTGGATAGGTTGATGGGTCTTCTTCTTCCTCTTTGCTTACTTCCTCTTATAAGAAAGTAAAAGATAAACATGTCTCTGCAGCTTTGCTGAAACTCAGCTGTCCTATCTCTATTGGATACTCTTTCCCTCCGAGTTAAAGCTGTCAGACTCATGAGGGAGTTCTGACTAAAGAAGGTTGAGCTTCCCGGAAGTTTTGCCCTTCAGATCTGCAACATACTCTGTTCTTCTGTAGAGAGACCAGAACAGAGACAGCTTCTTCTTATTCTTCCTCCTTGTCCTTCTTGGGTAAGCCTTTTAGTACCATTTTTTTTCCTCCCATTCTTCTGCTAGCTTGAAGTGCCATTAATGGTGGGTCATTCATTTTAATGGATCCTTCTCCAATTACCCGTTGACTTTTGGTACAACAAAATGCTGTGTGCGTCTATTACACTGATTGTTGATATTGATGCTTCGACATTCAATCACCTGTTGACTTTATACTAATAAATGTTGTGCCTCCGCCATTACATTAGCGTTTACATTTGATGCTTTAATTTCATGTTGATTTCTCTCAGCCTGAGAGATCAGATTTCTGCGTCTTTCAAAGTATCTTCAGTTTGAGCTCCCAATGGAGGAAATTGGTCTTTTCTTCATCATTTAATGTTTTTCTTTTTCCCCTTTGTGACAACCCTGCTCGTTGACTTTGCTTCTTGCTTTGGAGAAAACTTGGAATCTCTATTCGGTTCAGGATGGAAAATCTGCTGTTTAGTTCGAGTCTGGTGAGCCCGAGGAACATTTTTGTACATAATCTGTTGAGAGCCATGATTTGCATAATTTGATTGTAATTATGCCATACATAATGAAGACTTGGCTTCTAAGCTTAACCGTTTTCATGAAAGTAATGCTTCTTTCCTTTTGGGAGGCAGAGACATTAACCATCATATGTTTATGTTTTCAATTCGGATGACAGAGATTCGACACTACAATCTGTAGTGTACCGATAAAAGCTCAAGCCCTAGTTTCGTACGTTCATCTGCCCTTTCAGTGGAAATGACAAACGAAATGGCTCCGAAAGTTCGCCTCGTCAAGTGCCCGAGATGCCGGAGGCTTCTCCCAGAGCCAGCAGGTATTCCCATATACAGTTGCGGCGGATGTGGAGCAATTCTTCGAGGTAAGTAGTCTTCAATTCTCTTCAGAACTATCTCCTCCATCGAATTTGCTAAGAGGCAGTTATCATTTCTGCGATGGATTTGAAAGCAGCAAAAGTTGAAGATGGTGATGCTCAGAAGAAGAAACCACACTGCTATGCTTTTCCTGACATTAAAGACTCGAGGAACTTAAGTCATGAAGTCGCTGTTCCTTCTCCAGCGGAGCATTCTCCGAATATGCAGAAGGAAGAAGATAAAGACTTGTCTAGCAGCATTCAAACAGTTTCTGTCGAGTCCAATACTGAAGAAGTAAACGAAGAGCCTGAAAGGATTTGTTCTTCAGCGGAACTTCCTTCTCCTTCCCCTACACCAAACCCAGATCCAACGATCAGAACTGAAAGATCTGCTAATATTTCTTCTTCAACTGGTCCGGCTTCTCATGAAAACGAGGAACTGTCACTGACTCCAGCACCATATTCTGATGCAAATGCTAGTGAAGAGAGCGCAGAATTTGTTGCAGTTAAGTCGGAAGAACCTAAACATGATGGATCTGTGACGAGTTTGGAAACAGATTATCCAAGTGTTCCAGTGGATAGTGATTCAACAACCACAACTGAATCTTATACTGGCGGAAAATTAAAGGGCTTAGAAAAATCTGCAACTGCAGAGTATGCCGACTCTATCCCTATTCTCAGCACAATCACTGGCGAAGTTTTCAATGATGGAATCAACCAGCAATCTTCAAACATGCACGTGAATGCTTCGGGACATGTTCCTGAGGAAATAACTACTTCCATTTCAAGAGAGATCCTAACTGAGGAGAGCTCTGTTCCGTGGAAACCAGGTATGGGGCATGATTCCTTTCCAAGTTATAGGACAATGAGCTCCAAGTCAATTTCATCAGTTTCAGGTATGGAGAACTACACGAGTGAAGGGCTTGGCTGGGTGAGAAGTGGTCATCCAGCTAGACTTAGGACAAGATCGGAGAGTGAGGAGTTACCACCTCACGAACGGCCCTCCCAAGTCAACTCTAGTGGCAGTGAAGGACCCTCGAATCAAATGATGCAAAACTCGCTTTACAGCTCGACCTCTTACCCACGAGAGAGGTCTGAAAATATCCTTCCGCAGGACAAGGAGAAGCTCCTGAGGATGTTGATTGAATTGGAGAACCAAATGAAAAGAATGTACAACATCAAAGATGAGTCTACCAGCTCGAACTTCAATAGCCATCAGCAATTCAGCCACCAGTTCGATCATCCCTATTTCAACGATCCATATGGGCTCACTGACACTTACTCCTCAAGCGCACAGCCTCAAGATTACTCATCCGTCTCACGGGATTGTGAAACCAATTCTGGTGATCGTATGTTCAGGTTCCTTGGATCGAAGAACTCGAGAGAGAAAACTCCTTTCCCAAAGAGGCATTTTCGGCCAATAGCTGGTGCCTGCCCGCTGATAACCTGCTACAATTGCTCAGAACTTGTGCAGATTCCGGAAGATTTTCTCCTTTCTGGGAGTAAACGCTACCATCAACTGAGGTGCGGAGCTTGTTCCGAGGTTCTGAAATTCTCCCTCCAAGACCGGACCCACATAGCACCATATCTACCAGAACCCGACGAGCACAATAACTCCATTCACGGAAAAAACTCACAGGGTTTGCATCTCTCTGATGATCATAGGATCCCTATCTGTAAGAGTTGCTCTTCAGAAGGTGAAAGTGGTCCGACAATATTTGCCCCAACTCTTCCCTCGCAAGAAGACACGGCAGGTGATGACACAACTGTTTTTTTTGGTTCTTCCGAGAACCTCAAACCGGGAACTGAGGCGGCTCCACGTAGAAAGGGTTCATCTGCACTTCACCAGCTCATGGGTTATTCTTCAGTTACCCAATTGCTAAGTTGAATGGACATATCTGCTTCTGTGCTATTGCAGATAAGCAATTTTGAGAAAATTCTCCCTTCCCATCTTTTGTGTTTCTCACATGTGAAGGTATGCATACATTTTCCTCAGTTTATAAATTAATTGAGCTTTTTATGAGTGTATACATGTATTATGCAAATAAAAGTATCTTTCATGTTCTGCATATCACTCTGTAATCTTCAATTTCTTTTGTTGCAACAGAGAAAAAAATCTAAGATGTCTTTTTCTATAACATGTGGAGCATTTACTGTATTCCATCCCTAAGACTCACAACAACAGTAAAGAGAAAAATGAAGTTATGTTTCAGTAGCATTTACTCATTCAGTTTTCTTATCAAGCTGTTATATATCAGTTGAAGCCATCTCTATAGTTGCTTCTTCGGTTTGAGACAATAGTTATCCTCTGGTCCTGAAGCATGTTCAAATTAGGTGCCAGCAAACGGGTGTAACGGTCAAAGTAGAGAAGTTGCTTCATGAGGAGAGCAAACTCCCTTGGGAACCTTAGCCCGTAAGATTCACTAACCCGAACCTGCAATGCAGAACAGAAATTTCTCAGGGGGGGTCCACAAACCCAATCTGACATTGATATGAGCGGATAAATGGAATGAATAGGATATTAGACAAAGATTAGATAGTCACCACATCCAAGAAAAGTGCATTCATCTGCCTTTCATCAACAAGAAGATTTGCAGAGACTGCAGTTGCATCTGTGTTCGTCCCTCTAGCAGTTGCAATGACTATCTCTGTATCCAAATCCTGCAAGCAGGTGGGCAGCTGCTGAGGATTCTTGCAACAATATTTAATAACATTGATGATGTTTCTTCAATTTGTCGTTCTTGGTCAGTCTTGTGACAAAAATTAGATAGCTAGGGTTGAAGTTAATGGCTGAAAACTTTTATTCAAAAACATAATCAACAGACTAGATGGGAATTTATCCCTTATTTGGTTTGAAACACTATGAGAAGTTTACTGTAGGATAACCGGTGTTTGAAATTTTGGAGAAGATCAAGAAGATGGACTGATAAATAAAAAGGTTCTTATGTTGCCTGAATTGATGAAAAGATTTTCTCCAGGTCTTTGGCAAAGGCCCGAGCATCGACATCCTTGTTTGTGGCCCCCATTTCAATCAAAGCAGATGCCATGGACTCATATTCTTGTGTGGCCATTGACGTCAGGAATGCTTCCATGGCAGCCCATGTTCTCGGAGATATGCGTCCAACAATCCCTGCAAATATTCAGCAGGTTTTGACAAAGAGAAACGAGAGTTGTTTTTGGCTCTAAATTCAATTCTTAGCAACCAAGGTTTTAGGTCTGTCACACACAAACTATATATGCTATAATTAAATGGTCCATAATCAGTTGCTGATAAAAAAAAAAAAAGTGGTCCAAAATCAGCGAGTGCATATCTATACATACAGATGCATACCAAAATCAAGGAACCCAATTCGACCATCACGTAACAACCAGAGATTGCCTGCATGCACATCAGCATGGAAAGTCTCACAGGCAAGCAAACTCCCAAACCTACAAAAGAATAGCAGCAAAGAAGCATGAGGATTAACAAATTCTTGCATGCGACCTGTTGACCTAAATGATTACACATATAAGTAATGTAGAAAGAATGAGAACAGCGTATACGAGTTTTCTACCAAACATTAAGGGCAGTTATGAGACTGGTTTCTGGACTGGGCACGAGCGAACTAATGGAGTCAAGATCAGTAAGAGGAACTCCGTACAGTCTCTCCATGGTCAAAACTCGCTTACTACTGCAATACTGGTAAACCCTTGGTGCTGTGGCTTGTCTAGTGAGTCCCATCTCTTCCAAGTATCTCCTGAAGGACTCAATATTCGCAGCCTCCTTATAGAAGTCCACTTCTTCCAGCATGGACTCTCGTATGTCTTTCACAATACCCACCTATTGATTGCAAAATAGAATTATAAAGACATTACACCTCTATGATGCTAGTCAGGTTCTCCAGAAAGACTACATACTCAAGTGATTTTATTTAGCTGCCCAGTTTTTTTCTCCCCCAACAAGCCCTTTCTCCTTACTTTTTATTATACACATAATAAATTTTCTTTTACAATAAATTTTAACCCCCAGGAAGTCCCAAAGGATCCCCGGTTGAACTAGTGAGAAACAATATATTAGCTGCTTTTCAAGACGACAACACCTACATCTCCAGCACATAATATATAACTGTTACATTGGATGGTTTGAAATTTGACATTCTAGAGCTCTAGATGAGAAATTAAAAGAATAATAATGAAATATTTTACCAGTGACGCGCGGTTGAGTTCAGGATTCAAGAACTCCAAGATACGCGCTACAATGTACACAAAGTTCATATCAGCAACTAGTATGTCCTCTATTCCTGGTTTCAAGACCTTTATAACAACATCCTCTTGGGATCCCTTAAGCCTCGCAGCGTGAACCTATAAACAGAACATATATTTCAAATTGCACTGAAATGAGGAGATAATATATGCAAATCAGAAATATAAAAGATGGTAACAATTTCAAATCTAGCATGAAGATGAACCTGAGCTATGGATGCTGAGGCAAGAGGGATTGGGTCAACATATTCATAAAAACTATCTATCGGCCTCCCCAGATCTTCACGCAAGATTGCTTGGATCTCTTGAAAAGGGACAGCAGGGGCTTTATCGAAACATTTCTGAAATTCCTCAACATACTCTTTTGGGAACAACGTGGGTGCTGATGCTATGAACTAGAAACCAAGATCAGGAAAAAAAAGTAAGAAAATAGTTTTTTTGAATAGAGAAGAAGATAAGAAACAGAACTTTACAACTGAGATACAGCAAGGAGACCGACCTGGCCCAGTTTAATATATGTTGCTCCCATGCGCTCGAACAGTTTCCGTAGGTATACAGGGGAAAGTAATCCAAGTTGCAGCTGAGTCGGTAAACTTGCAGATGAGTTTGCTGACTACAAGAAATAGCTCCATCTTTAAGTACAAAAAATAAAACAAAAAAATATTTATTTTCTCATAAATCACCAATATTAACGACAAAGGCATAGCTGCAAATGCATCATCACTCATTCAGATGTTAGCTCAATATTATGAGCTTAGCAACTAGCTTGATGGTTAGAACAACCATAAAAAAATGTTCCACTGGCTGCAAGATTAGTAGTTTCATTTCTTTCTTTCTTTTGCATTCTAGGAAATGCTAGGTATGAAATCAAAAATTCTTAAACACGATGCTGCAGAAGTTCAAATCCTGGCTAGCCATCCATCCATTTTCTGCATTTGCATGAAAAATTCAGATTTGAACAATAAAAATGAACGCAAGTACTGAAGATGAAAGCACTGTACAGCACAGAGCAGGAAGAATCATAGGATATAAACAAGTCACCACCTTTGATGCATCAGATAGCCACTCCCCTCCAACTCCAATAACAGCCTGAACACCTTGAGCAAACCTTATGGCTCCTCGAGGCCCTGTGTTTATAGACGTCTGGACTATGTCTTCCACCAATCTAGGCAATTTTTGAATCCTGTCTGAGAGGAAAAAGGAAAAAAGTACACAGAACACTAACTTTAAAACTTATACAGCTTAAAGCAAATCCCTGATGCTGCACAGTGTATACTCAATAATCAAGAAACGAGAAATCAATAATGATCATTTGAAAGCAAGAAACGAAAACATTTATTTTGTCCCTTGACTTTATGACTTCTCCTCTAAGGCATGCATTTACAATGTTCTCTTCCAGCGTAGATTGTGAAGGACAGACGAACAAACAAAGGGGCAAAGCTGAGACATTGACAATCAAAGAAATTGAAGGACAGAGGATAAAAAAATCATCTCATTTTTACTACCTTGGAAGCGAGAAGAAGAGGAGAGCTCCTGGGCCTGCGAGTACTGGGCAAAGAGAACGAGACCCTTGGAACGATAATTCAGCTTCTTGGACCGCAGACTCCAAGTAGAAGCCGAAGACTGCAGAAAAGAAATCAACCCGGAAGAGAGCCGATATCATCTTCACAGTCAAATCAATACCCTGACACAACCAAAGAGCAGGAATTCGACCCACAGAATCCACTCTCTGACCTGAGGATGCTGAAGAAAGGGTAATCGGCCGCAGGAGGCGACTCTTGTTGCTGAAACCGCCATTGCCGAACAGGACTCTTCGTCCCAATTCGTTAACAAAGAGGAGGAACCCACAAAATTGTAGCTTTCGAGTGTTGGTGCTCTTTAAGCTACTTGTTTTTGTCTGCTCTGCTCTTCCTAAGGTGGAATTGGTCGGCCACGAAAAGGGCTAAAACGACATAGTTCTCCGCGCGCTTCGTCTTTCGTCGACCCCTTGAACAGGAAAATATCGGAGTTAGCAAGTTCACCGAAGGTTGCCACGTGGCCCAACAACCGCCGAACCTCCGGAGCTGCTCCGGCACCTGATGCTTGCATTTCCCAGCGCACATATTCGCTCGAGTACTAACAATGGATCACCATATCCAATCAGAATGAGTAAAACGCAAGTTATATCGTGTAACTGACGGGTTTTCAGCGGTCCATTTTAATCGGATGTTACTCATTTACGATGAATGAATCACCCCATACATTTTTTTTGGTAAGTAAACCTGCATTTTATATTTATAGAGGGACAGATGATGATCCAAAAATTACAAGAGTATCAGGAGCAGACTGGAGTCCTGATCTACAAAGTGAATGAGCAAGAAGATTTTTACTCCTAGGTATCCATTTTACTACCCAGCTATCAAAAGAAGATCTAAGAGAGACTACATCAAAAAATATGCTATTTGATTCCCAATAAGCCTTTTGCTTCTTATCTGTTGATTGCACAACCTGTTCATGAATCACCCCATACATGAACGGAAGAAATAGAAGATGTAATCCTGACAACAATAACCTATATAACAAATAGAAAACTATAAAATGTAATTCATATTACGTGAATGTAGGTTAACAAATTTCCCACGAGAAAGGAGCAAGATTACCGTTAAATTTTAAAAAAAAATTCTTAAAAAATAGTAATTTTTAAATTATTTTCTGGATTACAGTTATTAAAACGCCACAGCTTGTGGCCTTTTCAGAAAGCAAAAACGCCATAACAAGTGGTGTTTTATCAGAAAAATGCCATCACCACTCGCGTTTTGCTACAGTAAAAATATTATATACAATGGTGTTTTCACTGAGCCAGAAACTATGCCGTTTTTGGTTCGTCTTAGCACGGACGCATGGTCACTTTTCCTCTCTGCTGCAACCTCTTCCAACCCCAGCTTCCCGCTTTTCCTGTTTAGTATATAATACACAATAATCTCATTTTATAAATCTCTATCAGATTTTTATATATGTAAAATTTTTATAAAATTTTAAGAGTAAATTTTATAAATTTTAATACTCGAATAATAATTTGTATATCCAATTGTAATGTTTCACACAAAACACTTTTCCGGAGAGTTGTTCATTTCCCGGAGAAACCAAAAAAAAAAAAACAGCTGCTCAATGTATAACATATTATGATTCGATGTATAAATCACCATTCATAAGTTAAAACTTACAAAA
The DNA here is from genome assembly GCA_037672795.1 of Lagerstroemia speciosa. NCBI lineage: Eukaryota > Viridiplantae > Streptophyta > Magnoliopsida > Myrtales > Lythraceae > Lagerstroemia > Lagerstroemia speciosa. The sequence continues at coordinate 10,778,510 of CM075290.1, read as the reverse complement.
TTTACTCTTAAAATTTTGTAAAAATTTTATATGTATAAAGATTAAAGAGAAATTTATAAAATGAGACTGTTGTATATTACACAATAAATATCTAATATGTAATATTAGTAAAAAAAACACTTCCTCTTTCAACGTTTATACTGTCTTAAAATAAAACACTAACTCATTTGACGTTTTTACTATTATGAGAAAAACGCTAGACCAATTAGTATTTTTTAGAAAAAATGCTATATAAAGTAGCGTTTTTGGCAGAGGTAAAATGCCACCAGGTTTGACGTTATTGCCATCACAAAACGCCACTTCTACTGGCGCTTTCAAAAAGTAAAAACACTACTGTCTATAGCGTTTTAATAACGGTATCTTTGTAAATATTTTAAAACTCACCATATTTTAAGAATTTTTTTCCAACCAGCGGTACTTTTGCCCATTGCTCAATTTCCCACCATCATCATCATCTTACCACTGTTTCATTTTTTTAGAAAAAACACACTTTTAATTCTTAATTTTTCACGAACTTATCATTTTAGTCCTGAATCTTTATCTTTTATCATTTAATTCATTAACATTTTAGATTTTTACTACTTTGGTCCTACTGTTACTTTTTTCCATCAAAAAAGAACATTTTCTCCAAAAATTATTTTTCAACAAAAATATTTTTTTAAAAAAGCATATTATGTCGCTTGATTAAGGGAATATTGATTAATGACATGTGTTCCTTCTAAAATTAGAACTCATTTTTCCTAGAATGAATCCCGATTTTGTAATGATAATAATTATCAATCAATTTTCAATAAGAAATGTGTCTTAATTTTGAAGGGGACGTACTCACCTGTAAAACTCTATACATATTTTTCACTTTCATTTGTTTTTTTTCCTTTTTTCTTTATCTTTTTAAAAAATAGTTTCTGCTGAAAAATAATTTTTGAGTGAAATATTCTTTTTTTTATGGAATATATTTTTTTGATAGAAAAAGTAATAGTATGACTAAAACGATAAAAATTCAAAAGGCCGAGGACGTGAATGATAAAAAATAAAAAGTTTATGACTAAAATGGTAAACGAGCGAAAGATTGAAGAGTAAAAGTGTCAATTACCCTTATTTTTTCAGATTAATTAATTCGAATCCTTCAATGATGGATTTGTTCTTTGGCATGTATCATTCATATATAATTCTGACAAACCCTAACTGATTTAAATTTGTGAAGTTTAACCTACTGAAAAATAAAACTCTTGCAATTACAAATTTTTTTCCATCCGAAATACGCCAATATGGGACATTATTTAAGGAAGGATTACCTAAGGAACAACTATATGGTACTATTATGAGGGGAAAAAATACAACAATCTCCCATGAAAAGACGGGTTTTGAGAGTCGAATACGTATGAACTATTACTAATAAGAGCGTTCATAAACTGGGACATGATCATGAGACTTAGCTACAACTACACGTGATACAAGTACTAAACGGAAGACCGTAACGAATAATACATGACGTAATCGGTGTACAAGTATCACTTTCTTTATTACGTGTCTTGTCTCTGAATGTTCATACCCTGAAATAACAAAACACGAACATTCAGAGTTATACGAAAGAATCTTTTTGGCCTGCTTTGACCAAGTGAATATAAGATTATCTTCGAGCCAGTAGAAGCTGTTGATTTTAGAGGACAAAAATTTAAACTAAAACTCCGGGCCGAAATACCATTTTCCAAGTTGATGGTTTTTGTGTGCAAATTGTCGGGAGAAGACAAAATGATTCCCTGGATTCATATTTAGTCGTCCCACTGGAACCCTTACCTAGACCAGGTTCGAGGTCAGATGATGGACTCGTAGGTTCATGCGATAATAAAGGATCGAAAAATCAAGTCGAGTTCAAGGAACCCCTCAACATGTTGAGTTTAATAGTTCATCCCGCGCACGTTTTTGTTTGAAGTTCCACAAGTGGCACGGTCACAATAATTATTTTTTTGTTCTTTTTAAATTAGGAAACGATTGTTTAGTAGGGTTTTGCCAGAGGCACGACCGTAAACAATTCCCAGTGGAAGTATTAATTTACGAAAAAGGAAAACGTCGACGTAAGCATGGAATTCTGGGCAAACGATGGGTTCGATCTTGGATGGAGTGGATGGAATTTCACTATAGTATTCCCCAAAGGACAACTGACAGGGGAATCTTTATTTCATTGCTTACATTTTTATTCAATCTATAAATTATTTAATGTACGAAAATTCATGAAGTGCTGACTAATATACATCCGAGACAGCCGATGAAACCCATTAAAAAAAAAACTCTACCAATTTTCATTTATAAGCTTAAATATGAGACTTTTCTTTATCGATAACAGATGTCGAATTTACCCGAATTAATCTGAATTGGCAGTCCTATGGGAATTTTAAACCTTAATCTGTCCTGACGTCTGTAGGCAAGGCAACCATTTGATCATGTTTTGTCCCCGTTCCACCCCCACCAAACACCAATTATGCGGCCTTTTTTTTTTTTTGTCCCTAATGATTGGGAGAGTGGCCGCACAACACAAGTGCCAGAAAATAAAAGCTTCCTTTTGTGACTGGCCACACAAAAGAAGTTCTTCTAGGGGATGGAATCTCAGTTAGGCAATGCTGTGGTTGCCAATTGAGAATAACTGGTATTTTTTCAAAAGATTGATGGGTCAAATGGATTACTCTTTCTGATCATGTACATCAAATCTCTTTCCCCACCCTACATCTTTTTGATCATTGTTGTTAAGACTCTGTAAAGTTTCCTCAATCCTACATGTCTTAGACTTCTAATCTCAGATCTGTACGATGTTCTCACTCAAATCTGCAGACCTGCAAAGCCGAGATTCATAGAGCCATCTCATTCAATGTTGCTTGGCATCGGCGTTTATCTTTCCTTTTACAAAACAAGCTAAGATGGATGACCCTCGATGAAATTACACACCACCTAAGCTGTAATAACTCCTCTAATGTGGGGTTCCGAAACAACCAGCAGCACCCATCGGGCATCGGTGAGAGTTCAGTTCTTGGTGGATCAAGTACTAATTTTTTTCTATGTATATCACATGATATTCTAAAATTTAATGAGCTATTACTAATTTAAATATGAATCAAATCAGCTAAATAACATAGGGTCATATTAATGGTTCATAATATAATAAGTCATACACTAATTATCTTAAACAATTAATTATCTTAAACCCTCCCTAAAGGCTTATGTTGTCAAGTTGCCCACTACACATTAAGGGGAAAAAAAAGGAAGCCAATTGGTGATTTCGAACGGATGACATCAGCATTTTTCTTGGTTTTCTCCTCTCCTCCCCTCCCCATAAGTAATTTCAAACAGGACCCTTTTCCTTCCATCTTCCATTCTTCTGCTTCCCACCTTCCTCTTCTCTTTCAGGAAAGTTCCCTTAAACTGTCATTTAAACACCAAAATCCCATAAGCCAAGCCTCCATCGCCAAGAAAACCCAGCATGGGAACCCTGATATGGCAGAAGGAACTGTCACAGGCTAGTATTGATTTTACCAGCCACAGGAGATCGGTAATCCGCGAGCTTGTCGATGGAAGGGACTCAGCGGTCCGGCTGCAGACCCTCCTGAAGGAGTCCAGGAATCACTTATCTGCAGCCTCAGCTCGGGACATCACCGAAAAGATCCTGAGATCCTTCACCGAGAGCATTTACATGCTGAGCTCCATCGAGTGGGCTGAGTTCTGTGACGACGGAGGGTCCGAGGAGTCGGGTGCTGGTCAGAAGAGATCTGGGTCGGGTTTGAAGCGCGGGAGGGGTTGCTACACGAGAAGGTAGACTTGGACCCAAAAAATGCTATCGAAAACCTTACAGACTTTCAGAATCAATGATTTATCATTTGGGAATGATTATATAACTGATTGATTAATTGATGCAGAAAGGGATCTCAGACATGGACAGAAGTTTCTACCACTGTCGGAGACAATTATGCATGGAGAAAATACGGCCAAAAGGAGATCCTAAATGCAAAGTTCCCAAGGTTTGTTGCTTACTAATCCATTCGCACATTTTATTCAATGCATGAACTATCGTCACTTATCCTTCATTATAGCCCAAAAGGAATTAGAAATATGTCGTATCAAAATGGAGACATACCTTTTTTCGATTTTAGCTTTAAAAATTGAAGAATGGAAGCTCTAATAAAATGCCAAACTTGAGGTTTTGCATTAATATTCTTAGCTCCTTCATCTTTTCGGACTCTTTTTTTTTTTTTGCTTGAACATCTTTTCGGACTTCTTTCAACCCGATTTAGTCATGTTAATTTTGAATCCTCAGGTGCTACTACCGGTGCACGCACAAACATGACCAAGGCTGCAGAGCGACAAAACAAGTGCAGAGAATGGAAGAGGACCGACAGATGTACCGGATCACATACATCGGAGTTCATACATGCCAGAGAACCAGCATGCTGTCTCCGCAGATAATCACAGACACCGATCCCTGGGAGTTCTCAGACAGCTCGAAAACCCGAGGTGATAATAGCCATGTCCATGTTCCCGTGACCGTGAAGCAAGAGTACTTCAAGGAGCTGGACACCCCGAGCGGCGTGACAGAGAACAGTTTCTCGCCGCTGCCGGGTTTGATATTCGAGCAGGAAATGGGACAGGCTAGTGAACACGATTTCGGTTCTCTGGACATGGATGACTTGATGGCCAGCTATGTGGAGCTTGGTGCTGGTGATTTTGTGTTTTGATGAAATCTGAGATGCTCTACAAGGGATTAGTGTGAAAGACCTTGAAGTGAAAACCGTTTCCCTCGTTTTCTGTTTCACTTTTTCCTCCCTCTGGTTAACAAAGAGAGAGCCCATAATGAGATTGAGAATTAATGTCTTCCTGAAGTAGAAGAGCACATAATAAAAGAAAACATGCTTGTCTGTGGAAAACATGTGACCAGGTTTCCATCCTCTCAGATGAAGAAAGCGAGTGAAGGGGAGAAGCAAAGGAAAACCGTACAGAAAATCCCTCTCTACAACTATTTGGTAATGAGTTCTACTGATTTTACATATAGGAAAACATTAAAGACCTGATCCTTCGAAGTCTCTAAGAGGAATAGTTTATTGACGAGGATTTCCAAATTAATGAAAAATAATAATACATGCTTACATGATTTCCCGAGTTTACCGGACGATCGGGTTAGTCATTTTTCCATCAGAATCGCGTTAGTCATCCTTGGCATCGGCCGTGAAGATCAAGTCCATGATACTACTGCTACTCTCCGTGCCACGGCCGTTGAACATCGCATCAGCCATTTGAGCCACTGCATACTTGGCCTCTCCATCTCCAGATCCCAGGGAGAGCGGTGCTGGCCATCCACCGCCGGAGCTGGCTGTCGCAGCAGTTATCAGGCGACCTGCCATGCAGCCGGGTGGCAGCAGGCCGGGCGGTGGTGGGGGGACCGAGGATGGGGCGGTGGAGGATAAGTGGCAAGTGTGGTGGTTGATATAAGTCACCTCGAAGGTTGAGGGATCGGCATCGAGCCTCTGCACCGTCCTCTTAGCGGGACACCGGTACGATTTCTGGTGAGTGCACCGGTAGTAGCCCCTGACAGGTTCGAAATCAATCAAGACACATCAGATCATCGATGAGTAAAACACATGGTAAGTGCAACTAGCTAATCAACGGATCTACGCACCGTGAGACTTATTATTGAGTTAGGACATGTATCCCGGCATATATTCAACGAACAAATGGACGAGCTTAATCAATTATTACCTGGGAAAATTGCAGTTCAAGATCTTCTTCTGACCGTATTTTCTCCAGGTGTGACCATCATCCGGTGGGAGCTCAGGGTTCCCAATCTCAGGAACTGGCACTCTCATCACCTGTTTCGCTGCCCCTTCCCTCCTATTTTAGACATGCAAATTAAATAAAATGTCATGAGACAATTAACGTGGCAATCGTTCCGCGTTACAAAGGTTGGCGTTGAAAAGACACACGGCTTCCCTGTTCGGGTTAGACTATCGACATCTTTGCCTAGATATCAATCTGGTGATCGATTCCATGCATCGACACCCTGCCTAGGCAATACGAGAGAAGAGCACGGGGATGGAACAGAATGATAGTAACTAACATGTTCTGTATGTAGAACGAACATCATTAGATACTGTTTCCTTTAGTCTACGATGGTGAAAGAGAAGAATGAAGTCGTCAGGAAACGTCAAACGTGTCTATTTGCCGTGTTTTCAAAGATCGCGTTGACTAAGCCCCAAACTTCTTGTCTTTGGAGGAGGAAGTATTGTATACAACGGTATCAATATGTGGTAGTGCTTACATTGTAATATCAACGGATCAAATTGCAGAGGACAAAGATATACAAGACAGACATGGGCAGGCGACTGGCAAGATCATTGTACTTGCTGGTCGGCCAAATTCACATAAAGATTGCGTACTATCTTAGCCAATGATGAGAAATTGTTCGGTTGCTTCCGAGGAGGCGTTGGAAATTCATTATATATATATATATATATATATGTTCTATGCATCAAGTAAATTACCAGGAAAATATGCTTATTAGTTTGTCGGAAGTATATATCTATGTCAAATGATTCTTAATTTAGGGGAAATTGTTACGAAAATACTTTATATATATATATATATATATTTTTTTTCAACTACTAATGAAATCCATTAATTTATATGGAAAATGAGTAAGAAGGTCCGTGGAGTCCCACAAGAATCAAATACAACTGATAAGACCGTACTAGTTTCAACTCGATCCGAAGTTTACCACTGGAGTTAATACCCTAATGTTTTATCTAGCTATGTGAAATACATAGTCCTCTGTTGGAGGTCAACTGAATTTACAAATTCAAAAAGGTTTACAAGCACCAGCTGGGTCCCAATTTCATATACTTTCTAAGTTTATTTGACTTCTGAATCATGGTACAGTGAATATGCATGAATTAAACAAATTAAATTAAATACATATAAATTCATTCATGCATCAATATAAAAAATTTAAAAATTAAAAAAAATAGTGCATGAAATCAAGATCTGGAGCATAAAAATCTCACATCGGAACCGAGAAGGAAAGTTGAGGGGAAGTTTGAGATGTTGTAGAAAGAGTGTGTGAGGAGTGAGTCTTGTGTGTAATTGGTACATTACGTGATACTACTGATATGATATAACGAGCCAATAGAATTAAATTTTTTTAGGATTTTTTTAATGAAATTCAAAAGAGAAAAAAATAACCCTAAAAATAGCTAGATTTGATTGGCTCGTGATACCGCATCAGCACTGACACGTGATGTAACCGTTACATACAAGACTTTCTTGTGCGTGAGAGTGATAGAGAAAAAGCAAGAACCGTGGTATTACTAATCAAATTCGGTTAGATGATAGTTTTGGAATGAGAAAAAGAAAATAAAATTACCTCCAAATGGCTTAAACTATGCTCAGAAACCAAGAAAGTGCCAAACTAAGAGGTCATGAATTTAAGATATCATGTGATGTGATCACAGCAGATGATATGTGCCTCGAATAAACCTCATTTATTTTCTTCGGTAATTTCAAGGAGATAGTAATAAGGGTTCATTCTCCAAGTATCGATGGTACCTGCTCGGTTCTCCCAGTGACGAGGAAGGGGAAACTCGGCTGGAATCCGAGGGCACAGCCACGCCGATGATTCTTCCCCCGATCTCAGCCTGTACCGACCTCACGGCAGTGTTTGGTCCGGTGGCCAGGCATTCATATGAACGAATCCCTCTACCACCACAGCACTCCTCTTGCCCAGCTTCACCACCCAGGGAGCAAGTTCTGGCCAGCCCCCCCATAGCTCCATGAAAGGCTCTTGCTATCTCTTCGCAGGCGCTGGCAACGGTGTCGGGCCGATTCACGAGGCTCTCGAGCCTCAACTCGAGGTCTCCGGCCAACTTGCACCCTTTCAGAATTGAAGATTTGGCACCTTGGTCCATGCTCTCCATGTTCGGTCGATCGATTCCCAAGATGTAGGGAAGGGTATGCGCCTGCTGCTTGGAAAACAACGGAGTACAATTGACAGAAAACATTACATATATAGGAGACTTATTTATATTGTCTTCTCCTTCAGCTGAAAGCATATGGAAAGTCTTCAGCTGTTGAATTCATTCCACAAATCAACGTTGCCATCCAGTCCGAGCTGGAGATCGGTCTACAATAGGAACCGCGTGTGTGAGTGTGGAAATTCAGCTCGATCGATTTTACATGTGAGATCAGGACCGCAACCTTTCAGACGTTTCCAAGAACGATGAATAAATCCTGCAGTTTAACTACTAGAAGAAAAGACCTTGACCAAATGAACCTTCAATTTCATTGCTGCGCGTCGGTGCTTCCATGGATGCTGCACGAACCTTTCTCTCTGGTTTCCTCTGCAGTCTACATCGGAGAAGTGAACACGTAGAAATATTTAATCAACGCTGTACGGCACTGTGTAGGGAGTGTGATTGGAATTGACGAATTTGGAGCCTGTGCTCGGTCAAATTTGCGTAATTGTAAGGTGTCCACGGTCTATTGATTGGTACCGGTTCATGATCGGGGTATTGGCCTTGACCATGCACACATAGTGACTTTGAAACGCTCATTCTTTATTTACCGAATATGAGTTTCTTCATACTTTGTTTTGATGAAGAATCGGCAGTGAACTTGTATGAGAATCTGTTCTAATACCATATTAAATTTTCACCGGATTATAAGATGTTCCGCGTGTCAGATGAATGTAAAGGACGACAAGCCTCGCAACTAAATCGAGTATGAGGAGATTCTTCCACGTAACAAAAGAATCGTGACCACTATTGCAATGCATTTCACGTCTATTTGATAGTCGAGATTACTACGACACGATTCATCTGAATTCGGTCCACCAAATTCTGGGGAGTTTGAAGTCAAATTCACGACCAACATTAGCTACGAAACAGATCGCATCTCCTTTCCTCGTCCTTACTCTTTGCTTTCCCTGCCTATATTTAATGAGATCGCGAAAAAAAAAAAAAAGGGAAAGAAAATTACCCTTTCCGCTATTAAATTTTAGTAATCGACTGAGCATATTAACGACAAAGTTGACTGAAACGATGCGAGTGAAGACCAAAGCGTGGGAGTGACGGCGGGGTCAAGGACTCTGTCGTTTCCCACGAGCCGATTCCTCTCCCCCTCGAACAGCTGTTCTGATCAATCAACACTGAATAACAGATGATACCTATTGAAAAATAGTTGTACTTATTAGCGTGCTATGCACTGTAAATAAATATAAAATATGAGAATTAGATCGTTTATTTATAGTTTATTATAATTTAATTTATTTAAAATTTATTAACTTGCAATGAAGGACGGACCTCAGACGCCGACTCAAGGGGGCAAAATTAAAAGAAGAGTTGATGGACAGATTTCAGAGGGGTGAAATTGGAAATTGATAAAAATACAGATAAAATTAGTACATTTTGTATAAGTTTTCATGTGTTTTCTTGAGTTCAGAAGGCCATCGCCCCCACGCACCCCCTAAATTTATCCGTGCTTACAATAGCGAGTGGACCATTCTTAATTTCATTAATATACAGTATCAATTTTACAATTTTAAATTATACATTCAAAAAATATGAAAAATTTTATTGCTAAAATTCTAAATATAGAGTGAGATGATGGAACCTGAACAGTTAATAAAAGATTTTATTATTAAGATAGTAGATAAGGTGTGAGAGAAAGATGACCGAAATTATTAATTTGCTCTTAATTTGAAAATCATACTCATGTTATAAATTTTAATATGTAAATTAGATTAAAGACAACTATGAAAAATGAAAAAAAGACTTCATGATTTGCATATAGTAGTACAGATTATGTCAATTGAAATTGTTCCTCCTCTTTTAAACAATCAAACAAGATTTTGGTTCATTTTTGTAAAATACAAATGGAGAAAATTTATGGGATATCTCAAACTTCCAAATTTCCAAAGGTACAAGCAGTTTACCTGTGAAGAGATCTCATAGCATCGATGGCACAAATCAGAGATCTTTCTCCAAGGAATCATATAATCGATGATTGATACTGCCTCAGGGTCCATACAAGGAACAGTATTATTTTTCAATCTTGATATATGAAGACAAAGCAATCTTGACACTCGACAAAGCAATCTTGACACTCAAAACTTCGTAGGAAGTGTCAAAAAAAATTTCACTGTATTTACACTACTCTCCTCATCGAGCCGAGTCCTTCATACTTCTTCGACCTGTAATTTTCACAAGTGAGTTCACAATGAGCAATCTAGACTAGAACGAGTACTTCATAATTATATGGAGTTACATCTCTTTGTTTGATAGGAAGAAGCCAAGTCTAATCTCGAGGATGACCTGAGGAAGATTCATAAGCTCATAAACCGCCTTCTTTGGGGTAAGCTCATTATCGATGATCCGGGCAACTGCAGTCAGAACGGGCATCTTCACGTTGTATTTCTGGGCCAAGGCGATCACTGCCCCAGCTGTTGACACGCCTTCAGCTACCTTCAGTTAAGCAAAGATTGAGAAATTGATCAGTGCATAAGAATTACGGTGGAACCCGCGGCCCAGAATTGAGTACACTTATCAACGAAGGTTTTCAGGCTCAGAGTACCTGATTCATGGAGCTTAGGATATCATCAAGCTTCTCCCCCGATCCGAGTCGGACACCCACTGTTCTGTTTCTCGAGAGATTCACGAAACAAGTGAGCATAATGTCACCAGTTCCTGACAGACCCGTGATTGTAGTTGCTTTTGCACCCATCTGCAAGTTATTATAGGAGAAAAAAGTATGGGTTGGAGGTATATAGCAAAATATTGCGATAACTCCAAAGTTACTGAAGCACTAGAAAAGGAAATAAATATCAGAGCGGAAGACGTGATGAAAACAAAGGTCATGAGGCTTGATGAAACCATCAGAAAAGACTCCACTCTCTATGACATGAACCAAAATATAGCATGAGCCAAAACAGAAACTTTCTGAATCTCGGAGAGCTAGTTTGTGGCTAGATGATGGCCATCAATAGATAAATCCATCTAAACACAAAAACAACCAAATCTCAAGTACCTTAGTTGCAAGCCACCGAATCTCGGAACAGCCTTGCGCTACGAGAGCGGCCATGGAATTGTTTCCGAGATCCATCCCTTCCACAATACCAGCAGCTATTGCGAGCACATTCTTAAGGGCACCTGCAATTTCCACTCCTGTAACATCACTGGGGAGTCATCAGGGGTTACAAACTGAGCCTTGTCAAAGCTGCACTTAAACGAACAATTCTCTGCCTCCTATATGATCTCATCAAGATGGGTTGATATTTGAGAGTAATTTAGATCTAGTAATCTCCTACCGTGAACCACAGAAAATTAGACATTGAAATTTCATTTACTGATGCAAAATCAAATTAAACACAACTAAGTACCTTGATGTGCTGATTCTTAAATAACTGGAAGACAGGAGCTGCTGAGCAGCATTTGCCAGCTTCTTGTCTTTTGATGCCACCACCATTGCTACAAGCAAGAAGTATAATGAATTTTTCATTTATTATTAAAGTCACTGCAGTGCAAAATATTTATTCAATACATGGAAAGCAGGCCACCTGTTGGTAATTTGTTCATCAACTCCAGAGCAAAAGAAGGCCCTGATAGAGCAATAAAAGGTTGCCGAGGATTCCTTAGCGATTGGGGAATAATCTCAGACATCATCCTCAGAGTATTGAGCTCCAAGCCTTTGCTAAGAGATATAAAAGGCAATGAAGGATCCACATATTCTGCAATACCCTCAAGGAACGCTGAACTAAACTGAAACATTATCAAAATACAATAGCAATTCAGTCATCCTGAAATGAAAAAGATCACAGTGATGTAAACTGGGCAATATCAAGGACTATTATCATTACAAGCCAGAGAAAAAGGAATCAGATGGACCTGCACTGGCACAGCATGAAGGCAATAGTCAGCATTCAGCAATGCTAATTTGGGATCTGTTGAAGCAATCACATTTTCCGGAAGCTTGTGCTCCGGGAAGTACTTACTGAAAATTCAAGATATTAAGAATTAGAACAATCTCCACAGTGGAGATATCATACATATCTATTTTGGATAATGGCGCATGAAGAAAAATACCAATTACGGTGATTTTTGTTGATGGATCGACAAATGTCAGGATCACGTATGAGCATGTGAACTTCCAACTGGTCCTTCTTATTCGCGACATGGGCTGCCATAGCAGTACCAAAGGACCCACCTCCAAGAACCACTACCTGTAGCCCACGAAAACTACTTATTAAATGACTAACATTTTGATTCCATTCAAGTGAGAGACTAAGATGCTTGGCATCTCGAACTGCATTGAATGAGTGTTCCCAGATTTTGGGAATTTGAAACAGAATTATCAGTTTTTGTAATTATTTTTGTTTACTTGCAACAAGAGTGAAGTTTCTTGCCTCTTCTTGGTTAACAAGATAAGTATATGTCATCAAAACTATTATAAAGTGAACCTGCTCGAGGAGAAACTTAGCAGGAAGATGAAGGCTAGAGCCTGCAGGCATCAGTACAGTTTCTAAAAAGGGCAGACACGAAAACAGCCACTCCAATTTGATTGCAACTCGGCTCAGAGCTAAACGCAAGGGAGATTTAGATAAAGATTCGAGAAACCCAATTGCGAACAAGACCGGAGTTTCAGGAAATGACGACCCAGTTGAAGAGTCCTACCTTCTTGGTGCGCTCAAGAACGTCTGTCTTGGCCTTGGACCTCCACGACCGGGACCACCGAACCAGCTTCTCCCAGGCCAATCTCACAACTTTGCGGCGATCCCGGGTCCGCTCGGGGATGGAGTCGTCGTCGGTCAAAGAGGAAGAAGACGAAGGCGAATCGGCAGTGAACCGGGGGTCGGCCGACGAAGGCTGCAAATGAGGTGTCGGAGCAGAGAAAGAGCAGGACTCGGTGGGGATGATTAAGGCCCTTGAGGGCGGTCTATGTCGGTGGAATCGGAAGGAGAAAAGCGGGCTGGACGGTGGAGAGGGTGAGAGAGAGTGAGGTTGAAGAAGGCGGGCTCTACCCTCGCCGCCATTTGACACTCGCAGAGTGGGGATGGAGAGGGAGAGCACTTATTTTATCCGTTGAGGCGCGCGTTTTGTGTTTCTTGTTTTCGGTTTCACCTCTTCCGTTTGCGTTATTTTCCCTAACAATTACGGTGTCTGGTTTTAAGCAAGCTTCTAAGGTTTAGTAATTTAATTCAATATATCATAATAAATTAATTACACATCCTATTGGGCTAGGCCCACAAGGTTGGGTGCTGCCACAGATAAGCCCAGTCGCTGTTGGGTTAAGAACTTTAAATTACCAAAATGCCCCTGGACTCTGGTGCGATTCCAGACACGTACGAACACCTCCGCGACCAACCGAGACGGCAGGGTGCGTGCTCCGTTGAACATACTACTGCAGGCCCTTAAGACCGAACTACGTTGGCGACCGCTATTCTCAGTCTCACTCAAGCCAACGACACCTAATCAATCGAGATAGATTCTGATATCCGAAACATAGATATTTGCACACACATGTAGTGGAGTCCTCTGTGTATACGTACGTACATACATACATATGTACTTTCAGATATATTAAGGATGTCGTGCTAATATTAAAATAGATGTATATCTTCTTTCTATTCTGAAAGAGAGTTACATGACTCTCAATGGAAGACATGTCCCAACTTTCTTTAGCTATAGATATATTTTTAGAAGATTTTAAACAATTCCTATAGCTTAGCTCAGTGGCTGTGCTACAGTACTCTCACATGGGGTGTTCGAGGTTCGAAACTTCTTAACTTTTTTCCCTTTTTATTTTGTGTCTTGGGTAGTTCTAAAAGGACACAATAACAACCATTTAATTTTTACTTCCGATCATTTTTATTTTTTATCTTGGACAGTTATAAGAGAACACAATAACAACCTTTTAATTTTTAATTTGGAAATGGAATGAGCAATTTTAATTTTTATCTGATTCAATTTAAAATCGAAATATGATTCTCTTATTATTATTTGTTTTAGAAATTTAAATATTTATATAAAATAGAGTTATAATAAACTTATTTGTTAATATGGCATAGAAATTATTTATATATGAGTCGAGCCACAGTTTTTGCTTTATACATCTTGCCACAATTACATTATTTCATGTGTATTTTGTGAACCTAATAATTTAAAACCAAAATCTAATTCTCTTATTATTATTTGTTCAGTACTTTAAATATTTATTAAAATAGAGTTATAGTAAACTTATCCATTAATATGGCATAGAAATTATTTAAATAAGAGTCACGGCTTTTACTCTACACATCTTACCATAATTATTTATATAAGAGAAGTGAAATGAAATCATTCGTTAACAAATATCTATAAAGTGAACCGGCCTCTTTGATTTCCTTTCATGTGTTATCTCTGCACAAAACAAACGATATTATAATTGACTGGACTTGAATACAGTAAATCATTAATATACTGTTCATGGAGAAAGCGATAAATATTATCTTTATATCCTAATTTTGTAATGTATATTATTTCTATATTAGTAGATAAAAATCGTAAAATATTAACTTCCTGAGCATACTTATAATATCTGTTCTATAAAAAAGAAGTTTGATTGTGGTTAAACACAACTACATTTTTTAATATTTACATGCTTTAATATAATTCATTTTTTTCTTATAATACATTACGGTACATCTTCGCATCGTAACGAGAGCTTCTAAGCCAGTTATATCATATTACAAAGTAAAAGGTTGGCATGGTTACCTAATTCTACAGTACTCCGCTAATAATAATAATAATAATAATATACTAAATGTTTACTGGCCGCGGAAACGGCTGGGGAAGGTCTGGTGCTCGGGGGATCGTACTGGGCAAAGCCAACACGCTCACAACGCGCCGTCTACGCGTAATAGTGGTCCCCACTACTCTTACTTGTCGAAAGGAAAAAAAACTTGAAAAATTAATTAAATTACTACGATTAATATTAATTAAGAAAATTATTTGAGTGATCAACATATATTTACCCGTGATATAAGCAAAAAATTATCTAAGAATTTATGCTTATCTTAGAGCAATGAGGCTACTCCATCATCTTTGAACTTATGATAAATGACACTGTGATACACGAACTTTGTCATAATTCTCAATTCTACCACGAACTTTAATTTTTGTCGAAAATGGTTGGAAACTTTCACATTTTTCTCACTTCTACCATCCGTCACATTTTCCGTTACTTTGCTCAACGGAAGAGGAAAATAGTCGTTAAAATTGGATGAAAAGACGGGATTACTCCTCTCTTGTTATAAATATTTCATCTTTACCCATCTGAATAAACAGTTTGTTGAATAGACAAGTGGGCTACCATCGCTCGCCCTGTTTATGCACCTTGCCCCATGGAAGCGTTTCACGAGCCGACCGTGTTGGCTGGTACTAGCGACTCCACTGCTCCGTTTATGCACCTTACTGGGGGACCCTTGTACGACGCCGCCTTCTCTGCTATCCCCGAGACGACTTCGTTGACCTCCGACGACCCACCCACCATGCTCAGCCTCTCCCTCCCCAGATCCGAATTCGGAGAGGCGTCTCCACGGTCCGAGCCAATCCCCTCTATTCATAAGGGCAAAGATGGAATATTTATAACAAGAGAGGGGTGATCTCATCTTTTCATCCAATTTTAACGATTATTTTCCTCTTCCGTTGAGTAAAATAACGGAAAATATGACGGATGGTAGAAGTGAGAAAAATCTGAAAGTTCCCAACCATTTTCGATAAAAATTAAAATTCGTGGTAGAATTGAAAATGGAGATAAAATTTAGATAAAATTTGTATATTACAGTATTATTTACACTTGAACTTAACATATTGATTAAAAAAGTGAAAATTAAATATTTCCAATAAATTTCATTTTCTCGTACAAAGATACGTGTTGGGGCTTGCTTTTGCTTTCTTGGTAGCGGAAGAAAATTTATTTTGTTTCTTTTCTTATACGAATATTCTCCCCCAGCGAACCAACCAACCAAAGCTTGTGGAGGTTGAATTAAATTTCCATTGTTATTTTAATAAATCAATCTTCTCGTATACTCTTCCTCCTTCCTCCTTCCTCCTGTCCCAACTATTATGCCTTCAACACCCTCCAAGAATTTCTCCTCCACCTTCCACAAAAGCAAACTCCAATCCATCTATGGGAACTGATGCCCAACAAGGCCTCTGAAGAATCAATCACGGTTTCGCCTGTCTCGGGTCCTGGGTGTTCGATCGTTCCAGGCGAATAACTCTAGACATGGCGAAGAAGAAGAAGGGCAAGGACCGGTTTGATGAAGACCGCCAGCACTGCCACCGCAGGCAAGGGAGTTGTCGTTGCCCGTGTCTCAGAGTCTCCTCCGTGGTGAAGGGGATCGGGAGATGCCTGTTCGTGTCTTGCTACCCGGTGATTCAGTGCTTCGGGCTGGACGAGAGCAGGCACCAACACCACCTGCACAGGCATTTCTACTGATGAACCCAATTCTTTTCTCTTCCAGGTTTCTTTTGGATAGAATGCTTGCTGTGAACTGCTGCTGAGATCAGGGATTCGATCTGGTGAATGTCGATCCTCATTCGGTAGGGTTATGCCGGATTAACTTTTAACTCAGCCAGCCTGTTCTTCTGTTCATCAATGTGTAAATACATTCTCCACGAGCTTTCGACCTGCAACTGCACCCATCATCTTTGCCAACGAGTGTTCGATGAAAAAGGTTCTTACCCTCGATCGACTAATTCGGATCAAATTGAACTCATTGAAGGAGATGGTTCTGTATGAAGGGGAGAATTAAATTTGGTAACGACAAACAACTGAAGAAGGCAGTTGCAGAGAAATATGTACAAATGAGATAAAAAGGGGGACTTTGTTCAACAGGATCACTCTCGACCCACTTCCGAATTCAATTTTTCTCAGTTAGACCTATTGTGCCCCTTCGTCTGTCTTCATCCACTCCTTGGCAACAAATGCCCCCCGAAACCCGAACGAAAGAAGAATTACATGGAGCCAAACAGAACTGAGAAATAACCACGGAAAAGAAACAAAGGGAAAGTCAGATTTTCCTGCAGAGAAGCAAAATTTTCACGCCTTTCTAGGTGTTAGAAGGTTCATCTAGAAAGGATCTTGTTAATCGCACAGCGGCCCTAGCGATCTTTTGCTAATTCGACCAAGCTGTCGAGGTTAATTTCACAGAAAGCCCCTAGCGATCTTCTTCTGGGATGATGGAATTATGAGATCCTCGGGCCTCTGCAGCTCAGTAGATGAGGCATCTTAGCTTCTTCACATCTGATTGCTTCAGAGGCTTCAGAATGAACATCTGAGCTCCCTCCTCCAAACACCTGCCCGATAACCGACCGTCAATCACGGTCTACACTACAATGAAATCGAGGAAAACGGGCATTGCGTTTTGGGTTTGAGATGCTAATTACTTGTTGATTCGGGTCGGGATGTTCTCTGATGACATGATCACAACCGGAACCTCCTTTAAAATCGACGAACCCTGCAAGAGGAAGAAAGGAGCTTCAATAATCCATGTAGCATGAGCATGATAGTGGATGCAGCTGTTCGTCATCGTTACCTTGATCTTCTTGAGTAGCTCGTAACCTGTCATGCCCGGCATGCAATAGTCTGTGATGATCATGTTCACCTTCAACCCCTGGAATGGAGCTTGGAATCATCACTCTCCCTCAGAAAATAGTATAAGAACGGAGCAGAAAATGTGGTCGCTAGCCTACATTGTATTACAGTAATTTGTTTACCATGTTGGCCGATGAGCTGGGCTGGTCATCCCTCAGCCCCAGAAACTCCAGTGCCCGGAGCCCATTTTCCGCCGTTGTCACTGCTCGGCAAAGTTCAACATCAGAAGGCTGATCATACAGTGAACGTATTGAAACAGTTCGTATTTGACAACCAAACAAGCAATATGAACATTGCGGTTGCAAATGGAAAAGACAAAGGGTGAAAATACGTCGGCATCAAGGGGACTGACTGCCCGGGAACGGCACCCAGTACGTGCCAGACATAACTCCCGTGCCCACATTCTCATACACAGCCAACCATGACGTTCAAATCAATAAATGCAATTCCACACATTTGCGGCAAAGTAGGAAGAGGATCCAAGGAAGTGTCTGCTGCTAACAGGGACAGATCTTGTCATGAGGTTGAAACACGAGTTCAAAAAAAAAAAAAGGAGTAAAAGTACGAAATAAGATAGTTTAATAAAACGGACAAATCAACAGGTTTTATATAACATGCCATATTTCCTGAATTTTCTCGCTGAGAAATCTTAATAAGAGGAAAAACGAGGAGATCTATTGGGAGCTGTTGCTTGCTGAAGCAGGGAGGAGTAGTAAATAACTGAACACAACGGAGCCGTCGGCAGGAGGAGAGAATCAACCACAGGATCTTCAGAATTAATGGCAGCCTTTAATTCTCATCCCATCCTCTGTACCTTCACCCTGTGAAGTCATTGCTGATTCTCTCCTCCTCAAATCTATGCCAAATACGAACAAAATTGTAACACCGATTCAAAAGGGTTCAGTTCAATTCATTTTTCACTTTTCAAAAGTTACAATAATATTAATTATAACTAATTATTTACAGTTTATCACAGCTCATTTAAAGGGAAGTAATAATCTAGTTTGCGACCGATTCTTACATAAATTCAACTCACTTCACTATACTATCCGTGAACGCGACCAAGATATTTAACGTTCCATCATCATATATCACAGTATGTACCCTTTTCTATTCCCCATCCGAAACTCTGTCCGCCTATGAATGTTTCGAACTTTGAATTTTGAAGTGAGGCAACAACTGTGTCTGGAATTACCAGTGCGGTACAGTAACGGCACGGTAGGGTCTTCCTAGTCCTCCTGGCTCCGGACAAATGCAAACGCACTTTTTGCTCAATATTTATATTGTATTTCTCTTTTTATTAAAAAAAGGTTAAAATAAGACAAAAAATTATGCTAAATTACTATCTGGCACTGTAAACTTTCTTGGGCCAAGAGCATTTTTACTTTAATTTGTCCTCGTATTTTTCGTCATTTTTTTATTCATATTAAAAAAATAAAAAAAGAAAGGTTCAACTATCCTTATCCATTTCTTTGATACGCTGACGTAGTTACTACACCTGTCGGTTTTATCTGGGCAAAGCTGTTGAGCTGGCATGAGCATGAAGTTGGCTACGGCAAACCTCACAATTTTGAAAGGCATTGACTTGGTATACTACCTCAACGTAAATTAAAATTCTTACATATTTCAAGACCTTGGCACGGACCGAAAACTAACCGGAGACATCGATTTCTGCTATAAATGCAAAATCATTAAATTAATATGAGCATTTTAGATTTCTAGATATCAATTATATATATATATATATCAAAAAATACACTTCTCGTGCCAGGTTTACGCAAGAGGGTGGGTGTTATCAGACAAGCTAGATAAGATTGCTGGGAAATAAAAGAAGACCCATGCCAGATTATCGGGATTAAGATACTCATACAGTATATTATTAGTAGTAGTCTCTATAGGCATTTGATTCCGTCTTCATCCAATAATCTAATATACGGTTTTCTTATAAATTCATCTTATGATTTAATTAGTAAATCAGGTGAAGCACCCTCAAATTTGTTCGCGTCTCATTCAAACTCAGAGACTCCGGAAGTTGCATGGAACGTCTGCTCTGTTTCTTCTCAGCTGTGACAGATTTACTGGAGTGAGTGTAAAGGAGGTTACCTCTGCAGGAGGAGTTGACGAGCAGTTTCTCGATCAGTTTGCGGTCGATGAGGTTGTCGTCCACGGCCAAAATGTGGGGCCGCTTGTCGCCTCCATAGTCTGCCTTCGATCTCGACGAAGATGAAGAAGAAGAAGAAGAACCTCCTCCGACGTTCATGTCTACCCAAGAAAACTAGAAAACCTCTTCGGCTTCTGAGAGATTTACGATCTTCTTCTCGGAGTGTTAACGGACGGAGACGTGGGCAGTGGAGGAAGAGGGGAGGAGGGGTCCTGATCTCTGTGTTATATACACGGATATTGGAAATTAAATGCGGAGGGGCAGTATAGGATTCTCTGACAGAGATGGGTAATTAATCGAGAACAGACGTATTGAATTGACGGAGAGGAAGAAGAAATAGGAAGAGGAGAAGAAGAACAGGTACTGCATGCTCACAGGAGATGTATGATCCGAAATCTGTCATTTATATAACGTGGAAGAAGGGAATTGAATTTGGTGGGTGATGGGGTATTCGTGGAATTTGAGGAGAAAGAAAGGAAGAGCAGATGTCTAGAGAGAGAAACGACAGAGAAGAGCGAACAGAGAACAGTCACAGAGAGAGAGAGAGAGAGAGAGACGAGATTATTGATATCGAGTCACAGATATTTCGTGATCCTTTTCGGGTTTCTTTTCGATTCGATTCGGTCCCCTCTCGTTTAATTCGCCATTCTCCCTCCATATCCGATCTCTGTCTGTAGCTCTAGAGAGACAGAGAGACAGACAGAGAGAAACAGAGGAAAACCAGAGTATCTGAATCTGCAAGGCGGAGGAGATCCTCATCGCGTCTTCGGCTGCAGTGCAGCCATTTCGGTGCATAGGTTTTTGGACCACTTTCCTTTCCGACAAGGAAAACAATGTAATTAATTAGCAAGAAAACAGAGATCAGATCTTAGAGAGTTTCATTTAGATTTTGTCGGGAAATATTCTGATTCCGGCCCTTTTTTTTTTTGCGTTAAGAAGGAGATTCATGAAATATAGAGAAAGAAAGAAATAAAGATGGGGAAAAATTGAATTAATGAAATTTACTAAATCTTGTATTTGAAGATGACTGATATTTTATGTATCACATTTCACATGAGCTAGTAGTTAAGATCTCGCTGGTCTTATACTGAGAAATAGAGAAATTCTTGGACGATCGTGCCTTATTAGGAGATGTGAGAAATTATTAATCAGATTATTACTATAAATAAGTAAATTAATATTAATCACTTAAATAATTATCTTAACTATTAGTAATCATAATAATTTATTTTTTTTTTCCTCACCACTTTAATACAAGCCACGTTCCCAACGGACAAACGGTTTTGGATGAGTTTTGGACGGAACGGAGTTTAGAATTGGCAAGAAATTCAATTATGGGAATTGAGATGGAGACCCAGCCCCAGCGACCCATTTCTAGATCCAAGAGATCGAGCCTCGGTTTAGCTAGAAGTAACCTCTGCCTACCATAAATCTTTCTTTGTATCATTGCACGGTTTTTTTACGGCATCAGACCGGATCGATTCTTACAAATTTACTATAGATATCGACTAAAAGTTGCACCGGTACCGTGATTTTGCCCCAATTTAAAAGAAGAGAAAAAAAAATCAGAGAGTTTGCCTGATAGAGAATGTTGATCGAGACAAATTTATTGCGTCCTTCAACCCAAACCCGCATTTTCTGAAGATGTGCATGCGTATCCAATTAACTATGTTATGTTCCGTCACTCCGTATCGATGTTTGCTTGTATGGTCGAGATTTTTCTAAATCGAATTTAGATACTGTCTCGATATTTTAGAAACACGAATTTGCTAATTCAATTATTTTTCGTGAGCCTGTATATAGGCGAATTATCTTATGCAATCCTCGAGCTACTGCTCATTCTACTAAGGTTGCACTCTCGTGACATTGATGTCTCGTTGATCGTGTCTATTTTTATCGATATCTTTATCGTCCTTCTTTATCGTACTTTAAATTTATTCAGAGATCAAATAACTCAGTCGAGATAAATTAGTCCACTGAAAAGTAAACCCTTATCAATCATATTTTTTCTTCATCCATAACATGAGAAATAGATACTTAGAAAGATTTAAATCCGAAATATCTTTAAAAAAAAAAAAAAAAAAGATGTCAATGACCTCATTTCTTGCCATTTTTCATATGGTCATGCCATCAACTCTTCATTTCTTGTGATCCTCCACGCTGGTCTCTTACTTGGGATTGCTTCACTTGCTATTCATGATGATGGCACATCCTCACGCCCACTCTAAAAGTCCATTTTAAAGAGTAAAACTCTTTAAAAAGTAAAGAAATCGGTGATACACGCTCGGTAAACAGACCATCTCAGCTAATATGTCCGTGGTCTCATGGAAGAAAAAGGTCAGGCGATCGACTTCCCATGCTATTTCTGTTTTGTAATCTCTTGTAGGACTGTGATGGTAGTAGAGGGTACCGTGGATCCTCCGTTGGAGAGAAACAATGACACTAGTTCGAACTTACTTGTTCATGAAACGTGACGGCCTTCCGACTAGTTGAAAATCGCAATATGGACCATCCTGAAATCGGAAGTATTTTATTCTAAAGATGCACGTGATATATAGCATCCGATTTGTTCCGAAAGCAGGGAAAGGTAAAGAGGGGAAGGGTAAGATACCGATGCTTTTGAGATGGCTACTGGTGTATTTTTTGGATATGCTTCGATAGTAGATCAGGGAGTTTGGCAAGGGGAGGATATGAACCGGATTCTTCACGTCTCTCCAGTCCACCCATGGAATGGAAGATTTGGTCTAGGTTTTGTCTTTTCAAATGTTAATCATGTGCTTCATTGGCAGGGAACCGAATCACATGAAAAGCAACATATCTTGGTACACAAATTCAGTCTTATTGCCGAGGCTGAGGTTTTGAGTTCGAGTTCGTTATCTGTGTTATTGAACGAGCCTTCATTTCCCCTCGAGAGAGCCTTACAAAGTCTAGAGAACAAACTCTCTAACTCTATAAAAATAGACACTACAAGAAAACTGTTATTTTCCGACGGATACGTGTCGTCGCGTTTTCCCTTGTTGGGAATTTAATGTCGACGGATATCCGTCCGACGGATTTACTAACGGATAATCCATTGGAAAATAAAGAACCGCCGACAATATATTCGTAGATAATTACCGATGGCTCACCGCTCGTGATGAATTATCCATCGGAAAATTATTCCGGGTGTCAGTGCATTTTACAAATATTGATATATTTTATTTTGTAACTATTTATATGTTAAATTTATCAATCATATAAATAAATAAAATATCGTTAGTATAAAATATTGAGCCAATCAAGAAAGAAAATATTATTAATTAGAAATATTTACAATATTTATCTGGAAAAAAGAACTATACAAACAAAATTTCGAGGAGGTCATCGACCACGAGGCTTGGGCTCGAGGGGTCGACAGTGGCGGTTGGGGGCTCAGGCGGCATCAGTGGGCTTGCCCGAGGCTCGAGGTAGCACCCAGTGAGCGCTCAGGTTGGCTCTTAAAGGGTTAGCCTGGGGTTGGGGTGACAGTAGGTGGTTCAGTGGGGCTCTTTGGAGGCCAGGGCTAGGGCTCAGCGGAGCTCGGGGCCGGGGCTTGGCTAGCTCGTGGCACGCTTGCTTGGTGGATAGGATCGAGCTTCGAGGGTTGGGGCTCGGGGCTCAGGCATCGAGGCTGGGACTCTGTAGGTCGCAGCTCGGACTCGGTGGGTCGTGGTGCGGACACCTCGAGAGAGAAATTGCCAAAGGAAATGGGAGAGGAGAGGTCGGGCTAGAGATATATATAATCAATTTTCCAACAGATTTACCAACGGAATATCCATCTGAAAATTGGCTCCGTCGATGAAAGAGCGGGAAAAATCCCGTCGATGAAATTCAAATACCAACAGAATATTCGTCCGAAAAACACGTGAACACCGTCTCCATGATTCACCGACGGATTCGACCGTCGGTAAATCTCCCGCTCCATTCCTACTATAACATACCGACGAATTTACCTACGAAATACAATCCGTTGGTAATTGCCTATGGATTTACCGACGGAATAATCCATCAGAAAAAATCTCTCGCTTTTCTCGCCATGATATAATGACGGATTAGTCCATCGGTAAATTGCCGACAGATAATCCGTCAGGAAACCTTGTTGATAGTAGCGACGGATTATCTATCAGAAATTCCTACGAATTGCACTCCGTCGGTAATATACGTCGGTATTTGGCAGTTTTCTTGTAGTCGACCTATCTGTTATTTTCTATGAATAATAGAAACCATGCTATTAAGGTTACGTTTAATACGCTTGAATTGAAAGGAAGAGAACAGAGTGAAACACAATCTTTCAATTCACATCTTCTACTTCACTGTACTCTTAAGAGTTATTATAACCACGGTAAAAAAAAAAAAATGTAGAACCCTCTCGTTCCATCACTGTTTACAATTACATTCCACCAATTTCTCAAAATGAGCCAAAAAGTTACTAGTTTTTTTCTGTATGCTATTGCATTTTGCATTATAAAACTCATTCCTTTTCATTCCTTCGTACCAATCGTAATATCAAGGTAGGTATTAAGGACAAACATATTGCTAGCCAGATTGCTTTGCACTAAAAAATTTTGCTTTTCTTGTCTTGTCTTCGTTCACATTCGAATTTCTACCGGCTTACGACACTGTCAAATGGTACTGATATCATATCCAATAACATAGAAGACTTTCTCCTGTACCTCCTCGTGTTTTTATACCAAATATTCGATATGGCCTAATCAAAGAATCTTCTTTTTGACCCCAACTGAGGGAGGGGATATGGATTGTGTTCCACGTGAACTCTCATGTCTTCCTCCTTTTCTTCTTTGAGAGACTCAAAAAGAGAAGTTGCACAGTTGAGGAAAAGTCCTCCTTTGTGATATCTTTACAATCTTAACATTTTTGTGGCCAAATCCTTGATCAGCTCCAATAATTCATTGCTGTTAGATAACACGTCGCATCATTGGATGTGTTATTAGAAACCAGGAGGGTAAAAGACACGGTCGTTCTTGCTCCATAGTAATATGGTAAAAGATTCACTGGTACAGAGAAGAAGACTCTAGTGTAGTTGTATCGTCCCTCGAACTAGAATGAAAGTGGTCTTAGGTTCGGTTCTCGCTTGTTCAAGTGCCCATGACGAAAAAAGGAGAATTACATTCTTCTAAGTTTAGTAATAACTGAGATACTGTAACGGTTCAAAACTCACTTTTATACGATTTTAGTGAATTTAAAGTTCTACATTCGAGAATTCCTAACTCCTAAACCAGAGGTATTTTGCTGAAGCTTATGAGGCTGATGCTGCTCTATCTTTGGCAGAGATTACAAAATTTTGAGTAAATTTCTTGAACCATCAGTACCCAAAAGTCTAATGAGTTTATGGATTTTATGGGCTCGACATCGGCCCAACCAATCATTCTAACTGGGCCGCATCTTGATCTCATTGAATTTGGGCCCAATAAGAGTACAATTTCTTAGCCAATCAGAGATGTGTCTAGGGGGCGCCCCCTTCTCGTCGTCTCGCTGTCTCGGTTTCCAGGTAGAATGAAAGCACCAGATTCTTCTCTCCTTTTGAAACTCCCGCCCGTTCCATGAAGTACGAACAAAACCCTAATTTTGACTTTCTAAGCATCTCCTTTACTATAAATATACTCGCAGTAGGCCAAGAAGAATAAGTGAAAAGATTAGGCATTCTTTGCTCTTAATACCAACTTCAAGTTATGTCAATTCCATAGAATTTATAAGATAATGCAAGCAAAAAGAGAATTAAGGGTGCAATGAATTCGACAATAAAGTCGAACGTAAATAATTTCGATATTAGATCGAGAGCAATACTACGATGTTGAAATCTCTTCCCTCTTAAAATATGATAAGATATTTTCTTGATCAGTAAAATGAGGGCAACGGTTGTAACAATCCAATCACCCCTATTAACGTAATGTTTGAGCCTTCGTGCTCGATCACGAACATACTAGATGAACTGAATAATCAGTACTAATATGAACCCGTCAACGTAACACCACCGAACGTCTGGTATTAGTCCAAGAAGTCGATATCCGCAAAGGACCAAATTTAAAGAGTCCTTTCCAGCAATACTGCTTAAAAGAAGATTCAATTCTCGGATATTGATCTCACTGAACCATATGAAAATGAGATTTGGACCATTAAATTACGAGGATTGGTGTTAAGCATGAAAAAGATATAGCAGACAGTGAACTTGGAAAGCAGAAAAGGGGAGAATCAAAAAGAGCAAAACCTAACGAGAAAAAAATGGATTAGTTACTGCTTTCGGCTTATGACCTAGTGATTCTAAGTTCGAACTTCTCTGTGAAACTTTTCATATATCTTTTATTTTACATTTCTTCTACCTTTTATAGGTTTATGCATTTCGTCTGTATACTAAAATATATATATATATATATAAAATAATACGAGGGTGGTGTAGGATCCAGCACTGTACAGCTTTGGACGATAGTGGCCAGCTAACATGACAGGCCCTAATCGAACTGAGATCTCTGAAAGAATTTATATATATACATATGGATAGAAAGAGCAGAAGGGATGATTCCCTATTCCCAACAGAAGCTCCCAAATTCAACCACACAGAAGTCACAAGTCAGCCCACGAAAATGCCTTCTCCCACGTGAAGACAACCATGTCGTGCTTGCCCCAATCTAATCCTCACAGTCACAGACCCACCGACTACCACAGGGGCATCGTCCACTGGCAACTAGGGTTTAGCTTAGCTCGGTGCGAATTGAGGAACCGGTTCGGATGTATTTTCAGTCTAATTTGTTCACCTTTCGATCTCGAGATCATGTACTGGAACGGTCTACGAACATGTATTTGATTATGTGTTATGAACACCGAGAAGTTTCTGATATCAAAGTTTTATGCAGACAGTGGCCTAGGTTTTGAAGCTCTCTGTAAATGGCTTTTACTAGATTTATTATTAAGAGATTTTGAATTTAAATTTTCATTTTTAGGATTTCTTTCAAGTTATGTTCTCTTTTCTCAATCTTTTTGTAAGGCACTTTATCTTGCTCCTTTGTATAATCGAAAAATAATTTGATGACTTAATATCTTTTTCAAAATTTCCATTGCGGAGAGATCCTTCATTTTTATCTATAGACATAGTATTTAGAAGTTTAATATATTCTAATTAATTTAAATTCAAATCAGGCCGTCATTCTCCCGAATATGAATTCTTCTCATTGACGAGACTCGAATAAGAGATTTTACTTAAAGAAAGAAATATTGAATTATACCACTCGACGGATTTTCGTAAAGTGATTGGTTTTATTGTAACTTCCCTTTCACCTCTGCAATTCTCCATCTCCACCTCTCGCTTGTTCTTTATTGCACCGCCCACCACCACTGCCAGCCCCACTCACCTTCTTGCCTTTATGGCTCTTTGCCCTCCTTTTACTATCTATTCGGTTGTCCCGAAATTGCCCTTTCTCCTTTTGCATTTCTCAGCAAAAGTTGCACCCCTATCTCATAATCCAAAGAACTTAACCTGGAGAGCAGTTGATCAGTTACATTACATCGTAAAAGCTGCAAGTCGAAGAAACATCAGGTCGGCTGTCCAACGCTCCCGGTCCAGTCCCATTCATGTGTAAATGGACCAATATAGATTCGGCAACTAAAGCTGAACAACGGGGCGCGAGATAGGTCGAATCGAAAATTAGAGCAGGGTCTGGCAGGTATGCTTCCGAGTCCTTTTTATGTAATATATCCCTGTCTAATTGATGAGTAAGCAAAATGAGGAAGTGCTGGATATTTGTAGAAAATCAAATCAATGTCTTGTCCCTTTTTCAGTTCCTAAAATGATCTTATGTCATGCCTGGGACAAAATGGAAATGCAATGAAAAGGGGTGCTTTTATGGATAAAATGTTACCGTTTGATGATTTACAGTTCACATTAAAATGAGAAACAGGCAATGCGCTTACAAATAGTTGAATGGACAACCTTTCCCGAGCCTATGCCACGTATTAGTCCGATTATAAATGATATTCAAAGATATATTTCAACACTCAAGTCAGTCTTGACATGTATGATTTAATTCGATCGAATGCAATTACTCTCTTGTCGGTAAACATTGATTTGTGATCTTACCAAGAAGGAAAGTGGCTTGACTCGATTTTGTAAAATGTTCGAAAGGTTTGGTTATATTAGAATTAGAACAGCTTTCTTTCTTTTATGGGAAAAAAATAAAAACTTTTAATTTTTTGATGATGCTCTTGGAACATTTCATTCTAAGTATTTTTAGCTATTGATTTTATCGTCATTTTGATGGTGCTACGAGGATCACCATATTTCAACTTTGCAATCTTCATTTTAGTTTGATCTATTCGGACAGGTCGGGCTTGGCCTCCCGAAGACGTCTCCTCTCTTTCTATAATTTCAAGGTCGAGTTTTTAGAGCCAAAATCAGAGAAAAATGTCTCTCTCTCTCTCTCTCTCTATGTTTATGTGTGTCTCAGGCCATCCGAGCTCAGTTACCCCGCACCACGCCATTGTGAGCTTAGAACTGCTTCCCTATCCCTGCTGAAACTTCCTCCAACTATGTCGACCTGCATAGTGCGTCTCTCAGCTCGGTTCCTTTAGAAGACTTCCCTTTCGTCTCCTTCTCGTCCATCCTCTCCCGTGGCAGCTTTGTCTGCACTCCGTAGTCTGCCATTCAGTCGCTTCGAGAATCTCACCGTTTCTTCGCCTTTTCGGAGTCATTTCAATGCTCATAGGATTCTTGCTTCGCACCTACATGAGCATTTCATGTTGCCTTGAAAGTCCGTTTCCCTTAACTTCTTCTGGAAGCTCCGCAGTTGGAAGTCAGTCAGTGGAGGGTCTATGTTTTCACCCTGTTACTTTTCTGAAGATATCCTCTGAAGTTTAGCAAAAGACAGTTCCTTTAACCTGTTTTCTTCTTCTCTGGGTCATCTTCTGCTCGGGCATGTCCTGCTAGCTTTATCGGGAATTTGATAGGATTTATGCTGTGAACATGAGGAGGCTGCTCGCTCTTCTCTGTTTCATTTCTCTTGCTCCGCTGCTGGTGAAACCTTTGAACCTTTCTTTAAATGACGACGTTCTGGGGCTGATTGTGTTCAAGGCCGATGTTCAAGATCCCACTGGAAAGCTCGCTTCTTGGAGTGAAGACGATGACAGCCCTTGCAATTGGGATGGTGTGAAATGCAACCCTAGATCCAATCGGGTTGTTGAGCTCAACCTCGACGGATTCTCCCTCTCTGGCCACCTCGGGCCGGGTCTCCTGCAGCTGCAATCCCTCCGGAGACTTTCACTCGCGAACAATAATCTTACTGGAAGCATAAACCTCAACATTGCTCGGCTGGATAATTTGAGGATTCTCGACTTGAGCGAGAACAGCCTATCGGGGGCCATTCCCGATGAGTTCTTTCAAGAATGTGGTTCTCTAAGGTCTATCTCTTTTGCAAGCAACAAGTTCTCTGGTGAGATACCAAAGAGTTTGGGCCTGTGCTCGACGCTTGCTTCTATTGATTTGTCGAACAACCAGTTCTCAGGTTCTATACCGGTTGGGATTTGGTCTTTGAGCGCCCTTAGGATGCTTGATATATCAAGGAACACTTTGGAAGGTGAGATTCCAGAGGGCATTGAGAGTATGAAGAATCTGAGGGCGCTTAATTTGACGGGGAATCGAATATCTGGGGCAATTCCCGGTGGGATTGGGAGCTGTTTGCTCTTGAAGTCGATTGATTTGAGTGAGAATTCTTTCTCCGGTAGCCTTCCTGGAACATTGCAGCAGCTTAACCTGTGTAGTTACCTTTATTTGCACCGGAATTCCTTTTCTGGGGAGATTCCAGAGGCTATCAGTCAAATGGAAGCACTTGTAACACTGGATCTCTCGGCTAATGCATTTTCTGGGAAGCTTCCGAGTTCGTTCGGGAATTTGTTGTCTCTACGTGTGTTGAATGTTTCAGACAATAGTCTTGTTGGTCCTTTGCCTGAATCACTGAGCAGTTGCAAGAATCTTGAAGCTGCTGATTTTAGTCGGAACTCGTTCACTGGAGATCTCCCCGGTTGGATATTTAGGGTTCCATTCGTAAATCTTCAAGCATTGGATCTGTCCTCGAATTCCTTCTCTGGTCAAATGCCGGCTGATGTTGGAAATTTAAGCAGCCTGCATATCTTGAATCTGTCCAATAACTCCCTTACAGGTACTGTTCCTGCGAGTGTCGGGATGCTGAAGGAAATGGATGTTCTTGATTTGAGTGATAATCGGCTGAACGGGAGCATCCCTTCTGAGATTGGAGGGGCCACTTCTCTGAAGGAACTGAGGCTGCAAAAGAACATGCTGGCTGGTAATATTCCAACTTCCATCGAGAAATGCTCTTCTCTAACAACTCTGTAAGTTCTCTTCCTATCCTCCCCAGTTCTTCCAGTTTTAGCACATTCCTGTCAATTGTTTTCTGCAGTTGGGATTTTGATTGCTATTGTTAGTTTACTATGCGTAATGTTAGACAGCCTTTATGTGGATTATATCTTGTTAAGGTTCACTTACTGGAGAAAGTCTTTGGTGGAGCGGCTCCTCCACGTGGCGCCGCCCACGTGGTAGAGCCGCCCACTCTAGCGCTGACACAGGTCAGCGCCGCTGACGTGTCTGTACACGCGGCGAAGCAGCGCTGACATGTGTCAATGCTTGAGTGGTGGGCGGCGCCACGTGGTGGAGCCACTCCACCAAAGAGTTTCTCCACTTACTGGCATAGATTAAGGTTTTCTTTTCCTGTCCTGAAAAGTTTTGAACTGACACTTTCATTTCTCTTCTTTGATGGGTTGGAATGTTGTAGGGTTCTGTCGCAGAACCACCTCAGTGGACTGATCCCTTCATCCATTTCAAAGCTCGGAAATCTCCAAATTGTCGACCTTTCATATAACAACCTTTCTGGGACAGTAGCCAAGCAACTTGCCAATCTTGCCCACCTCATCACGTTCAATATATCCCACAACCAATTACAAGGCCAGCTCCCTGTGGGTGGGTTTTTCAACACAATATCCCCGTCATCTGTCACTGGAAACCCTTTTCTTTGTGGGTCCGTGGTGAACAGGTCTTGCCCTGGAGTCCTTCCCAAGCCTCTTGTCCTGGACCCAAACTCCACAGGGGACTCGACCCCCGGGTCCGTGGCTCCGCCACTCGGCCACAAGAGGATAATCCTCAGCATATCAGCCCTTATTGCTATTGGAGCCGCAGCTGCCATCTCTATTGGAGTTATAGCCATCACTGTCCTCAACCTCAGGGTCCGCTCTACACCAGCCTCTCACTCTGCTGCTGCACTTACATTATCAGCTGCAGGTGATGAATTATTCAGTGGGTCCCCAGGCACGGATGCCAATTCTGGCAAGCTTGTGATGTTCTCGTCAGTGGACCCCGATTTCAGCAGTGCGGCTCATGCCCTCCTCAGCAAGGACTGCGAGCTCGGGCGGGGTGGCTTCGGGGCAGTATACAAGACGATTCTGCGAGATGGCCATCCAGTTGCGATCAAGAAGCTCACAGTCTCAAGCCTTGTGAAGTCCCAGGATGACTTTGAGAGGGAGGTGAAGAAGCTCGGGAAGGTTAGGCACCCTAATCTCGTGGCCCTTGAGGGCTATTACTGGACCCCCTCATTGCAGCTGCTCATATCGGAGTTTGTATCAGGCGGAAGTTTATACAAGCACCTACATGACGCTTCAGGATGGGATTCTAGTCCCTCACTCTCATGGAATGATAGGTTCAACATCATTCTTGGGACAGCCAGAGGATTGGCTCACTTGCATGAGATGAACATTATCCACTACAACATTAAATCAAGCAATGTCCTTATCAGTAGTTCCTCGGGTGAGCCCAAGGTGGCTGATTATGGCCTCGCAAGGCTGCTCCCGATGTTGGACCGGTATGTTCTCAGCAGCAAGATTCAGAGCGTGCTGGGGTACATGGCCCCGGAATTTGCCTGCAGATCGGTGAAGATTACTGAGAAGTGCGATGTGTATGGGTTTGGGGTTCTGGCATTGGAGATTGTTACTGGAAAGAGACCGGTGGAGTACATGGAAGATGATGTTGTGGTTTTATCTGATATGGTGAGAGGGGCCCTCGAGAAAGGTCATGTCGAGGAATGTGTGGACAGAAGACTAGATGGTAGTTACCCACCTGAAGAAGCAATTCCTGTGATGAAACTGGGCCTTATCTGCACGTCCCAGGTACCCTCAAATCGCCCTGACATGGCTGAAGTTGTCAACATTTTGGAGTTGATTAGATGCCCTTCCGAAGGACCGGATGAACCGGTGTGATTGTCACTTTTTCATCTTATCTGACTTCCCAACTTTTCGAGGGAAACCCAGTTCCGGAAAAGTTCACTTAATTATCCATGGAAGAAGAATCCACTTTGTTCATTGGTTTATTACATTCAGGTGGAGGAGAGAACAATTGTATTGATCGAAGTCAGTCTAGGTCGTGTCTTTTGCTTCTTTAACTCCATTTCCTTTCTAGTTCCTTGTTGGACTCGCGGCCAAGATGTTGCAGTTGTTCTTCACCTCCACATGTATGTTCAACTAAATTGCTGGATTCCTCTTCACAGAGTTTCTGTTGGGGACCGATCCCTTTAAATAGGAATTTGCTGGAAACCCCTAATTGCTGTTCATTCTGCTTTGTCTGCATTGGATCTCTTGATGCTTCCTAGCTTTGTTGATGAACAATGTTGGAGAGAATTTCTTCTTGTCAATGCACATTATCTGAACAGGTTCTGTTATGTGGGTTCAGTTCAAAATCCTGTATTTCCTGCAAAATCAATGTCAAGTCAAAATCTTTGCAGCTGCAGAAGGTCAAAAAGTTAGAAAGGAAAGCAAAGACCATCTGAGAAGTTCCAGTCTAAAAGGACAGAGATTCTTGTGGCACCCACCTCGATTAAATAAAAAGGATGGAGAAAAATGCGACTGCAGAAGAGAAAAACGAAATAGATTAATATAGAAATGCGTGAGTTCACGGGCCTATGAGATGCATGGAAAATGGTGAGAACATGGAAGCATGAGCATGCTGTCGGAATAGAAGCCTAATGCTGCCCTCTCCCAACACGGATCATCTTCCATGACCCATTCCTCAAAACTCACTTTAGTCAAAAATGTTTTGTGCTCTTCCCGTCACTGCACATTTATCTGAGCTAGTGCCTTTTGGGGCCCAGGAGCTACCTCATAGTAAATGGATTGGCCCCATTCATCATCCACAAAAGCTATCTTAAAGGAAAAGAGAACTGTTTCCACTTGTTTACTGTCACAATATGGAATTATATAATATTATATAATTGCTATTTTCCATCTTTTGCCAGTGAAGGAAGGAGGGCATGGAAAGGAGAGCTCATGCACCATTTGACAGTGCAGCAGATTCCACTGGAAAGAGAAGTTTACTCTTCCTGGTCACCAGCGGTACCAGTTTCAAATTGTATCAATCGGGAGATAAGAAGTACATGGTAAAGCAATGGAGATTATAGAATGCTCTTAGAATACACATGATGTAGTCGTGGGTTCGGTATTGGGTGATGTGGATTGTGGGGTGATGTTGCGTACATTTGAGGGAGAGTACAGCTGTCTCTGCTCGTGCAGAAGTTCTGCTGCGAGCATGGGACCATAAATGGATAATTATGGAAGGGAAAAAGGGAGAAGACCAGCAAGGCAAAGGAACCCAACGAACTGTTAAGAGACATGAACAAAGACGAGGAGAATATTGTCTGCTGGTCCTTTGGGCTTAAGATGGGACCTCCTCGGACACTAGCCCACTTGTGCAATAATACACGCTTTCCTTGTCCGGTCTTGGGGCCCATGAAAAACATACACAAGTTCGGAATAATGAGATTTCCCCAACATTGTTCTTCTTGATTCACATTGAGAAGAGTTTCTCGACTCTCACCGTCTTCTGGTTCTGCTATGTCTTGATCGTGTGGTCTGGTGCCGAACAACAGAAGCACGGTAGGACATGGACCTAAAATCAGCATAGGAAGGAAAAGCATTAGATGATGATGAGTTGTTCCACCATTGGTTCGGGTTATGAGGTCAGGTGATCCATCTATAGAGTACAAAATGTACCATTAAGGTAAACAAATGAGACAAACAAGAATTTTCCAATGGTAGAGGGGCTGTTATAACCGATTTAAGATGCCAAAATCTAGAGGGACCAAACAAAAGAGGGTTTCATTCTCGTTCATGGGACTTCCAGCTCCTTTGAGTTAATGAGTTCTGACATTTGTGTATAGGAATACTATGTTTGATCAGTTCCTGTTTGTCCATTCTCAATAGTAGATGTGCTGTTGATGGCCCAGATAGAATCATGACGCAACCGTGGACATTACACGGGCCGTAAGATAGAACAACTTCCTCGAATCTTCACTGTTACGTCAGCCTACCTGAAACAGGTAATTACAGAATCTCAATCCTCGAATTAATTACCAAGAGATTTGGAACGGGAGAGCCAAAGGAAGACAGCAATTCTGACCTCTGTGACTTGTAAAAACAGTGACATTCACTTCCACAGGAACTTATCCACGGCAAGAGGAAATGCCTCCTCGGTGCTTTGCTACAAGGGAAATGAAGAGAATTCCTATGGAGAAACCAGCCCTTGACTGATCAGAACTCTGAACAAAGTCTCGAGATTACACCGCCCCTCAAGTTTCTGCAGTAACAATACAACCACTGCAGTGAAAGTGTATTGGAATTCCAAAAGGCACGAACTATCAGTGCAGTGAACATGGATGAGGATAAAGATCTTGAATTTCTTCGATCGAGTTCGCGGGACTACAATTACAAAGGTAACTGCAGCTGATACTTGTGTACAACCAACCATGGCCAGTTACAAGCAGGCTTGCTAGCTATTAAGCTCCTCTAATTTCTTGGTTGAAGCTTCACATGAAGGCCCATCGCCGGTTACGGCATGGGGCTCCGGGTTATCGGCTCTCCAGGAACCACCTCGGTCCATTCATACCTGGTTACCAGGTGGTGAATAAGAAGCAGCACCTCGATCCTTGAAAACTCGGCTCCTGGGCAGAATCGTGGACCTGCCCTAAAACGGATGTAGGTGTAGGGAGGCAACGTCTTAGACCGTTCCTCGAATCTTGCAGGATCAAACTTCTGCGGGTCTTGGAATATGTTCTTGTCCGTGTGTGTGCTGGGAGACATCCAAAACACCTGAAAGCATATCAATCATTTTGAAGTCACTAGTCGGGTCACAACAATCGATCAATGCTTCTGAATCTTGTCCAGTCGGTGTGAAGAGGGCTGGATACGTACTTGCCAACCTTTGGGGATGTCAAAGCTCTGAAAGCTGGAGTCCCAAGAAGCAAACTTGAAGTTCCCAAACACAGGAGTGATCCTCATCACTTCTTGAGCCACCCTCCATGTGTACTTCGTCATTTGAACCTCATCCCAACTAAGCCTATCTCCTTCCCTCCCTTCTCAATCTTCCACAGCTTTCCTTTGCTCTGTTTGTGATGTTCGGTATAGCACTTTCAGTAGTACTCATTCGGAAAACCGAAAACCAAAGCCAGAAAAAAGAGAACAAAAAAGCAGTACCTTTTTTTGCTTGGAACCGATAATAACAAAAAAGCTTCGTAGACCTTGCTGGAAACCTCAGTGTCCCTGGCAAGGTGTCTGATGAGAAGGCTGAGGGGCACAGCCGTTGTGTCGTGGCTCGCGATATCATCGAGATCAAGTTATCGACAATCTCTCCTTCTAGAAGCCCTTCACTGTTTTCGTCTCTCAGTCCAAGTAAACTCGAGATCACATCCTCTGGCCGGTCTCTCCCGGCACCTTGTTCCGATTGCTTCCTCCTCTGATCCATGAGATCTGAGAGCAAGTTCGATATCTGAGCACGGGCCCTCACTGCTGGGTTATAAGTCATGCCCGGGAAGTTCACGGGAATCGCCCATACTCCGCTGAGGCGATGCTGAAGTCGTCAAAGAGGGTATCTTTAACTTTCCCTTCGGGCAATCCAAAGAGCAAGCTGCAAGTTACCTTGAAGATGATCTTCTTCGTCAGGGACACAGTGGGCAACGAGTCATTGCCTTCAACTTGCTGCATCACTGTCATTCCTCACTTTCTATAAGAGGAAAAAGGGAAGTTGGAAATGTTTCATTCCTCACTTTCTATAAAAAACAAAATGGAAATTGGAAATGTTTCCTAGTTTTCTAGATTGGACTTGTGAACTTTAACAGCAGTTGTTGAATCAAAGCACCCTTTCCCCGACTAATTTTCAGATACTTTCGGGTTTTAGGAAGTTCACGAACGCGCCTCGAACAAGCCTATGCCCCTCGAGCCTGAGAGCTCGAAGATGCTGTGCCCTCCAAGTATGGCTTTGGCGGTCGCTATTGGGTTGCCCGAGATCCCATTGTCGCCGCCACTCAACAAGAACCGGTTCCCAACTTGGCCAGTCAAGATCACGGCGCTACAGCCCATGAGTGACGTCTTGAAGACCGGACCGTATTTCTGGAGCTGGGATTGGATCCATTCCTTGGTCCGGTCACATCTCTGCGCCCGGATAAAGCTCATGGTCTCCCCGAGAAACGGGAACGAACCAGGCGGAAGGTTCTTGCTGCTTAGGAGATTTGAAGTCCTGAATATTAATATGAAGTAACCGATGAAAATGACCAAAAGGGTCACTAGGAAATAGGGCTCTGTGATTGCAGAGATTAAATCCATCTTACGAGCCTGAGCTGAAAAATGAAAGGCATTCCCTGTGTGATTACATAGAAGAAGGTGACAATGTAAGAATGAAGGTTGAAGATTTTAGCACTGACATTAAGATGTTCTAAATTCAATTCCATGTGGAAGTTATGCGACTCTTTATTTCTTATCCTTGTATTATGCTCATACACTTATCACCCAAAAAAAAAATTTATTGTACAGTTGGTCGAGATGATGTGTATTTTGTGGATTTTATATCATCTGTTTTTAGATGTAAAAACAACTAGGAAGCAACTATTTCTCTTGCCTGAACTTACGTTGACCAAGGGGTGACCTAATGCTTGAATTTCGCAGCTTCGTGGCATCGGAATCCCATTTCCTGGCGAATCGAACCCAACGAGGTTAAAGCTAATGGGAAAATTGATGCCTTCCCGATCTCGGAGCGATGTATGCTTATGTGCCATTTCTCTTGTCTTGAGGCGAAGAGACAGTGCCTTGGTCTTGTTCCTATCTAAGAGCACCCAATTGAGGGAGGGAGGGAGGGAATTGTGACAAGTGAGAGAGGTGAAGGGCCGCCTCTGATGGATGGACATGTGGGTAAATTGATAATATGTAGTTGGTCATGTTGGAATATGAAGTTTTAATGACAGGCTCTGGATTATATATAATATATCGTCTGTTTAATTATTCGGTTGACATGTAAAAAAGGGGAGGGGGAGAGAGAGTGTGTGGGGTGAAAGCAAGAGGAAAAAAAGAGGTAGAAGGAAAGAAAATTCGCTGACTCCATTTTTCTGCAATCTTTTTCGAGCCATTTCACGTTCCCACAAATCTCTCTCTCCCTAGACAGGCACAGACACACGGGGAGAGAGGGGGAGAGAGAGAGGCATTGGTTGTGGCGATGCAAGATCCGGCGAAGCCGAGCTCGACGCAATTCCCGGGCATGCCGGCGCTGAGGGGGTCGCACCACCGGAGGGCCCACTCAGAGGTCAACTTCCGGATCCCCGACGACCTGGATCTGGGCCCCGACCTCTTCGATAACGCACCCTCCGGCAGCCTCGAGGACCTCGGCGCCGGATCCGAGGACGATCTCCTCAGCACCTACATGGATATTGAGAAGTTCGGTTGCAAGCTCGAGGACGGCCCCGCCCCGCCCCCTTCCGACCCGAAATCCGACAATGCCGCTGGCGCCTCTGGTTCTCAGATGGTGGAGACTCAGGACAAGGGCGGCTTCCGGACGTCCAGGCACAGGTACAGCAACTCGGTGGATGGGTCCTCCATTCTGGAAAGCATAGAGGCGAAGAAAGCCATGGCTCCTGATAAGCTTGCCGAGCTCTGGACTGTCGATCCCAAACGAGCCAAGAGGTTCTTAACTACCTCCCTGTCTTTCTCTCTGTCACTGTTCCTCGCTCAAAATTTCCCGCTACTTGCTTTGGCATTTGCCTGGCTCATTTGATTCCTGCCCGGGTTTATGGAGTCTTAATGCATTGGACCAGAGTGAAATAATATCAACTTCTAAGCTGTCAGCAAGAATATGAGCCTCTGAGCTGGGAAGAGTTGTTAAAATTTTGGTAAGGAAATTGAGGAAGTGGGCAAAATTTCCTGGGTGTTCATAGAGAATCAGGCACCTTTGATCCTTTCATCCTGGACAAGGCTGTCTATGTTTGGCTAATCCAATGTACTGACCTGACTGTGACGTGAGGACTTGGAGATATTCGATACACAGTGCCTGAAATTGTTACAAAAACGACCCATTTCCACAGTGAAGTAATTGCCAAAAATTATGACCGGAGCCTCTGAATATGTAGAAATGACATCATATTGAATGCAACTTAAGAACGATTGGTTTTTAGCACGGTACTGGACCAGGTTCCTTATCTTTCTCGTGTGCTTGAGTTCAAGGCCAACCGCTAGTGTTGACTGTTTTGAAGTCCTGGTGCTCTGGAGGGAGCAACTAATCATACTGCAATAGTAATTGACTCATGGAATTCTTGTTCTTGTTTGCTTTGTGCTCTATGTCAGCTTGGAGTGATTAGGTCTTCCATTTTAGTTTGATAAGTTGGAATTGATTTAACTGAAATGAACAAATGTAATTATCAAAAACAAAAAAAAAAAGAAATGAACAAATGCTATTTCTTTTCTTCTCACCGTTCTTTCCTTGTCATGGTTCATCATTTCCTGAAGGATTCTTGCAAACCGGCAATCTGCTGCTCGCTCAAAAGAGAGAAAAGCTAGGTATATCTCGGAGCTTGAGAGAAAAGTCCAGACTCTTCAAACGGAAGCTACTACACTCTCTGCACAGCTCACATTGTTTCAGGTTTTCCTTTGATGTTCATATTCCTAGCTGAAAGAAATGCTTCATAGGAGTAAATTCAGGTCAAAATTGGTTGTTTTGTACCCTTTTGCAGTCACTGTACAGTGGAATAGAACTAGAGGCATTCATGAATTTCATGCAAAAAGCTTTGGTCTCTCTCACATTTGATTAGTTTTTTTACTCTCATTCTGCCGAACTCCAGCTCCCCTCCTTAATTCACCCCTAGTATCTGCTTTGTTCCCCCTGTATGTGCTTTGATGTCAATGAATTGGTTGGCCATATTAATAACAGAGTGAGTTGTATTTCAGAAAGATGCTTTCTCCAGTAACTATCTTCTGTGGCACTCCATGCCAGAGCAATTCGATGAATATGATAATGAAATCACTGATTGAAGTTCACCTTCTCTCCTTGTATTCTTCTTTTTTACCCCTTCTGTTTGATTCATCAGTTTTTTTATCTTGTCTTACATTTTAGAGAGACACTACTGGTCTGACAGCAGAGAACACCGAGCTTAAGCTTCAGCTACAGGCTATGGAACAACAAGCACAGCTACGTGATGGTATGTTCCCTACATTATGATTCAGTGGTAATTAAAGTATTGCTGGCACACTTTTATTTCTCTCTCATCTAGTAGCCACTTCTTGTAAAGAAAAGGTGCACGATTGAATTCTTGTTCCCATGCCCAACCCTTCGACGGGGCAAAGAGGTTCCACTATTCTCGACGCCTGTCGTTTTCACATGCACCTCTGTTTGAAAGTTAATATATTTCTGTTTATTTTCCGAGGGATCTTCTTGCGTACGACCAGATAAGAGTTAACAAGTTTTGCTTCAACTTTTGAACTCTTTCTACCAACTGATTTACATTGCTTTATTATTATATGAACAGCTCTGAACGAAGCACTGAAAAAGGAAGTGGAGAGGCTGAAGATGGCCACGGGGGAAGCGATCACACCCACTGACACTTACAACCTCGGGATGCACCACATTCCATATGCCAAGCCTGCCTTCTTCCCTCAGCCACCACAGCCCACCCAAATGCAACAGTTCCACATGCTCCAACCCAACAACATCGTATCTGGTATCTCACATCAGCCTCCGCTCATGGTTTCCTCCAACTCCCATGCAGCCTTCTCTGAGATGCTGCAGCAGGACCCTCTCGGCCGCTTACAGGGCCTGGATATCAGCAGCAGGGCTTCTCCCATCTTGAAGTCCGAGGGCCCATCGATCTCCGCCAGTGAGAGCAGCAGCACATTGTAATTTAGATCCTGACTCAGGCCCATTCTTCCTTCATTTGATTGTTCATAGACTAACAGAACTTGTTGACTGACCATCTGGGGTACTTATTCGTTAAGATTCGATTCTTTGTGGGGATTTTGGGCGGATTTTTTGGTTCTCAGTCCGGTCTAGCTTTCTTCTTCGTCAGTTTCAGTGCTAGAATTTGTTTTTCTTATGTTGTATCAAATTAGATTCATTTGCTGGGAAGCTGTTAATGATGTTTCAACAGAGGACTGGAATTGAAACAACTAGAGAGATTGTATTGTTCTGTCCTGCCGTCCCAGTCCCTTTCCGTTTCACACCCGTAGATGTTAAATTCTATCTGATTGAGTCAGGAATGAACGATCAAATCAACCTGTACTATTTAAGGTCGAGTCAAATCGCTCTACTAAGACGTAAAGTGTTCATAAATTTTTCCCGCACGTACCCAATTCCGTATCTCTGTTTAGGCACCGTCCACGATACGATCTTTAACTGTGAATGAGGATGCGAGAACCCGAACATGATTATTTCGGCTCGTGCTTTTACTGGGAGCAGAGACGCAAAGCTCGTGACTTGGCCGATCACAAATCAATGTGGCCTACCTCTCAGGACAGCCTCTTGAATGCAGGCTCAAGACCTCATTGTGGTCCTTTGTCATCCATTAGTTGTTAGACACGGCCACGGTTTTCTCAAGCCGTCCGACCGTTTCGTGTCCCCTAACAAATTGTCAGTGTCGTCATCATATTTACTGTTCCTACGGTTGTCTTCAGTACTATTTGTGTGTGAACAAGAAACCTGTCAATACGCGAAACGGCACGATCTTCACATCTTGAAATCGGTGGACAACATTCCGGATTTCAGAAGTGCGGATATTGAAGCTGGAGTTTCTTATGATAGATAGACCATGTCATTGATCATGCTAGTTCGTAAAACTCATTAAATATAAATAATAAATAATAAATTATATCGTTATATAATAAAAAGAACGTTTTAGAATAACTTTTAATTCTATTATGATATCAGATCTCATGTTAGTTTCGCATTTAACGGATTTTGTACGATGGATCATATTAATCTTTTAGAACAAACGACTATGTTGACTTCCAACATTTTATATTTACAGAGTTTCTTTTTAATATTTTTCCTGATGTAAAATTATATTATCAACGGTACGAGATATCGCGAATTAAAATGCTGATCGTAGCTCAGATCCTTAAGATATGATTAATTAATTATATATTATTTATCAACAGTGAATGAATAATATTCCATCACAATTAATTCGTAGTGTTATTCGGTGCCGGGGATCGTGTCTCTTAGAAGTGGTATTTAAGGGACAGCCCCTGCGGAGGGCACTTCCTATTGGTGGCTAAGGAAGCAACATTTGGATACCCGGGATCCACATG
The DNA here is from genome assembly GCA_037672795.1 of Lagerstroemia speciosa. Lineage (NCBI taxonomy): Eukaryota > Viridiplantae > Streptophyta > Magnoliopsida > Myrtales > Lythraceae > Lagerstroemia > Lagerstroemia speciosa. Next base: position 10,737,052 of record CM075290.1, on the reverse strand, counting down.
CCTCTTGTGAATCTCATTCTCTGCTCCTGGACAGTCCTGTCCCCACGGATTTTAGCGTGTAATACATAACAACTTTATTACACAATCGAGAGCCTTGGTTATCGAGAGGAAACCTCAAATGTTCTTGAGTCATTTTAATGGGGCCTGTAAAATCTCCATCGAACCTACAAGAGACTGAATTAGATTTACTTAAAAGTATAAACTTGTAGATGGTGTTTCAATTATCTTATAATTCACATTCCAATTCATTTACTGTTTGACATGGGGTCTAATTGCTCGACGGCCGTCCTCACATGACAAAATAGTTGCGCTTAACACATTTTTGAGTACTCGTCATCAACAACCGATTTCAAACGGAGTATTTTTCTTACTAACCAGGAGATTGACTTAATCTTATGTTCTCGAGCTAGCATGGTGTGAGTTCACATGATAACGGACTCCAATACCATGTAAAAATTTCACCGAGTCTATAAGAGGTTCGGTTTATACCTACCTAATATCTTAATTCTCTTATCGGTTAATTGTTGGATGTGCGATTAATTCATCGGTGAAAAGTACAGATAAAACTGCTCTAATTAAAAATAATTATAATATTTACATAAATAGTTAATGCACGCTCGATCATTTATTTAAGATGTAATTAATACTTTCTCGCACAGTGTGGATTTGTTGCAACTTTGAAAACGATGCATGCATGACCTGAGGGACCGCAAAGCCCGGCGCCTGCATGTGCTGCTGCTCACGTGGTGGGCCCCACCTCAGATTTCCCCCCATCTAATTTCTTAATGGGCTGGGCCCCACCCACGTTCCAATCCTCGCGCACGCAAGACACCCAAGAAGAGCCAACCGAAAAAGGCCACGTCACCTGATCGAGATGACGCGAAACTTTAGCTTCGAATAAAAAATTCATAATTAAAAGAGTTCTATCCCTCGGTGAATCGACTTCGCCCGAGCCTTAATCGGTCTGGACCGACCAGACGCCTGAATCCGTTTAGTGTTTTGGGATTAAGAAAAAGATTATGTCTAGGTTAAACTCTAGTAGAAACGCCAAACACGGGACGCTAATCAAACTTTGTTAGTGGGGGGTCTTCTTAAATGACTCCACGTGTACCGAGTAATCAATCGTTAATAAAACACACGCGAAAACGATAACTAATTATAAAATAATACAATTTTATAATTACCAAACCGCCCTTGCTTCCTCTATGAGGAAAGAAGTGAGCGGTGGGCATTAAGCACGTCTCCTGCATCTCTTAATATGCCAAATTAGAACGTAATTATCGTTTGGTGAGAAAATGACTCGTCAGTGGAAATCGGGAAGCTCAGGGGAGAGTCGTCAATGAAGCAACTATACCATATAGATAATACTGACATAATATATCCGTTCAGTCAGAATTCACCATTTATATATTTGTCTAATTAGAGTCTACAATTTGTTACCGTGTTTTGTTAATTATTGTTCACCATTTATTTAGTATTTTTTAAGATTTTTTTACGATTTAATAACCATAACCGTATATTTATTGATTACGTATGGAGTTCTTATTGGATGGATGTACCACGTCAGCATCACCTATGCAGTACAACCATTCCACTGAAAACTTTCTCGAAACTTAGGTACCGACGAGTAAAATTGTGGATTTTGCTTGGATCGGAGGATCGACGACTTCTCTCGCTCTCTCCTAATTAATTATAAAAAAAAATTAAGCAGAAATCGATTAATGTAGATGAGGACTATGTCAGAGTAATTAAGGCCAAAGGAAAACATTATTCAGCAAAAAGGAAGGGGAAAAAAAAAAGACAAAACTAAACAGTTGAAATATTTTTCTTCGTCGCCTTTTGAAAATCCTGATCCACTGCTTGTCTGCTTGTGCCGCTTTGAGTTCTTGTCTGGTATTAGCAATGATAATTCATTAATTATATTAATATAAAGTTATTATCTGAGAAAAAAGGACGATGCAAGTAAAAAAAATAATTGTAAATTTTTTAAATCACCCCTGCTATTGTAATGTTCGGACGGACTGAATAATTGATACGAATAACTGATCTCGTCAATGTAACACCCAAAAAGTGCCATTATAATTTAAGGAGTCGATATCTGTGAAAACGTCAAGCTCAATAGCCCATTCTAATAACTTCTCTTAGAGCGAAACTCGAATCTATGATCTCGACCTCGTCAAACCGAATGAGAGTGAGTTTTGACCACGAGAACATCGCACGGTTGTGATTCAGAAATTGCACATATTTCAAAGGTAAAAACTTTTAGCACGTATGGCGGCAAATTTTTTAGTCGTTTCGTCTTAGTTTATGATAGAATTCGCAACCAAGTATTATAATTTGTAATGTAACGTTCAAATTTTACATAGAAAATCTGAATAATGCATAGAATGAAAAACGTCGACGCAGCACTGTCATGTGGTATGTACCGTGTTTGCTCACTTTTCTCACATTATATGCAATTTGTCAAGACGTCGACTTGGTGTGAAAACTTTTCTTCCGACCAACAAGCAATCGGATTATTTTCAATGCGTGGGAACTTTCGTCTCTCGACCCCTAATTCTACTGTCTTCCCCTCCCTGCCGCCACGTATTTCTAATTTCTCGGCTACAACTATTCAAGAAACTAAGTACGGTATCCGTATTCCGCGCGACTAACTGCAAGCGGTCAAACAGTTAGATCCGACCTGACTCCCGCAACCGATAATCTGCTCGACAGGTCCCGGGGGACCTCGGTTGTTAACTCCGTACTAACAGAAATTCAATTTAGGTTATTGGCGTGAAACATTTCTTAGGCGGTAGGTAATGTTTGACATTCTCACAGGAACGTGGGACTCGAGGCTTTGTCGTATGGGCTGTTTGGTTTGAATACCGTTAAATCATGGAAAATATAAAGAGCATAAGGAAAGTTTAAATTATAATAAAATTTTTCTGAAAATCGAGTTGAAATATAATATTTTGATATTTAAAAAATATAAAATTAATTATAAAATATAATAAGTGCAAGTAAGGTGGTTATAAATTTAATGAAATATAACAATGGTATGCTTTTTGGGCGTAAATTTTTTAACTAATTATATTGTAAAATTTAATTAATATGATAAATTACAGTTAACTTTATAAATAAATACTCTAGTATGTAATGTAAAATTTACTCAAATCTCTATGTTGAACCAAGGGGCGGTATACGTGGCACTGGCTTTCCCGGTCAAAGTTTGGTAGGGGTGAAGAGCAGTTGAAAAGCTACAGTTACCGACAAATTTCTTGCCTCTAAATTTCCTTTTTGGTGAAATTTTTTTGGTGCAGTGTCAAAGAAAATTGTTCTTTTTACCGACTTATTCAATCACAACAGCTGTTTGGAGACTAAGTTTGAAAGTTTGGGTGATTGAAGTAAACGGTTACTTTGATTCTCGGTGAATCAACAGTACACTTCCCGATCCTTTATCTCCGGGATAGCCCACCCTTAGCCAAGAGAACCACGCCAGCATCACTTACGTGATATATATGTTCTATTATGACTTGACATGTAATCAATAATTATATAATTATAATTATTAAATCATAAAAAATCTTAAATAAATAGTGTACCCTAATTAGAAATAATCTATAAATGGTAAAAAAACTAAAAACATAATAAATTATGAATCATAATTAGAAATAACATGTAAATAGTGAATTTTTATTGGACGGATATACCGCATAAGCGATGTTGACGTGGTATAATCGCTTCACTGGAGACTTTCTCCTAAGGCACACGGAACAATTTTAACTTGCAAAATAGAATTATGAAATTTAAAAAGTATTTTTTTTCATGCAATAAAATGAAGGAAAAAAAAACAAAACATTTTCAACTGCAAAACCGAATGTGTTATCCAATACGGACTAGGAATCCAGGGAAACCTGAATCGGGCGTGCGGTTTCATATTATAAATGCAATGTCCCAACTTATACAGATGGAGTTTCATATTAAATATTGGGCTTGGTTCGGTTCGATTTACTGATTCCCTTTAAAGATAGAAAGTCGAACTTCACCGAGTAAAAAAGAAAAAAAACTCCGAGAAAATAAATTTGATATAGGGATAATGCTATTAATAATTATGTGATTTTAATTCGATTTTTACTGGTATAATTTCTTTTTTTTTTTCCCTTTATCTCCCTTTAATGAAATTATAATTAGAGCAAGTAAAAACACGGACAGCCCACCCAAAATGATCGCCTCGAATGGCTGCCCATTTGCTGCAATTTCCCAACAAGTTCAGAGAAATAAAATAATCTGATTCTCATTTCAGTTGGGCAATAAGACAAAATCTTTGACTTCGCCACACGTAGGAAATTCAATTAGGAAAAATTGTAAAAAAAAAAGCCCCTCAAAATTCAGCCCTTTTTTTTTTTAATGTCGTTTTAATTATAAATAATTTAGAGTAGAAGAAATTGGGAATAATTGGGAATTTGAACTGAGAGTAAGGCGTCGCTGTCCAAGATCAATAATACGATGTCAAAATGTCAAAACCCATTTCTCATAAAAAATAAAAAACGATCGATAGACATTACTCATTCGTGCAAGATGCGCATTTCTCGATTATAAAAAGCCATGAGTTATTGATTCACTTAAAAGAATCAAATCTTAACTTTCAATAGCTCTTGAGCACTGGCCTCTGGGCCGTTCGGATGGTAAGTAAGTGTTTTTTCACTTTTCAGATGAAGGGTTTGATTTCTCAGGAACATGGGTCCGTCAGAATTTATCATGGTTTACCCGAAACAAGTAGTTTGCGAGCTATTGTGAGTGCCCCAGAGGATGAGGTGTCTCAACCATTATTAGTCGAGCCTAAAAGGCTCTTGAATATCTCGGTTATGGTGTGATTGTCCCCCTAAAATTGGGATTTTTTCACTGACGATGGGCTTATTCTCTTCCAGTGCATGAATAATTTATAAACTTATGAATTCAGATAAATTTATATGCATAATAGATGCGTGAGTAATCTCATCAAAAATTATAAAATTTTATATATTTAATATAATTATATATATTATTAAATTATTTTATTTTACTCCTTTCACACTGACATATTAGTCATTCATTAAATTTTGCCCAGTGGACAAACTTCTGAACGGGCAGGCTGACGAGATACGGCGGTGGAAGGCGGTTGAGAAATGCATGTGCATGCGGGTCCCGCCAGTCTTAGCAGTTGGAACATTTGCATGTGCTCTTTTGATCCTCTGCAAACAGACGACCTTAATACTCTCAAAATCCAATTGTCTTTTTAATTCTTTTTTATTATATTAAAAATAAATTTTAAAATATTTTTTGTGGTTTTCTGTCACTTGAATACAGTCTCCTTCCCATTTTCCTATATAACCATACTAAGCCTTGAACCCTTGAAAGCCACACCTCCCTCCTTCTCGCTCTCAACCCCTCCCGCCCTTCAGCTCTGAGTTGCAGTCCGACCCCCAAACCATTGCCATGTCGAGAACTTCGTTTGTCTCGGTTCTGATCTTTGTGCTCTGCTCGTGCCTCCGCATTGTTGCCGGCGACGACGGAGGGTGGCAGAGCGGCCACGCCACATTCTACGGTGGAGGGGATGCGTCTGGCACGATGGGTAAGTCCCAATGCCAAGTCTTAGTTCGGAATCTTCTGCTGAAATCGTTGTCCTTCGCGTATGTGGACCGATTTTCCTTTCACTAGAAGAATGTGCATATCTAAATCCGACATTTCATTGGACCAAGTGACAGCGAAAAAGGTCGCATTATATACAAATGTCAAATGTCTTGACTTGTGGCCACGACGTAACAAAACACAGACGTTTTTTTTTTTTTCATGTTTTTTAATAAGAGCGAACTCAAGTTAGTAAGAATTTAATTTAGAAATTCTTAATTCAAAATTAAAGATGATGTGTTAAGGTAATATATATGAAATGCGTACAATTTACAGGAGGAGCGTGCGGATACGGGAATCTGTACAGCCAGGGATACGGGACGAACACGGCGGCTCTTAGCACGGCTCTGTTCAACAACGGCCTGAGCTGCGGGGCCTGCTACGAGATGAGGTGCGACGACGACCCCAGGTGGTGCCTCCCTGGAACCCTCACCGTCACCGCCACCAACTTCTGCCCTCCGAACTATGCGCTGGCCAACGACAATGGCGGCTGGTGCAACCCTCCCCTCCAGCACTTCGACCTGGCCGAGCCCGCCTTCTTGCAGATCGCCCAGTACAGGGCCGGGATCGTCCCCGTCTCATTCAGAAGGTACTCTAAAAATGCCAAACTTGTCAACATGAATCCAGATCGAATGAAAAAGAATTCATAGTCAGAAGAGTTATGTCGGTTGATGAACCGATTCGGTTCGAAACTGATCGATCACGGGCCATTAAATTTTAGAATACTATAGTCTGACTGGAAAAAAAAAAAAAAAAGGACATGGATTTGAAATTGTTGGTCTCTCTGTTTTCTTGACAGGGTGTCCTGTGTGAAGAAAGGAGCGATAAGGTTCACAATCAATGGCCACTCCTACTTCAACCTGGTGCTGATCAGCAACGTTGCAGGTGCGGGGGACGTGCACGCCGTGTCGATCAAGGGATCCAAGACGGGGTGGCAGGCCATGTCTCGCAACTGGGGCCAGAACTGGCAGAGCAACTCCTACCTCAACGGCCAGAGCCTGTCCTTCCAGGTGACTGCCAGCGACGGTCGAACCGTGACCAGCTACGACGTCGTACCGTCCAACTGGCAGTTCGGGCAGACGTTCGAAGGTGGACAATTCTAGAGCACCACCGGCCGAGCTCGATGTGAAATTGTTCGCGGGGGCGATGTAGGCAAAAATTTAGGGTATTGGAAATGGATTCAAGTAGTGTCTTGTCTTGTGCTATTGCTGAGGTGGTCCTTGGGCACCCGCTAGGAAATTATAAATAATACACGAGATAGAAGGTTTGTTTTGTGGGTCATAGAAATCGAGGAGGGAGAAGGAGGAGACAGTCCATTGGTTGCCTTTGAAATAAGAACAGAAGGCAGTGAAATCTCATCTCATCCATGGTTGGTCAATTTTCCACGTTCACTCATAACTCATAACTTTTATAATACACAGTTCTCTCGATATTTAAAAATCTAATGAGGAATAACTAATTCATGTTCGAATAAATGAGCCTAGTAATCTGCAAAAGCCCTTTCAATCACGAGTTTTCCCATACACTGGACTCGACATCATAATAACTTGTCCTTCCAATCTATATCTGATTCGACGTTTGTCTTGCTGGGGGATACCCTTGAAATTGAGAAGAACACGACAATTGATAAATGGGCCTGCAAGGCGAGGCCCAATTAACTTTCAGTTTCAGGCTTGAGTATCAGCCCAATTAGAACAGGGCCCAGCCCATGTTTATTGATTAGTGGAAGTTAATAAGATGTAAGGGGAAAAAACTGGCGGCGTTGGACCGACTTGCTCCTACTCTCCCTTCCAACGTCTTCCTGGAAAGATTCTGCGTCCCCTCTGCTCCTTTCTCGTTAATCTGACCCGTTCGCAGTCATAGCTTGCGAGGTCCGGTAAGTTTTTTGAGCTAGAATGCATCTTTTAGGCTGAATTTGCTTCCATTTCCGATTATCCGATGCTCTCCTCAGCTCCTTGATTCGTGGATGCCTGCTGACGTTCTGATTCTTGTTTTGTCCTAACCAATAAAGTCGGATTGTCTAATGCTTTTTCTTCGCGCTGAATTTCTGGTGTATGTGATTTATTCGGTTTCTCCTTCTGCTATAAACTGAACACTTGCATGTCAGATATTAACGTTAAGGGGCTCCATGTTCATCAAGGAATTCGCGAGTTTGATTGATTCATGAGTGCATCACGTGTTTCAAGATCAAGCTGTGGTGTCGTTGTAGTGGTATTCAAAAAGCTTTACATTTTGCGTATCAGCATTTTCCCACAAGGCAGTTGGCACCTAAGAAGTGCTGTCAATCTGAATATTGTGCTCCCATTCGATTCATTCACCAAATTTAAGTGCCTTTTTTCCCCTTCTTTGCGTTTGTTTCTTTAGCATGTGTCTGGCTTTGTTAAAACATTTCCCACTGTAGGTTTCATCATTATTTTGGAGGTATATTAATTATGTTTTGTTTGATAGTGCTAGAATCATAGGTCCTCCTGGTCGCTTTCAAGAAAATTTATGGGTTATCATCATCCCACTGGTCTTCATTCTATGTTAAATCTGCGAGGTACATTTCATTGAATAGCTAGGAGGTCGTTCATATCCTTTATCTACATAGAGTTCATTTAAAGTATCCACTTTAGCCCGAGAGGCTTTAATTTATTCACTTTTCTTATAGTGTTGATTTTTTCTCTTCCTTCCACTTGATTTAGGTGCATCATTGGCAGGCTGATCATTCCCTTTTAATGGGGAAAAACACTTTGAACTGAACTGCAACAGTTGTGAAGTTCCGGCTATTTTGGCTTTACTCTTCATTAGCCCTGTTAATGGTACAGTTCTAGAATCATATATATTATGCTTAAAATGGTAAAAATGTTTATTTAGAACGGGACTTTGGCGACTCTATTATTCATAAGTTAACCTTAGCCAATATATGTAAAATATGTAAGATATATTTTATATTATGGTTGATATATCATTTTTGTAGTGCTTTCTCATCGTTCAAAAGAATGCCTAATTTTGTTAATACTTTATGCATATCTTTACCTGATGAACATTTTTCATCATATGGTCTAAGGATGACCTGGTTTTTAAATCCCTGCTTAGTTTCATATGTAGATTATGGTGATAGAATGCTCTAATGCTACTAATTCTATCACTTGATGAGACAGGACTGAAGGCAAACACCTGCGTTCCATTATTATTGGTTGGATCAATAGCCCATGAGTTGAAGAACAATAACGACAAAGATCTAGTTCTCTTCCATCTGACAAGGTGCTGGTTATTCTCTTGCTACTTCAAATGTTTTTAGTAGTTTTTTAAGCCAGAATTGGTCCCATCTTATGATTCCTTCAATTTTTCATGTATCTTCTTTAATCAATGAAAAGGTCTGTTTGTTCAATAAAAATGCTCTTTTTCTAGATTGATGTCCAGTATTTTCCCTTTTGTGTGCAGACATAGCTTTTCTTTAGTTCTTCTTACAGTTTGCACCTTTTGATTTAACAAATATATCTCCATTGATCAATAAAAGAACTCTCAGATTGGGAATCTCCTTATTCATTCATGGAAAGTTAAAAGAATTTGAACAGGCTATGGTGGTAGAATACGGGGGCCTTTGGATAGAATTAACTGATGACTAAACACTGGAAGTCAGTCAAAGTTAGTAACAGATTTGTCAAGAAGAAGAATCAATGGAAAAGAGAAATCGGATAACTCTTTTAAAATGAGTAAAAAATCACTTAATGCTTAAGTTAAGGGAGAAATTGTATAGCTATGCAAGGGGAATTCAATGGAGTAAATCACTTAACATATTAAGTTACATTTTAGTTGATTATTAAGCAATTTTCATTTAGTTTGCCCTGGACTCCCATCACCCTCCATGTCCTTCTCCTCTCTCCCCAATTTGACTTTCACTTTCTGCCTATTAGTTTTTAATAGACACCTGAGTTTATTCATTGGTTGTACTCATCTTATCCTATGACATTTTCCTCCAAAAGAGATAAGAAGACAACAACACAAGAATAAATTTAGAAAAAGAATAATGAATGGAACAAAAAAAAGAAACTTGTCATTTTCATCCTATAATAAAGCCACAAGATGGACAGCATGGAAGAAGGGAACTTTATAATGCAAAAGACTGTAAAGACCTAGCTACATACATAGGATCCTATGGATATCTCATCTTATGACTAGCCTCCATTCAGAAGATTCTCCTCCAAGATATTGCTCTCATCTTGGGCTCTGACCTGGTTCGACTCTTTGGCCCTCTCTGCTTCTGCCTGCCAGTCAGTGCAAACTAGAGTATAGACCATCATGCACATGGAAGCAGCCTGGGCAGCAGCAAGTGCAACCCAGAGCCCGACAAACCCCATCTTCTGTTTGAAACTTAGGAGCCATGAGAGAGGGAAACCAATTAGGTAGAAGGAAGTCAAGTTTATGAAAGTGCCCCTCTTGGGGCGGGCAGAACCGCTCAAAATCCCGCATGCAGCTGTCTGTGGAGAGTTCCCGAGCTCACAGAGGCCCACTAAAGGAAGTGTTACTGATACCAGGCTGAGGGTTTGGGGCTCAGCCGTGAATATCTGCCCCCACAAGTTTCTGACTGCAACGGTAAAAGCAAGTGCAAGCAGTCCACAAGTAGCCGCCACTATCATTCCAATTATGGCTGTTTGACGAGCTTGTGCAGGTTTCTGAGCTCCCAAATTTTGGCCGACAAGCATTGATAAGGCATTGTTCAACGAATGAGGGAAAACATATATCAATCCTGTTGTCTGTACAAGAATCCCCATCGAAGCAATACTTACTTGTGGGTTCTCAAGCATGCAGCAAAATAGCATCATTATTTCGTACCACCACCATTCCAAGCAAGTGGAGAGTAGGCTAGGAACAGCAAATGAAAGTAGATATAACCAGTCCTTAGTGCACGTGTACTCTGTTTTCCACTCCCAGGGCTTCAGTGGTGTTTGTGATAATGCAAGATAGAGTATCAGAACCAGATTTAAGCAAACACTGTTGAATGCAGAGGCTATAGCGACTCCTTTCACTCCCATATTCAAGTATATTGCGAGATAGTAGTTTATTGGGATGTGAAGGATTGTAGCACAGGCAGCGGCCATCATAATAGGTTCATTCAGATTTTGTGCTCTCAAGAAATTCCTCAAAGGCACGAGGGGAACTTGAGCAAGCAAATCCGGAACCAAGAACTTCAAGTAAATTTGTGCCACATATACTGTTTGTGGCTCTTGGCCAAACCACAGGAGAACCGGCTCCATGTTTAGCCATAAAAGAGAAATAGGAAGGGCTACGACAAGGAGGAGACACATAGCCCTTTTGTAGGTTGCGCAGACTATTTCATGTTGTTTTGCTCCATATGCCTGGGACAATATAGGCTCCATTCCTATGCCCAGGCCTTTCATGACAGAGTGGCATGTGATGTTTGCAAAGCTAATTGAAAGTGATCCTCCTGCTAATGCAGTATTCCCCAAGTACCCCATGAAAAACATGGAGATGATGTTCTTGGAGTAAAGCAGCAAACCTGTTACTAGTGTAGCGAATGTGATTTTACAAAGTGATGCCAACTCCTGTTTCACCACCTGCGGTGCCATGATAGAAATGGGCTAAGGAGATCAGGATGAGAATGCAGAGTGGAGCTCAACATGACAAAATGGTTCTGTTAAGCGCAAGTAATATACCATCTTCAGTGCAAAACGAAGATCTTTCACTGCTGCAGAGAAGATGGAAATATAACTCTCTACTGCTCTTGTCAGCCACAGATTGCTCTCTGATCATACTCCTCCACTTTCTTTTATACTAAGATTAGCCCTCCAACCTTATGCCCTCCGTTCTCCACGTATATGATGACTTGTCATGGCTGTGATGAAGATTATAAGTACAGATTTTGCTGAGACTTGAAAATGGTCTGTGCGAGTTGGAATTGGCATGATGCTTATACAAACAGGAGAATGCATGCTCTACATGTCAATTATGGGGATACGATAATGTCATGAAGATCTTCAGAAGTAGATATTATGAGGTTGGTTTTGCTATAGGCCATATGATGGCTCCAAATTGTGTATGCATTCAGCAGTGTGTCTTTGACCAAGGTGTTATAGCATAATATGGAGGCAAACACTTGAACCACTTGGCTGAGCCACTTGAGGTTAGGCCGTGCCATTTCCATAAGAGACAAAAATGCAATCAATGAAATTATTCATAAAATAGATCATATTTTGCTTCTTGATTTGTTTCTTTCCGTAGTATTTATTGACACTAAATGGATTTCCAATTTTGCTCAGAAATAATTTAGTGTATTCACCACAATGGTCAGAAGTTTGTTGCACTGCAACAGTGCATGCTTCACATGTAGCATTTCAGATAAGCATTTTCATAAATATTCGGAACAAATTCAGGGCACGTGGTTGGTGAGCCTTGAAAAGAGCCTAATATATTTGTAGTTTTCTAAATTAGTAATTACTATTCTTCACTATGTAGATTACGGGGTAGCTTGCATTGAATTTGGAAACTTTTGCGGGGCATGTAAGTAATATGTAAACTGTGAGATGCAAAAGATGATCAAAGCTGAGACTTGAGGGTGCAAATATAATTAGCCCTGTGGAGCATGATCTCACATTTATCTCCTTCAAGGAGATGAAAATGCGCTTTGAAATTAGAGCTGGTGATTGCCTATTGAAATGGAGATTGACAAATAAACGAAAATTGAGAAAACTAACTTCTTTCATTTGGTGAATTTATTCCCGATTATCAACACAAGTAACATTTCGAGTATCCAAAATCTAATCTATCTGTGAACAATCATTTTTATAGAAACATGTGACTCCAACTTTGGAGCCAGATGGAACAAAGGCCTAGGGATTTAGAACAAACTCTTGACTTGCGCCACAACAATATGTAATTGTTTATGCCAATTTTGAAGAATGATTAGACAAAGTAATCCTTGACCTATACATTTGACCGAACATGACAGGATAAAGGTTGCTTTCTTAGAATTTTCTATGACAATAATTGGGCAAAGTGAAACCAAAACTAAAACTTGAAAGCGCAGAGGATATTATCTGAAGATGAGACAATGTGCAGGTTCCATTTGACAGGATTTTGATGAGCACATTTTGTGATAATAAGACCAGAGCTCAAGGTCGCCTTTCCTAGTACAGTCGCGGTTGAGCAATGTGAACTCACTACAATAAGAATGTCATTTGCTTATATCATAGAAATGGACACTAGATGAATATCTAGAGTTGCTTTCTTTTAATCAAATTTGGTTAGTGGTTCTGCATGCATTGGCGCATTAACATTTTCGTGATTTGGTGGCCAAAAATAGGTATCCAGGGGGAGTGGGCTGGTGGGAAGGTGCAAAGGAGTATTAGTGGTATTGTTTATCTGATAAAAAAAACTCCTAATGATAGGAAGCAATCACAAGGTAATAGAATGTAATTCACTATAGTAGGTGATGCCCTTTTTTATAGGATTTTCAAGTTCTCTCTGTTCATCCATACCAAGCATGCCCTCTGGTTTTGGTATTTAATACTATTTTTTCCATGGCACCCTAATGTTAAAAGGGAAAAGAACAAAGTTTGAATCTAACCATGTGGAAGAATGGATATGTCACGCATCAAATACTTGGTTAGTACTTCTCAGTGAAGTTAATATTTTTCAACCTGGCATTTTCTCCTTCTCCAATGTTTTCATGCTCGCTTCCGTGGATCACTTTATACATTATCAAGATGTTTTATTTTTCAACATTTGGTTTCTTTCCTTAGCTTTTTTTCCTCCTTACACTGTGAAATAGAGTTGCCATTTTATGCCATGTTATCTCTCTGTTGATCTGTATATGTTTTAATGGGGCATAAAGGGAGAGCAGTGATCACATTTGTCAACTTCTATTTGATACTTCATCCGTATCTTGAATTTACTTGCCACTTTTGTGACTTGGAGTTCTTTGAAACTTTTGTCATTGGACATCCCTTTGAAGATTCGCCCATGGGGAAAAAGAAGCATTTAGAAGACAATGCAATAGGGATCCTCTTGCTTGAACTCCAATAACCTTTCTGATCATATCATTTGGACTTCGATTTCCTCTATGCCCATAGAAAATCTCAACATTATATATCTATATGTTGCTTGTGTTGTAGTGTCAATGGCTTAAAAAGGAAAGTTACTTCATGCCCTAGGGAAGTTCACATTTTCTTTTTGGATGTGTGAGGAACAATATGAAAATATATACTTTTTGCAAGGATGTAGAATCAGTTCATATTGTTGGAAACTATAAAGAGTTGCTACCGAATGTTCTAAAAGCTGAAGCTGGTTACACGAGGGTGTAGTTATTGTTTCTGACTTAAGACTAATCCTTGTGGGTGGGTTGACATAAGGATGTATGCCCAGTGCATGCAATTGATGAGAAAGGGAGGCAAATGCACCAGCATGGAGAAATAGAGGGAATAGAACGGGAGAGCACCAAGGCTGCATTTTCTAGAACATGGCACTGACACCAAGTGAAACTATAGAGAACCACTTGTAATAGTTCTAAAAGCTTAATATTACTAAATGAACAGTGGTCTATTAATTAATTTTGCCAGTTGGGAATGTCAATGGCAAAGATTTTTGCTCCACTTTTCACACCCCTCAGCCTAGGGAGTTACAATTTCGAAAATTATTAGTTATGGAAAGATGGAATGGGATATGGTTTTGCAAGAGAGGAAAGAACAAGTTTCCCGTTTGTTTGGAATTTCCAGACATAAAGTGGACAATTGAACAACAGGACCACATTCGTTATTGCAATTGTAGCTAGTTTGAGGATAAGGACAGAGACCACCTTGTTTTTTTCCCTTTTACCTTGCCTTCTGAGGCTCCCTGCTTAAATATTGCAGTCCTCGCAGTCCTCACAGACTGTAGAATAAGAAGGGCCCTGTGTAACAAAATTTTTATGTACTTGAGTGAAAACTGATGTGAAGTTTTACAGGATATGGAGGACTGTTTTTGTACTGCATTTTTTTTTCGATCTGAACCACTGGTATCCAAAAGTCCAATAGCCCTTGGCTAATCCAGTTGAAGCTGGGAGGGCCGACGAAAGGGTAAAGTTCTCTCAAGATGAATTCTCTCTATTCGCAAGACTTGAACCTGACACCTTGCTTAAGGGAAAGATGAGTTCTACTACCTCAACCAATTCACTTTGATTACTACATGTTATTTGCAGGAAAAGGAGAAACGTATTTATTTGAAAAATAATTCTGCATTTTCTATGGAAAGAAATGAAGCTTCTCTACTCCTAAGCTTTCGTCTCTCACTCCATTCATAGAGAGCACAATGACCAGATAATTATAGGATCTCCACAATGATGTGTGACAACGAAACATGTTTATGGAAACCTGCAAGAATATGATGGAGAAGGTACAATGCTGTTCGCAGAGTAACATTGTTTGCTAGAATCAAGTAAGAAACCATTTTGGTTTGAGAATAATGAGAGTTTTTGGGAAAAATATTACCTGGACACCCAACCGCAGGCTCGGAGGACCAGAAATGTAGCTCTTTTCTTCACATCCTCAGCTCTTCTTTCCTTGTTTACTCGAATAATCTTGTGCAGAGAGAGGTGGTTTTGTTGCTGCTGTGGAAGAAACTAGTGAAGTTGCCTTGTCCATGTAAAGTGGACTCAAATGCAGTTTCTTCAGCTCCACCTACTTCCTCCTTGTCACAAATTTATAATCCCATTGCATGCAGGCTAGTCGTGGTCGTGGTGTTCTTATTAGGGAGCAAAACCTTGACTTTTTCAAATCATTCAGGGTCTGATTCAAAGTGCACTTGTGCTTTCTTTTGTTTTTTGGTCCTATTTTATGAAGCCTCTTGGAAGCATATGGATGAATTAGAAAAAGAAAGCACTGTTGCATTGGGGAATGAAACAAATTTAAACAGAGGGCAACAAAAAAAGGCAGTCCCGGGACCACTTTGTTTTCTGGATAGGATTATAATAGTGCTTTTACTAAAGATAGTGGATAGCATATTCAATAGTCTGTTGTTTTTCCATTGGATGGGCCAAATTTTGTTCTCAGACATCCTCTGTTGGTTCAATCTACGTGGGTCGAGTATATAGGTCATATAATAGCTGTATGTTTTGACTCATGAACAGCTGGAAGCGACATTTTGGCAGACATATAAAACAAGAGTTATGGAAATTACAGGCACGGCATGAGGTACGAGTTTCCTGAGTTTGGAGCCAACTTGTGCTGTCGAGATCAATATATGAGGCCGCTGAGAACTTTCAGAATGCTTGGAGGCAAGTGCACCCAGTGACTAGCTGCTTGGGTGCCAAATCTTGAGATCCCATCGTCGAGCTCGTTCATTTCTTCGTTTTCGGGTATGTCCTCCAAAACTCTATCTAGAATAATGGACTTGTGCATAAGAGTGTTACTATTCTGTTAAATACCATGCCGAGCATAGAGCCCGTTGGTTGATCTAGACAACGAAGTATTGGCAATATGTTGACCAAAAGAGTCACTGTTCGGAATTCATTCTCGAGCATTGCATTTATTGTGCGCCTGCTGATTCTCATTTGAATTCCGTACAAACTCTATTTTTCAGAAATTGCAAAATGGTGCTAGATTTAAAAAAAAAATGTTTTTCTCACAAATTGCAAAAATCTTAGTGTCATTAACTCTGTCATTGTGAACGACAGCTTAGCTTGCTTCCTTTGGAAATGGGTAAAAGAGAAATTGGTGCGTTTTGGTCTGCACGAACAGTACATTTGATAGTGCCATTAGTGGGGTCACTAAGAGTAAATATCGAGTGTAATACAATGATTTCATTGTGTAAATCACTGTTTATACGTGTAAAATTAACTCCGGAAAATTATGAAAACTGTGCACGTGTGAAGATTTAATAAATATTTATATAATGAACATTATTTAATTGTGTGTTACACATTGAATATTTACTTGTCTTTTTGTATATTCCAGTGGCCAAAGACACATTCAATAGTCCCTGTGAACACAATGCGACCGTCTAGCGGGGATTCTCCCATTACCTAATGATATCTTATCTTGAGTCAAAGGCGATCAACAACGAGATTCGAGTTTCTATTCTCAATCCGTTTGCCGTTCTGTTCTCATCTTTGATCGAGAAGGATGCTCTTGTTGTCGTTGCAGGTTGTGCATGCGATTAAAACGCGGTCGAAGGAGCTTGCACATTTCTCAACATTTCATCACTGGCCACCTCCTCCGAGAACGTGGGATCGGGGTGGGGTGGGGGCCTCCACCAATCCACGATGAAGTGGATCAAGATGGAATTTACGGCAAACACTGAGGACTGGATTGAAAATAAAGGGAAGATGGAGTCCCGAAAGAGAAATAATAAAAAAAAGTAGGAAACCGAATCTTGCGCATTACGTGGCAGGATGGCCATCCCTCGCCAACACGTGTCCTCCTGTGCGGGCGAGTTTTGCGTGGTGTTTCGTAGCCGCATCTATCCTAGCCTCTTGCATTCGTTCGTCTTCTCCTGTGAGCCGCTTCTCAGAGCTCGTAGCATGGCATTAAAAATTGGTCCGTCGAGGCCGTTACGTAACTCCAATATTGTGACGTGTTGATATTGCAATTGGAAAAGAAATTGTTGAGCGTCATGGCTATAACGGTTTAAGGGACTAAATATCGACCGTAATAATTGCGATGAGTATTTTTTAAAATTTATATCGTTATTCACATTTTTATACACATTTATTTTTGTTAAAAGATATTAAAAATATATGTATTTATCACCTTTTTTTATTATAGAGTATGTTGACATGAAGTTCTATTAGTATTGTTATATGTACAGAAAAGTTGTATATGTTATATTTCTTAAGTAAATATTAATTGAAAATGTTATATTCATTTTTATTTATTTTTAATGCATAAAAAAATTCGGGTGACACTAGTAACACTATTATATAATGTTAAAACAATCCGAAATTGTAACAATCGCAACGCGACCATTATGCGGCGATTTAAATTCCATCGCTCGTGGTGGTGGCGCTGCGCAAACTCTATCGCCGGAATAGCCCTGGCTCCCTCGTCTGGAGCTGCTCTCCTCTTCACTCGAGGCCTTCAGACCTTGTCTCTCCCTGACCTTCCGTACGGCTATGGAGCGCTGGAGCCTGTCATCATCGGCGAGATCATGACGCTGCGCCAACAGAAGCACCACGAGACTTACGTCAGCAACTATAACAAGGCTCTCAAGCAGCTCGATGATGCCATTAGACGTGGCGATCCTTCCACCGTCGTCAAGCTGTCGAGCGCCATTAAGTTCAACGGTGGAGGCCTGTGATCTTGTACTCTCCTCGATCTAGGACTCCATGCTCGTGCATGTATTTCCTAATTTTATTCGCTAATTTCTAAAATGAATTGTTACTTTATGGAGAGTGATCTTGGAGAAGTATTTCTTAGCATTCGTGGTATAATACACGAACAGGAAAATCAGTGTCAATGAAGCGATTGCTCAATTTTGATCGATATTTCTGTGTTCGAGTGACAGGTAGCAGACATTTTTCTGCTTGTTGGTCGTTTTCCCTCTAATTCTGGAGCTGAAATTGATTTCACAGGTCAAATTAACCACTCAAATCTTCTGGAAAAATCTGGCTCCTGTTAGTGTGAGTTCATGTATTCTAACTGTCCTCATTTAGATAATTCAGGAATTTGTATATTGACCCAAGGATTACAGGAATGAGGCGGTGAGCCCCTGAGAGGTTCTCTTTTTCGGGCTATTGAAACTCAGTTCGGGTCTTTGGACTTTGGAGTCCTCGAAGCAGAAGATGAACACAGAAGGTGCAGCACTTCAGGGTTCGGGATGGGTGGTAAGCCTTCGGCCTTCAATCCTTCATTTGCTTTACCGCACCTTTGGCCTGCATAGAAGGTGACCTTTGAATGGTGTCTATGGTGCTCATAGTGGCTTGGTGTAGACAAAGAACTGAAGCAACTTGTGGTTCAAACAACTGCTAATCAGGTCGGTTATCTGTAATTTATCTACGGGAATTTTGTCATGCAAAGGTGTCTAGTTCTTTGTATTGTATGTTTCTCTTCAGGACCCCCTGGTAACAAAAGGACCGAGTTTGGTTCCTCTGATCCACCTAGATGTTTGGGAGCATGCATACTACTTGCAGGTGCTGTGCAATATTGTTGCCATCACTCCACACTACTATCTTGAAGAAGTGACTACAACTCTTACATGTTATTTCTGCCTTGCATTCCACACTGCATCATATTCACCATCGGACCAAGGATACACCATTTGTCTTAGTTCCTTTAATCTTCCACCCGGCTGCATTATATGCTTCCTGTTAGGCTTTTGAATATTGGGGCGTATTTTTGAATGTTAACACGAATTTCATCATTCAGATCATTCTTCTGATTAGAGTTTTACCCTGGTTTATCTTCTGTATTGTTACTATATCTCTCTATTTCACCTTTGTCGCTGTAAAAGGAGTGACAAATGCTGGAGTTTTTGACCTGTCTCTGATTCTTGTAGTATTGTTTTAAAATGCAGTACAAGAACGTGAAAGCCGAATACCTGATCAACATATAGGAAGTCATTAGCTGGAAATATGCCAGAGACATCTACGGGAATGCCTCTCCTGACAACGGTGCTGTGGATATAGGGGTCATGCCCCTGCATCGTAGGGATGGTTCCTTTGGAACTATGATGCGACAATCCAAGACGACTTGAATAAGTTTCGAGCCAGATAAGTTTTGAGCGAGACTAGGGTCTTTATCGTGAAGTTATGTACATTCTGCTGAGCTACAACATCCTCCTCTTCCCCTGGCCTGATGTCCCTGGTATGCGAGTATTGTCAAATTGATGGATCCACCACTGGTTAATGTCATGAACTGATGCTTTGATCAGTCTTTTCTGCGATGTTATCTAATTCTCTCACTCCCTACCGTGACTTCATTTTCTATTCCTGCTTTAGATTCAAATCGTTGCTCTCTCTCGTTTTATCAGTTTTGTTTAGATTCAAATTTCGTTTTAAGCAACAGCAGAAGTTTTTTCCTTAATGTTGTTAATATTACATTGGCAAAATAAACGTCAGTTGTCCTAGTCTTAATTAGCTTTCCATTAAAACAGGATTGACTATCGGAGTATAGTGTAAAATAGTTGACGGTCGAGCTAAGATATACAACCTGGTAAAAAAAAAAATGAACTAGGGTATACCACGAATTGACGATTAGTGTTTTGTGTTGGGCTGCAATGGGCCGGGCCCGATAGAAGGGAAATACGAGCCCATGCACTAAACCACCGCGGCCCGTTTATGGGGGGAAAAAAGCGGCAATCCGCAGAAACTCGAGGACGAAATAGTAATATATGGCTGCGATGCGTCCACGGTCCCACCTACATATTAATCCAGAAAACCCTAACACAGCCTCAGCTTCACAGACTCGCCTGCGCTGGAGGGGCACACAGCCGTCGGGCACCGATTCCGAATTGTCCCTCTGTTGAAAGTTCTGACCAGTGAACATGGTGAGTAGTACTCGCTTCAATTTGTCTGCTGCTGTGTCTTGCCTGTGCGTCTGATTGCTTTCAGTTTGGAGCTCCACTCTGTGATATGCTGAGTATCTCGCGGTCCTTGCATTGTTAGACCTTCAAGCGCAGGAACGGAGGCCGCAACAAGCACGGCCGTGGCCACGTGAAGTTCATCCGCTGCTCCAACTGCGGAAAGTGCTGCCCTAAGGTAAAATTTCTGATCCTTCCTTTTTGGTGAAACGAACAGTTGAGTTTGATATGCCGAAGAGTGTCTTGGATCGTCATTCCCAGTTGCAATTCCTTCCTTTTTCACTACGCTCTCATTGCTTGTATGCGGTTTTGCTTTGTGATCATGCACTGGTGGATCGATCTATTTAATCGAAAGTGTTTGCCTTGAACCCGCTTTGTTCATGACGGCAATGTAGGGATCTTGATTTATGATGTCGTGTTGATTAGGATAAGGCTATCAAGAGGTTCCTCGTGAGGAACATTGTGGAGCAAGCCGCGGTTAGAGATGTCCAAGAAGCCTGCGTCTATGACAGTAATGCCTTATTTCACTGCCTGCACAACCAACAACAATTCACTCAGTTTGTGATCCTCTTCTGTCACGGTTAAAACAGACAGTTGTATGAAAGTACACCTTTTTCTCTGCCTGCAGCCTATACTCTCCCAAAGCTGTACGCAAAGATGCAGTATTGTGTCTCTTGTGCCATTCACTCACATGTGGTGAGGGTCCGTTCCCGCACGGACAGGAGGAACCGCGAGCCCCCGCAGCGCTTCATGAGGCGCCGGGTATGTTTGCTCTTAACTATCCCAAACTCATAGTTTTGTTGCATAGTCTTGTTTGCCAATATCTTATGCGGCGTATGTCTGCTCTTACACATAACATGCACAAAGTGTCACAGGGATTCAAGTGTCTGTCCGAGTGTTTTGGTTTACTCTCGTTCTTTATAGAGCCCTCAACATCTGCGGGCGTTGATTGGAATGCTGCGACTGCCTAAACCTCTATACGTTAATGGCTTTATCTTTCTGAGTTTTAATTTTTGCCACTTGCCAATTTTCCAATTTAACCTTTCCAAGCAAAGTATGAAATTATCCTTGGCCACTAAAGAATTTACTATGGGTCGTCATCTTTCTGATCTCTTGCAGTCATCTTCTTCCAGCTATCTTGTTGACCGACATTCGTTTTTAAGCTTTCTGTTGACAAAAATACCATAAATTGTTTCAGGACGATATGTCAAAGCCTGGTCAGCCTGGTCAGGGGCCCCGTGTTGGGGGTGGTGCACCTGCTCGTCCCTGAAGAACTTAATTCCACAAATCGTCTCCAATATGGAAGTGGGTTCAACTTTGATTTCTTCTATTCCTGGATACCTAGAGCTGAGTATTGATAGCCCTTTTTGATTCCTCATCAGTGTTTGGACATCAAAGTTCCCGAGAAATACATTGTTTTCTGATGGAACTCGAGATACTATGACAATCCCATCTATTCCATGAATCTTATGATCGGATGTGCAGCCATTTTGTTTCGTGGTGCTGGGATCTCTTCTACTTCAATCTTCACTTTTGCATAATTTTTGCTCCAGGATCGAATCGAAGTGCTAGAAACGCATTTGTGTATGTTTCCTCAACTGATTCGACTGAAGAAGACTTTGCCTTTGCTTGCGTTGAACATTGCGTTTGCATGCCATAGACTCATGTTATAGCACAGTAAACATTTTTGCTTGCTCGTACTATGAAGAAGATAGAAATGGTGCGATAGAATAACTGTAAACAACCTTCTTCTACCTTCGATGTTAGCCGGCGAAGGACATCATATCGACCAAGAGAGACTGCTGAGATCTGAGGCAGTCATAGTCCAAATGTACGAGTACGGCTCAAGTTCCCTCCTCTTTTGCTCTAATAGGGATACTACTTACGAATGTATCTATGAGAAGATTAAGATTTGGGTATATGAATGGCTCGAGGACTCTTTTTCTTGATTTTAGTTGGGGTCTACACATATTGGTAGGGGGTTTTGATCGTCGGTGGCCAGTTATAATTGTATTAGTGCTTATCTGTTTTATTTTCCTTTGTGGTTTTTGCCTAGGAGGGTCGCTCCGATGTTCCTGCCATGTTAGCTCTCCCTCTTCCTTCCACCAAGCTATCCCCTCCTCTCCGGACACCAAAACCTGATCGACGAATCTTCTGCCAGGGCCAAATTCCTCCGTGCCAAATCAGGTTCATAACCGAATACGGCCTCAGGGACCTTCGTATGCTTGCGGCCCCTGCTCACTGGCAGGTCGGGCCTAGGCCTTATCGGTGAGTCTTTGACACTTGCCCGCTCCATGCTCTCTTCGGCTTGGACGCCCTTTGATTTTTTCTTTTGTTGTTGTTTACGGACGTCTTTTAACATACATGGATCCTCCAATTTTCTAATTTAGCCACGAGAATGTGCGATGATTTCGCTCTGGTTCGCTAGCTGCGCATGGAACACGCGTTCGATTCGAGTGAGATTGGTCTGCATATGCTTATTAAAACTCCATTGAAAAAGAAGCATGAATTCACAGCATATGGATCCATACCACTTTACTTGCTATGGGAATATATGAGTACAGCTCTCCATTCAATGAGCACCTGAGGAAACACAATCAGTGGATACAAGAACAACAGAGGAATGGTAGGGATTGACGGGGGAAGTCTTGGAGGAGTTGTTCTCACATGATACATTCCGTCAAGTTTGAACTAACGCCGATAGTTTTAGCCTGCGTGACAGTTGACGAGCGTAATCCCATAGATACTTATTTAAAATCGAATCAGGTACTGAGATTGACACAGCCGCACTCTATTCAAATAAAATTTAAAATCAATCGAGTGACACTCACATAGAAAATCGTACAATAAACTAAAGAAACTAGTAACCAAATCCTAGGGATCATAACTTCCTCCAGTTGCTACTTTAATCTGGATCTATCGATCTATGCCTTCAATCAATTTTCGTTGTTAATCTACGGTTTGAATCTCACCTTACATAACTCTTACTCATAAGAAGACTGTAATCCCAACGGCGAGCTAATCCACCCTATCTCTATGCAGTTAACAAGCGAGCGAGAGCCTTTACATTTCACCCCGATTGATTATATAGGACGATAGGGTGTATCTCTATCCGTCCCACCAATAATCCAATTTCTCGATGCTAATTAAGCTAAACTATACTATGCTGCTTAACCTAAAATTCCTCTCTTGAATTGGATGAGAGCTCCCAATCAATTTAATTAGCTATTGGCCAATTAAGCAGCACTAAGAATGCTGAAACGGCATCCAAAGAGCATCCTTGTTTCTTCTTCTGGATAAAAGTATAGCAACTGCCCACATCGATCTATATCTCTGAAACTATTCTTTTCGTGTCATGCAACTTTAACGAGCCATCATTAACTTGAGACTCAGAGAGCCGAATCCGGGACCGAGAGAGAGAGAGAGAGACACACACACGGGGCTACACGAGGCTATGCTAGCATCGAGCTGAGAATCCTACATCGGAAATGAAAGGGGCATTTTTGTGAGGGCTCACTGTCGCAAATAGGGTACCGTCACTGTCCGGGTGACGTGCCCTGTCCTTTTCCTTAGATGTCTGGTGCTCGAATGTTGAAATCGTTTAGCATTCTCTCGATGCGTGTTCGTGTGGTCGAAAAGATCGCCCACCAATCCATCCATACAGAGATTAAAGATTTGAGCGAGCAACCAAATCCAAATCAAACTCAATTGATTTTGAAAGCATACAGATGGCAAGCACGTGGGATTGGAATGGATCACCGGTTCGCGACTATATCTACAGAATCGAAGGTGTGCACGATCGGAATCGAGAGATCGAAATCGGACGCAGAATAATTATGAACGATCCCATTTCGTGATAATTCGACGGACGAGAACAACAAGATTACTCTAAATAATTCAAATCATGACACAGTGCTCATTTTATTGACACCCCCATTTACCAACTTGAGCTGACTCGAGGTGATAAAACATCTGTTCTCTTTAAAATAAATATCTCGGGATCAAATCTTTGTAAAAGTAAAAAATTCATTCTATGAGAGTTTTACTCGTAAACGGGCTGACCTGACTCGAACTGTATTAGTCAATGATATAAAAGGATTTTTAGATACCGGTAATGCACAATGCTCGGTTGGATTTCTCAACCAAATGGGTCTCAACGAGATTTGGTTTTTGGGAAAAAAAATCTTAAATGCTCATATTTTACAATCATATGGCGAGAAAAAACTAATAAAATTGTTCTGATCAGTAATAAATAGGGCAATTGTTTCGATGATTAACATGCCAATTGTTTCTCACGTCACGTGACAATGTAGAATCATCTAAGAATTTTTGGGTTTCTGGGCTATATCTGACATCGAGTTTTGATTTATATTTGTTCTAAACAAAATCTAAATCACACGAAAATTAGTCATTTTCTCGATTACAAGAGACATCCGTGAGAATTGAATTCGTGACCTTTCGGTTCAAATTGAGGACGGTACTATTGACGATCGCCTTTATAGAGAACAAAAAGTGGCTTCCTTACATATGTATATATACACACACTAGTCAAAAGACAGAATTATTAAATATGCAATTAATTATCAAATTATATTTTTATTATATGTTTTTATAATACTTTTAATTTTTAATATAATTTATCGTGAACAAAAAAAAGCAAAATCTATAATTAAAAAAATTAGAGAGTAACCAGTGGTAATTATACTTTAAAATGATTTTACACTTTCACCCTCTTCTCAATTTTATTAATCAACTTAGAAGGGCAGTTTTGGAGTTTCAAAAGCGAGATCAAAACTGCTTCCATTCTTCAATATAATAATAGATATATTTGGTTTTCCCTAAGCCAAGAGTCTAGGTGTTGGTGGGCAATTAAATCACGTGAGGTTCAATTGATAAAATCACGTGAGCACATCATATGTCATATGATTACTACCACCTGATGGTGTGTAATAAATTGAGAACACTGGATGGAGAGCTGAAAGAGATGTTGCACTGCCGTTGCTCTTTCGGGAGGAGGATCCTATGTATTCATACATCACCGCTCGATAGTGTACTTTCTCTGGGAGATGTCGTTCGCCGGTTACCACACGATCGTGAGAGCGATCGACCACATCTATTCACGGATCCGATCGATCTCACCACGGCATTGCCACGAACTCGATGGACTGTCCATTAATACATATAGGTTCAGGGCCGAAAGTTTCAGGTGACCCGACCGGTACACGGGACAATACATAGTTTTCCGAGTTTGGCCGTATGGTGACGATGTTGACTGGTTTGGCAGTTAAAAAGAAACTTACTTATGCCTAAAATTTAACTCAAACCGATGCGGGTTAATATAAGTGGTTTCGCGTTTCTTCCCTTTGAGTAATTTCTCGATTTCAAGTCTCGTTCACGGAGGAAGTCCCCGATTGGGTGAAAGTTACCTCAGCGAGTGAAATTTAGTTCGAATTTGGACTAGAATTGCTTTAAATTGTCAATGGGAATAGTTATCACGGCTGCAACCACCGCCTTCATCTAAATGTCGAAACTGTGTTGATGTCAAACTTATCGATGTTGGGCACCGAGAAGGACATCAAACTATTGTAGTTAAGCGATTTACGTAAATTTCTGTTAGACTTGTTGCGAGCGCACCGCCGACATGAATTTCATACGATCATACGTTACATTATTTTTTAGTAGACTTTATAAGATGTTGTGTGCATTTCTATTCAAAAGGCTAAGCTATCGGGTGGCGGTACCCGATTTTTCCTTTTAATTCAGTCGACATATGATTGGTACCTCATCACGGACTGCGTGTTAAAGGACTTAACCTTAACTCTGTACTGTACATACCATGTTCAGTTATTATAAGTCGACTGTTCGTTTAAGTTGAGGAACTCTCAGTTGGGCTCAGAAGAGGTTGTCGGAAAAGGATCTCGGACTTGTAGAAGAAGTTACCGCGGTTAAAATGTTGATATATTACATTATTGTTATAACTTATGTTAGATTTTTTTTTTTAAATCAATCCATAAGTAGTGTAACGATTTTCAATTCTTAGACACATGGGACTCGATTGCATCAGTCACAGTCGAATTCACTTTGCTGAAAAGCGACCATAATCAAAAGAGTATTCCCACATCGTGGCATGCCAAGCAAGCAAGAGAGACATTGTCATGCCCGTCTGTCCGACAGGGAGATGACGACATAAACCCTTGACGTGAACGTGGAAATGTTTTAAATGAATTTGCCCAACGTAAATTCTTGAATATAGCAGTTTCTAATGTTGGACTGAGACAGGAAATGAAAATACAGTTCTGCTAGATCTTGCCATGATACAAGCTAACGAACAAACACACGCACACACACACCTCTCTCAAAAATTGGCACGTATGATGATCTATATTTACAGACGTTGCGAACAAAATTGGACCGACCGACCGACCGAACTAACTATAACATGAAAACAAATGGATCGCAGGAACCGATTCACCAATTACGTCGAAGCCTGGTGCCTCCTAGGACTTGATGTCGTAGGAGCCTTTGCTGGGCCCGGAAGGCGGCACCTGCTTTATGGTGTTGGTCCCTTTGCTGGGTCCGGAAGGCGGCACACGACCCTTCTGAAGACCATCCACGAACATCTGCTGGAACGATTCACCGGAATATGCTCGGCCTCTGGCACCGGCACCATTGGAATTCCTCCCGGACGAAGTCGGGGCATTCTGTGGCGACGACCGTGGTTTCACCGTAGAGGATGCGTTCTCTTCTCCCGGGAGGGCGAGGTCGAGGTCTATGGCGGGTTTGGCAGGCGGGGCACGTTCTCCGATCAGCAGACGGGATGAATCCGACAAGGCGATGGAGACGAGGAATGCGAGGGAGGCTAGGAGGAGCTTGTGCGGGATCGCCATTGTAGAGAGAGGGGGGATGGGTGGAGGAGGTGTGAAGGAGATCGGGAGAGATGAGAGAATTTCGAGTGTTTTCCCTATGATCCAGTTGCTGGCTACGTATCATCGGAGAGGTGTTTGTTTTATAAGGGAATGGGCGGGATTTGTCTCTTGTGCCCCTTAAACGAGTAGGTCCCAAGCTGCTATTTATTTCATTTTTACCTCTTATTATTATTATTTTTTTACAGAGAAGGTGTATAAAACTAAAAACAACGGAAGAAATAAAAGAGCACGGTGAGTTTCGGTTACGTAATTTGAAATTGGGACCTCTTACGCTTTGTTTGAATTGAGGGATTCGGAGGGATAATATAATCTTTCATTTGGGTAAATTATTATGAGGAATTTATAGGGATTTGCAATCCCTCAAAGCCTCACTTTTTTAATTCATCCGATTTGGGAGAATTTGGAGGCATAACAAATTTTTAGATAAAAATATCCATTGTAACTTTTTAAAAGAAACATTAGTTACGCAATAACTCCGCATCGTATAATTACACCGCATCCGTCTTCCTTACTCGGCCACCACCAGGTCACAATCACTGAACCTTCCAAGACTATCACGAAACCATAACCTTATTCGAGTTTCAAGATCACCATGAAACCACCGTGTCTTTCTTATGTCGTTCTCCTATTCGATTAGTCTTCTAAATTAAAATAGTAAAACGGTCAAATTAACTTTTTTATCCCTCCAAATCTCCCCTCTAATAATAACATAAACAAATAATTTAAATGAATAAATTATCCCTCAAAATCCCCCAATTCAAATATAGTATTGGTCTCATGTCGACAGTGGTACTACTTCAATTTGATGGGAGTGTGAACCTAACCTTAGTACGGAGATCCAATCCAAGAATAGATGGGGACTTGGGAACAATCCTATGCTATCCCGACAGAATAACCATTCGCTTTAGGACAAACAACTATTAGACACGGTGAATTAAATGTGAGAGGTTTGTTTGAGGTGGAAATTGCATGCTACAACGTTGTTGCATTAATTTTCTTGTATTTTTCTTTTTTCTTCTTTTTTAAATATCTTTTAATTAAAAATACAACAAAATGCAAACAAAAGAAAAGGGGAACACAAGGGACGAAAATTATTGATATTTTTTTTTACACATATTTAAGCAGGAAAAGAAGGTGGGAAATTGCCAATGCAATGCGGATAATGGGATTTAATGACACCGGCCCTCATTAATTACGGCATGGAATTCCCGCACGAGGCCATTTCTTCCACTCTCTTTGCATCACGAGACGGTCAAAGTCGAAGTCGAAAATTTTTATGCCATCCTATCTCAGTACGCACAATGCGAGAAAGCAGTACTAAATTCGAACGATCGAGCAAATTGATATAAATTATCTGAGCATTTATCAAAGTTATCATTAATTGCAATAATTTAATCATTTTTTTCTTGCAAAATAATATTATAAAATAGGACCGTCTAAATTTTTTTCAAGATAGCAGTGCATTAAAAAGGAAAAAGAGAGAGATGTTATCCGGTGTAAATAAAATAAAATCAAAATTAGAGGTTTACTCGTGTTATGTACGGTGTATGCTATTTCAATAAAAATTATTAGAAAAATCAATTCTTACATGATTGAAGAAAGTAATTCTACGTAATTAATTTTTTCAAGTAAAAAAAGGATACGTTTGACTTTTAAATTAGATAGCTATAACAGTGGATTGTAGAAATGAAATTGGAATTCGTAATTTATACGTGTGGATCGCTGACAAAAGGGTGCGGAATGAAATGCAAGCATTAAAAATAAATCTATAAGAAAGAAAAATGGAGTACAATAGAGAGGAGGGAAAAAATTTCAGGTGGGAGAGAAAATAGTGGAAAATGGGCAATTATACCTGACAAAGTTATGACCCTGACGAATTTGCAATCATGACCTCATTTCATTATAATTTAAGCGTTAACGAAATTTTAAGTATGAGTAAAAAGTGATATCAAAAGGAAGCCTCATCCCTTAAAGTAGTGATAGATAATGGATACTCGAGCTTCTTTGGAGTCCATTTCTTTCAAGTCCAATGGAAGGGCCCATGGGCTTCTGGGCCCATTCCTTACCCCCGCCCCCCACCCTCTTAGGGCAACCGTAGTCGGGAGTGGCGGGAACTCTGTCCCATTCTTGGCGGGAAATGACGCGGGTATTTATATCATTTCTCAACCCCCTCTCTCTCAGCCACACTCGCAGATCCACGGAGAGAGAGAGAGAGAGAGAGAGAGAGAGAGAGAGAGAGAGAGAGACTGAAGTGTTGGTAGGATCGAAGATGGTCGGACCACCGTATGATTGCCTGGCGAACCCGCTCGGAGCCGTCCGATTGACGTTCGAGAAGGCGGTTGCGTCAGGCTCCGATCCCATCTCGTTCGACGGCAGGGACTGGGGCGCCGTCGACCTATTCCGGGATTTCCTCTTCGATCAGGGAAATCTCTCTCAGGTGCGTTGGTGTCTCTTGCATCCTCCTTCTCATTCTAATGCTCACTCATATCACTAGTATACGCTCTAGAAGATCTCACTCTCTCCATGCCCTAATCGTTAGCCGGTTGCTTATGCGTTCTCCTACCATGAATGATCGAACTATTATTCATGTTTTATAAGTGAATTTGAGTTTGATCGTTCGCTTTAGGTTGAACTGTAGATTCATTGTGTTTATCAGTGCTCGCTACTCGTCGTTTGACTGTTTGTTGACTCTTTACTATGCTATCACTCACATGCCTTCGATCAAATACAGGTCCCAATCCTCAATGCAAAAACCGTACACTATCTTCAACCCAATACGCTTGTGCGGTTCCGGGGAATGATACAGGACATGTTGGGAAATGAATTCTATGCTGGTGCCTATAAGGTACTTATTTTAATCCTGGTTGTTATGATATCTAGCAAACATGATGGGAGGTGGTGATACGTCTTTGATTATGTGCCAAGGATGGTGCTGTATGGAGAACAAACAAGTATACAGATGCCTTTCAATATCC
Source organism: Lagerstroemia speciosa (assembly GCA_037672795.1). Lineage (NCBI taxonomy): Eukaryota > Viridiplantae > Streptophyta > Magnoliopsida > Myrtales > Lythraceae > Lagerstroemia > Lagerstroemia speciosa. Next base: position 10,707,009 of record CM075290.1, on the reverse strand, counting down.
AGTGGGTATTTCACCTGATATGCGGATTTGGGAACGCCGACTCTTCTACTGTGTTCCAGTAAGTTTCTGTCAATATGAACCACCGTAAAGAATTTGTTTTACTAGAACAGAATTATTCATGCTCCCAATGTCCTGTCTTTGGTTTCCGTTTCCAATTATTGCAATTGTTCGAATTCCTACATTACTATTATGCTGCACTAACTACAAATTTTTCTCATCTTGTTTTTCAATTGCTGTATGATTTTTTAACTTCGTTTTCCCCCTTCTTCCCAGGTACCCGGACAAAGTGCTTGGGCTGATGACCTATATGATGCTGTTGTTGCACGGATCATGGATCAATCATTTCACCATAGAGAGAAGCGGAGGAGAATGGAGAATGAAGCTGAAGTAGAAATGGATATGCAGGTAAAACCAGCCTCTCTGTTCACTGTTATCTATTTGTACTTGAGCCCTGCATATTGTATAAGTAACGTGGTATGTGAACTCTTCCAATTGAGATGATGCTGTTTAAGTTACCTCTAGCCTTTTTTGTTACAATATTTCAAGAACTCTAGTCTGAGTCCATGACAGTGTTGGAGTCATCTTTTCATTATGTTTTAAGCTCATGTTAAAGTTTTTGCCTTATGACTTGGAATGGTTGACCATGATTATCAATCTAATGCACTGTTATATGACAGGTCCCAGATAATGGTGCTGGAGGTTCACCTGGTGCCAAGAAGATGGTAAATGATCTTTGGAATCTATACTGGCAAAAAATTAGCTTTAGCATGATAAGCACAATATTGGGGATTGCTCCTTGTTTTTTCCCCTATATTGCGTTTATAATCAATACCATGAAATGGCTGTTAGCCTGTTAATTTGTCTGTTTGTTTAAAAATATGTTATGTCTTGGGAGTTCTAGAGCTCAGCAGTTTTAATTATTTCAGAAATCAAGTAATGCTTGAAAAAATATGTTCCACATCTGTGCTGGGAGTTCTTTCTATCCTTTCGGGTTTACCAATTTCTTGTTGTTTCTAATTTTTTAGGGTATTTGTTTTTGTTTGTCAGATTTAATTTTGATTTATCAATCTCTTTTCTAACGTTTGTAGGATTCTGGATTTTTTCTATGCATTAATGATGGAGATTTTTTATATGAATATCCATCATATAATATTACTTATCAAACAAGCAAGCACAGATGTGCGTCTAGTTTTCTTGATTATTATTGTGGTTCATTTTTTAAAAAATATTTTCATTAATTATGGTAGAGGGAGTCTGGGCAATCTTCTCACTTCTCTCCGCCTGAGGGGTCTATGACTGAGAGTTGTTGTTTTAGCCCTTGCAAAGAACCCAAAGTGCAAAGCCACAATCTGTCTTGTCTTGTCAAGGTAACTGGTTGTTCAGTTTTAATTTTTTGAACTTGCAATATAGTGGGTATTAATTCTCAAAATGCCTTGACCCTCTTACCTTAAAGTTCTTTATTGCAGATATATGATTCTTCTGACTCAGAAGTAAAACTGAATGATGTTTTTGAGTTTGTTGGTGTGTTCACTTTTGATTATGACCTTCCAATGAACATCTCTGACAAGGATGAACTGGTTGATGACCTTTGTGAAGATGTCTCAGCTCAATTTCCTTTGAACAAGGTAATGATCTCATGCTGGCACTCGAATAGTTCTGTGCTGTCCCCCTGTTACAATTTCCTTTTCTGTAATGCTGGTTTCATGCATCAAGTCTATTTATCTCATTTCTGTCACTATAGGATGGTTATTCGAAGTCTTTACATTAAGCTCATCCTAGTCCCGTAACTGTGGAACTCTACTTGATTCCTTGATATGCACATTTTACTTTATTCATAGGTTGGGGCAATAAGAAGCCATTAACAGCGTTTCTTTTTTTTTTTTTTTAAATTCAGGTGCCACGTCTGCATTGTCTAGTTCACAGGAAACTTGCAATTAAAGATTTTCTTTACAGTTCCCCTCGAATGGAGGTGATTTCCTGAAATGTGCTACTGTTATTACTCCCCCTTTAGTTGAGTTGAGGCCTTGTGTGAATTTTTTTTCTTTATACCTTTTTGTTGCTTTACTAGATTTTATTTTATGCATATTTATCTGACTTCTCAATCCACAGCTGACACCGCACTTGGTGAAAAATGCGAGGGAAGGCTTGCTGAGGTATCTCTCAGGTGTTCTTGGAAATGATGGATTAGCTGCTCATTTCGTGTTGCTGCATCTCCTATCAAAAGTAAACTACTTGTTCTGTCCTTTTTACTACCTAGATCACAATCTGCCGATCCAGGCTTATCTTCGTCTCACCAAATTCTTTTGTTTATTTAAGTTTTAATTGTGTTTTTTATTTAAAATTTTGGTTGACAGGTGCATGCTCGAGTGGATTCCTTGGCCGTGGGGAAACTTTCACTTAATCTCACTTGTTTCAACACAGAAACTGCATCTATTTTTGTTAGCCAGCTAAGCCTTGCTATTAAGGACCTACTACCATTCGCACAGAGTATACCTCTAACAGTGGAGAATCTCAATGCAGCTTCACTTGCCCCAAGAAAGGATTACCAAACAAACAGGTTTGGGATTATTAATGTTGCAAACAAATAAACATAATCAACAGGCTGAATGACCTCTTGAATTCCAACCATCATTGTCACCATTCCTAATAATGGGTCTTGTTTCTTTCAGATTAATAACAGGAGTTCTACAGGTGCCTGATAGCTCACACTTGATTATTGATGAGACTCAACTGGATGTGGGAACCCTCAACTCTCTTGGCATTGATAATGCAAGAGTCTTGAAGGATTTAATTGAGTTACAAAAGGTGATTATTTGCTTATTTCTTAGTAGTTCATTCTGCTTTACTTTGTAGGGGTTGAAAAATTTGCATAGGCTGTTTTCTGGAAGAGTAATCCCAGTCACTTGAACCACCTCTCTTTCAGGTTGTATATGATTTCAAGTATTATAAAATGGATGTGGCTGCTGATATACAGCTGCTTATACTTTCTGAGGGGAAGTCAAATATTTTGCCAGCTGATTTAGTGGTACCTTTCCGACCCTCCTCAGTAGCCTGCAACCAGGCTGTCACTAAAGAAGCGCTAGAATGTTGGAGATGGTATTTAGCCTCTCTTAGAGCATTGCCACATTCAATCGAACCAGAAGTGCAGCAGGTATGTCTTATCATTCAATGGGAGCTTTGCTGCTTGGTTTCATAGATCACTCTTTGGGTCTTTTTAAAACTAAAACAAACAGAACACTTTCTTTGGTTGATTAAAACAAACAAAACACTGAAACTTCTCCAGTACTAACAGGATGATGCTTTGATCATAAAAATCTGATGCTAGTGAAGTTGGTGGATCTGTAGACAGTACTATGTTTAATAGTAGAATGATCAGTTTGTTAAATGAGTACGCATCCCACATCTTGTGGTTTCAGACTCCGAATAAAAACAGCTTTATGAGGATTGTTGTGCTTGCCTTTGTATGCTGGAATGACATGGTGGATCCAAAATTTTCTTGGGTCATTTGCTCGCCTCTGTGTATACTAAATGCTGTGCCCCCGTACTTTTATTACACCAGGTGGTGGAAAATGATCTGGTCACAGCAAGGCAATCAGATAGAAGCTTGGGCAGCCAGGAGTTTAGCAGGTATGATAACTTCAATTTTCAGCTGTGTTTTTCTTTGCCAATGATTGTTACTTGCTCGATATAATTGTTGTATAGTGAGTATTTATTAATAATAAGAAACGATGAAAAAAATCTATATGCTCTTCTTGCAGGCTGCTGACTATGGGCCGCCTCATGTCACTGAGCTACGGTGAAACCTCGCTGTCGTTCGAACACTGGCAAATGGTCAAAGAGATGGAGAGGCTAAGACTCGAGAGGTTACAGGGATGACAGGACATAGAACAGGACCCTCTACCCTCGCCTCTTAACTGTCAATATTTACTTATTTCATTTTTTTTTAGTATCTGCAATTTGTAGTAACCTGTAGCATCTCCCAATTCCCATCCCGAATGAGAACACATAATTTGTACATTTGTTGGGCTGACATGTATTATTATATATTATATGCAAGAAGAATTATTTGCGGTTAACTTTTGCCAACTTCGATTCCTCTAACCTCTTGTGGATGCGCGAGATGACAAGCCTAAACTGGTGCGCGCTTGAGCTTGGGCCTGGTTCTAGCCTTTGATGGGACCTGATTGGGTTTTCTGTTGGGCCCTAAAGTCAGTGTCACAAAGGCCCAACTGGCTTGTAACTCGCATTACGAGCTTGACTGGACCCACTCTGAGCCCTGACATCATAGTTGGGCCGTTAGCTGGACATTGATTGGGGGCTAGACGGGGCCTAATTGGGCCTGTAGGGTTTACTAGGCTCCAATGGGTTTATGGAGGCCCAATACTAGGCTCGTTATTGCCTAAGGTGGCCCAGTGTGACTCCTTGCTCGCTCAAAAAGGCCTACTTGTAGGCCCACTCGCACCTGGTCGTGCCCAAACTGCTGGGAAATGATGCTCAATTTAGGCCCAGAACGGTCCAATGCTAGGCCCTAATTGAGCAGATGAGATGTGGGCTTAGAAAAGGGCACCTGACCTTAGCCTGGGTTCATGTTTGCGCCAAATTTAGGGTCTAGGTGGGGCCTCTCCTTAGACGAGCAGAGATCGGCCTCTAAGGGCCTCAAGTAGGCTCTTTCTGGACGGTAATGTTCCTTATTTGGGCTTATGCGGCCTAATTGAGCGTCCAAGGGCCCCCCAAATAGGGTCAGACCCAGGGGTCAGGGCCACAAACCAAGGTCTTCCATGGATTCCAAGGCAGGGCGAAGAACCACCTAGCACAAGATCCTTAATCTAGTCTGTGTTCCAAATGACTGTCCTGTTGACGGTGAGACACCTCTTTGTAGCCTAATCAACCAAACAATGTAGAGTCTCATCTTCCACAGCTATAGATGAGAAAAACACTACAGCCACAATAGCAAGAACACTAAATTCCGTGTTAGCTGACCGGAAAAGAGGAAGAAGTACATATGCACAAAATTATCCGCGCTTGTCCATTTCATGATCGAACATATGCTCTTCCAAGTGCAGAAGTAATTTAGTCAGATCACACGTACTAAAGCTGCTCCAGGTTTGAACTCCTGATGTCACTCTACAATAGCCAGACCACTTGCCTTGTTCCAAACAAGAAAAAGTTGACTGCAAGCAGCTACTCTTCAGCTGATGATGTCTTCTTCATGAGTCAGAATAGGACCATCCCCTGCTTCTCATGGGCGAATCAGTAATATAAGCACATGCAAGACATTGAATATTAGATGAACATTGGTCTGAAGTAAAAGATAATAGGCTGAAGTTTTTCCTTTTTGTTACCCTGGAGCTGTCCAACTTACCACTCGTATGGGCCAGAAGCGTAGGACGTTTCAGAGCTATCAGAGTCATCATGGTCACCATATTCTTCAAGAAACTGTCCAAGTAACGCAAACAAAAACAGAATGCCCCTCGGGTTAAGCACAGTGAGACCAGATAGCAAAGTCAGGATGATAAGGAAGCCTCACCATGTCAAACTTCCGGACCATCAGAGAATCGGCTCCATCCTCGAACTTGGACTGTCGAAGTATCACTTAGATGAGATATACAGTATGCAGGAGGGAAAAAAAAGAGGATCAAAGAGAGTACAAAAAGCAAAAAGCTCTTTCTCCAATCAAACCACCGCTAGAACTATTTTATGAACATTTCTAGTAGGACATATCTGATCCTGGCAATGCTATATCACCTTTGCCATGTCCTTTACTTCATCAATCAGACCAGCATAGTGAGCCGCATTCACCTTTAAGGCCTGAACTAGATATGGTTGCCTCTTCTAGAACGGTAACCCAGGAAAGGAATTGCCTCATCAGATACAAATCTTGTCAAATTAAGATCAAATCAACACGGGATTGGAGGACATCCTCGGGCAGTACCTCGTTGGACATGGTCTTCCAAATTTCAAATCCCTTCCTGTCTATGTCCATGATACTCTCTTCCCCGCTGGTCTCTTTAAGGGTTTCCCTGTAGAGCCGTCAAATAGAAGAGACGGTAACCACCGGAATGAGAACAAGACCACCAAAGCTTGCTAATAATAGAATTTCTATAATTTATGATGACAGAGAACACCTGCTTCACAAGAACAAATGACATTTTTTTATAAAATCAAATCTACTTCCGTCACCGAGCAGCAAAAATTTCAGAAACAACAAAGCCACAGGAACAAACATTTCAAATCCAAAACCTCACATGAAGAAGCAAAATGCCGATCTGGGCTCATCGCCAAAGCTCTGCTCCCTGAATCCATTAATATCCTTGCTCGAACAGATTCCTCTGAATCTCTTCACTTCCTTCTTATGGGGTCCGCACTCATGCATGTCCCCTAAAGCAATCGCCACCGATCTCCCACAGTGATAGCTGAGAACAGCAAAAATTCCTAATCAATGACACATTTCAATGACAACCACGCAACTGGCGATGTCATAAACGATACATAATACCATTTCTCGAAGGCACTGCCGTCAGCGGCTCGGCGAACTGCGTGAACCCTTTTCCGAGCTCTTGCGGGGTTCGCCATTGAAGCCTTGCCTCGAAGCCCTCTTCCCTCTACTTATTCTGCAGCCCTTTAATCTTCCCTCGTTTATCGCCCAAAAAAAAATTGGAACTTTCCCTCTAAAATGAATTCTTTAAAAGTGCCTTTCTAAATTCATCCTTCCCATCCCCACTCGCGGGAAATGGCGGACCGCCGAGAGGAGTGAAATTGGGAAAAATTTATCATTTTGCACCCCAAAGTTTGATTCATACCAATTTCACACCTTTAGCAGTTTAACTTCATACCGAACAGTTCCTCGAAAGAGGTTTCATGGAAAAAAAAAAAAAACAGTTTAGGATTTGGTCGATAATAAGTTCATTTTCTCCATCTTTCCATCTTTCCTTTTCATTGTATACAACATTACTCAACATTTTTTTCCTTAATTTTCACATTTTGAATGACCAAAGAAGTCATAGTCAATACATTAACTGCAATCGAGCTTTATTTAATCATACATGTCAAATCACTTGATTTTTTGAACGTCAACTTGGGTAATCGTCGCTCTGAGGGAGTAGATGTTCGGACAGCTCGGACCCAGGCAATAATATTTGTATAAATTCAGTTCAAAAAGATGGATTGGGAGTACATGCGCTTATACCGCACGACCGTCGTGAGCAATAAGCCCAGCCAAAACAACAAGCTTCGTAGAACATTTGCAGTTATAACTATGATGCATATTCATGAAGACAAGTACGATAATCAGGGTTGCAACAGACACAATCCAATGACACTAGCAATTCTTATACACTAGGGATGAAAAAAATGAAATGATACCTCAATACTGCAAATGAACTTGAAAATATTCACACAGGAGTAATCAAACCATCACACAGAAGCAGCAGAAGTACTATCTAAATATGTAAAGCAATATTCTCGATGAAACTTTTAGCTGCATCACCTTAGATTATGTGCATTTTTTCGACTAGTCCTTGTCAATGGGAGAGATATACGAATGAAACCAAACTTCTTCCTCTGTGCCATGAACTGCTTCTGATGGTCCCTCTCCGACCTACTGGGAAATGTTATATCCTCTCTCAGTTCATTGAGCATTTCTCTCAGCGCGACCTTTCTGCCCTCGGTTTGTCGTCTGGCCACACAGTCCTCAGCAAAGACTACCTGCTTCCTGCTAAGCACATCCCGCATCGAAACAGTAGAACTGAAGACAGGCTTCGGCTTGTTGTCATTTTCCACCTTTGGCTTGGGAAGATTCAAAAGTGGGGAGCTTATCGGATTATCGAAGGGCTCAAATGGTTCAGTTGAGTGGTGGCGGTCCCAGCTCTTGGGTGATTTTCGAGAGCCCATTTCCTCAGAGCCTCTCCGGCTGCGAGTTGCTTGCTGTTCACAATATCAACTCTATGTAGAGCCTCTTCCAGGGCTAACTTGCCGAGTTTGACTTCCTCCATTGCATCCTCTAACTTCTTCAGAATGCCGAGTGTAGAAACACCAACCCCATCATCGATTTTGAAATGGGGCTCCCTGCCATTCTTTTTCTGCATTTTCGAAGCCTTTGTTCTGAGAGGAGATTGAGCTGTGGAGAAGATTGAAATATCAGGCTCTGTCAGGAGAAAACTTAAGCGGCCATCGCTGTTTCCCGATAAAGCCTTGATCTCAGCAATAGCAATGGCCTTAGCAGCCTTGGCTGCTTCTTCCATCGTTTTTGCCGCAGCTAACTTCATCTCAGCAGTCTTCATGACATTCATATTCAACTGCTCAACTGCAGGCATTTCTTCCTCAACTTGATCCGACTTGAAGTTCATCTTTTTGACCTCCCTCGCATCATCGGCAGATATGTCCAGGGTTCTTACATCTTTACTACCAGCAATTGTGGATGATTCCTTTGTTGCGCTAGATCTAATGTTGCGGAGCATTTCAATGTCAGCCTCTGCTGAGTTTCCTCAAGCAAGGCCCTCTCTTTTTTTATCTTCATATTAAGAGATTCAACAGAGGTTTGAATTGACCCGAGCTCATCAATCGTCTTGCCCAGGTTCAACTTTGCCTGATTCAGCTCCATCAAGATTAGATCAGGAGATGAAATAGGACATGGGCTCAAGCTTCTCACCGCTAACTTATCTTGAGCAGCATCCAGATGGAGCATGCAATTTTCCTTATCACTTCACCAATATTAGGACTCTGCACCTGCTGGTTTGGGTTCAAAACAGCCACACATTTCAAGGCTTCCTTCTGGAGCTGGCATTTAAGATCTTCCACCATCCTTTTAGTTGTCCCAAGCTCTTCTAAGACATCAAGCGTTTCCAATTCTTTCACGATCAGATCTTTCTCTAACCTGAGCGCCTGTTCCTCGACCTTCTCCATGTCGATATCTCCATTGTTGTGAAGCTAACAAAAGGAGGCATGGAGTCACAACACATCTAAACTACAGTTGATCGAATGTGTGGGGGTTCAAAAGCTGAAGGTTTATGTATTTTTGAGGGAACCATTAACACCCCTCTATGCTGAGTATATTATGAATTACTTTCAAAAAAAAAAAAAAACAGCTAAAGTACAATAGAATATGTCCAACACGAACAGTTGATCCACGTGTATCTACTCATCATGCTACTACTTCAAATAAACTTACATCACAAATTATTTTCTGCAAGAACATACACAGTTCCACAAGGCTCTACAGTCTACATGATAGAAGCCGAACACATGAGCACGGTTTCTAAGTGTTTGTCTGGGAGGCTAAAAATGTAGGCCATTAAAGGATTTGCAATGACATCACATCCCTTGTGTTACGAGAAGTTGAATGAGAGAATGTGATCTGAGCCATAATCTGTTTGTTTTAACTTCCATCGATCATACTCAACTGCGGTCAAAACATATTTCTGGGAGAAAGATGCCCACAATGTATGGAACAGACAATCCGAGTTCACACAGGTGACTTCTTCAAGCAACTTGTGCAGGTGCTTCTTAGAATTTAACATCTTGAAATATATGATTCTATAAACCTGAAACAGTAAAACTGAAATGCATTCCTAGATGGAAAAACAATGAGCATCAACAACTGCGAGAAAAACCTCAGCAACTTACGTAGTCATCTCCAAGCTCGAGCTTGTGGAGGTGAATCCAAGGCCCGCTGCTCTCGAAATGGGTAACCGCCTCCTTCACCGAAGCAAACGGCAGCGAGGTATCGATCTCAGCCCGGAGATTCACCTTGTTCGAGCCATCAGGTGGCGACCCATAAACAGATTTTGGGCAGTGGCAGAAAGTATTGGGCGCAGTCCCTGAGCTCGAACTGGGAGTCTGCGCCATGGGAGGAACGTGATCGACGAGGGAATGCTCGGTTTTGAACGGTCGACCCGGCATTTAAAGAGGAGTAAATTAACAAATAAATGGGAAAAGCGATTGAGGGAAGAAACTTGCTAGGGGTATGAGGCGCTGATGGAGGGTCATGATTACGCCTAATGGGGAGAACCACGACGCCGTACGGCCCTCCCTCCGTTTGTTGAGGAGGAAGCTCCGAGATGGTCCACATGCATGCGATTAATTTTTACGGGAACAAGAGGGAAACGGTGGGGAAAGCGAGGAAGATAAAGCGGTATGCTTTAAGGGAAATTTAGCTTTTACACTTTAAAGGGTAGAGCTTTTTGCTGCAAAATTTCAGAGGGACCGAAGGTTGATGAAGATGATGATGGCGGTGAGCAGGGATGCTCTTTGGGTGGGACCCGGACGGAAAAAGGTCAGAGATGGTGGTTAGAGCGTGCGATTTCGTGCACACTGGAAATTTCTAAGATTCAGAAGAGGGGGGGAAGATTTTAATAAATCTCTGAAACTGGATTTGCAGAGTAATTGAGAGGGGAGGGGGAGAACTGATAATGTGATATAAATGTTAAATTAAAATTTAATATTTAATTAATATTATATGAATATAATTACTATATCTCAATTTTTTTTAAAAAAAATTCTTACAATATTAGTATTATGTAAGTTGTTGAATATTCTATAATGTTATAAACAGGCCGTCACTGTAGGGTTTAAATGCATGACTACAAGGGATTGCCGTTTGTGAGAGACCATCAGAGATTGAATCCGGGTTTGTGTTAGATAATGTTATATGATCAAATGCTTATATGTTATATTATTAATAACGAGCTTACAAGAGTTTTGACCCGATTTCACCCAAAAGCTTAAGTTTTCATGTAGTATTACACAGTTCTTTTACAAATTCATTATTGTTATCTTATTTAGTCAATGTAAGATTGACGGTCACTATGGGGCTTAAACCAAAGACCATAAGGACTGCCTAACTTACAGGCTCATGTTAGAGGGACTACTAGAGATCGAATTCGGGTTTATGTCTAATAGTACTGTGTGGTTAAGCGCTCGCATGTTGTATTATTGACAATGGGTTTACAAGAGTCTTAAATCTGTTTTCACATAAAAGTCTAAACTTTCAAATAGTAACACTCAGTTGTCTTATAAACCTATTATTGTTATCATATCTAGTCGATGTGAGATCTTAACATAAGTGCTTTGATCGCTTTATTAAGGACTTTCTTCAATATTGAAATTTAACCGTAATAACAACTAAATTGCAATATATTGATTAAATAAATTTAATTTTCCACCATATATTTATTTATATCAATTTTATTTTATTTATCATTACTGATTAGAAAGTATTGACATAATTGCTTTTATTACCAATGATTACATCAATTATTCGAGTGTTGTTACACCATGCGAGAATATAGTTACAAAAAATCAATTTGGATTCGATCTAGTAGTTCCCTTATTAGACCCCAAATTTGTGATCTCAGAATCGAATCTCAGGTTGGAAGGGTCGATTGGAATTTTTCTAGGCATCCCGGCCTGATCGCAAATTAGTCTCGAGGTGTGTTTCAGACCTGGTGATACGGTGTGGTGCAAACAAAAAAAAGAAAAAATATAGCTAAAAAAATAATTGGTTGGAATCACTTGTTTATTTAAATTAATTTTGATTAATCGCTTAAAAATTTAATCAAAAGAGGAAAGCCGTGGAATGGGTTTTTAAATTTTTTCTGAGAATTTATAATATTCATATACTTTATATAAATAAATACATGACGAGTTTCGCTCATGCAAGAATTTCAAAAAAAAAAAAAACAAAAGAAGAGGAAGAAATCGTGTTTTGCTTTTCGACGGGGATTGCGGAGAGAGCCTAACAAACTCCAACAGAATATGTCCTTTGGCGCTCTTTGTCCTGCTTTTGTCATTTTCATTTTCTCGTTTTCTTTCTTTTGGGCTGATATATTAGTTATGGGCTTCGCTTTGGGCCGGCTCGGAAAATCAGGCCCATTAGATTTTTTTCCTCCCCAGAATGCACCCCTCGAAACCAATAAATAAATCTACCAATTTGGGGTTGGTCTAGTGGTTCCCTCACTGAACTCTTAAATGGATGATCTTAAAATCTAATCTCAGGTTGGCAGGGTCAGCGGAAATTTTTCTAGGGATCCCGGCCAGACCATAAATTAGTCTCGAGGTGCAATTCGGCTAATCACAGGATACTGAGCGGTGAAAACAAAAAAAAAAAAAGAAGAAGAAGAAACCAATAAATCTAATTGTCGTGACAATGACCAAAATCCAAGATCGAGCATGATCGACCCCTGAGGGGATAAAGCCTAAATTCTGTGTTCACTTTTTTTTCAGAGTTACCTAGCAAAGCTTGCTTCTTATGGTCAAGCGCCATATGATATTTAGGATTCAAGAACGCACTGACTAATTTAATTTCGAGTCAAGTCGACTCATTAAGAAGTTAAATTTTCTCCATTATGGATTTTCTTCGTGATCGGGAGAGATTTACTGAATAAATTAATACCCACTGTTGATGGCAAAGCTCTCTCATGCCTGGCACATTTTTCTCCGTGTACATCACAAGTGATTCATGAGCCAAATAGATTTAATCAATCTTGTCGAACTCGTGAAAGAATAAAAATTGTCAATCTTAAATTTTTTTCATATACAAAACTCGCATTCTTAACCTGTCTGTGTTGATGTCATCGTACTTTTTTTTTTTGATATACTCGCCATCATATTTATTTGGCATTGAATTTCACCAAATACATACAAACCCATCATTGGATAAACAATACAGGTCACGTGACTGCCTCATAGAGTGTGATTTGGTAATTATAATGTCTGATGGAATGAAAACACACGTACGTGCAACATAATGTCAGAATACTCCCCACTAAAAAGGGAAAGTCCGTTCATAAATTGACCACGTGGCAGATCGAGACTTCTGAATCCATAACAGAACATCCTTAAATCAATCCCGAGAGCTCCTGCTCCCACTACTGACCGAGGGTTATAACTAAATTAACTACCTTCCACTCTTTTCCCGCCCTCGTTGCTCGGATCTTGACTATGAATATTGACCCAACCCCCTACCTTATCGATCCCTCCACAGATCTGAGCTCTCCATCGCCACCATCCCCAACAGGAATCCAAACACGATGGTCGGAACCGGCAGCCGTGAAAAGAGAAGCTTCTCTTCTTCCTCGTCTTCCTCACTCTCGTCGTCGTCATCCTCGTCGTGTGTCTCCCTCCAGCTCAAGGAGGACGACAAGTTCTTCTCGAAGCTCCTGTCGAGGGAGACCTCTTCCTCGGCAGACCGCTTCAGCAAGCTGTCGTCGTGCTCCTCATCGAAGGCTCTCTACTACGGTGGAAGCCAGGGCTCGATCCCATTCACGTGGGAATCCCGACCAGGAACCCCCAAGAACCCGAGCTTTTGTCCCGTCGCCAGCAACATCGTCCCTAGCCCCACTCCCCCTCTAACTCCACCGCCGAGCTCGTATTCCTCATCATCATCTTCATTACCGACAGTTCCCAGCAACAACTTCCTCAGGAGGAAGCAGCACAACCTGAGCTTGAGTGGCATGGTCTCGAGGGTCAAGAGTACGAGCGGCGGCGGCGGCGGGGGCCCGAGGACAAGGTCCCACACCATGTCCCTGTCCACATCCCCTGGGACATGGTCAGGATCGGGGTCGGCGTTGCACTCCTCATTATCCTCGAATTCGAGGTTCTCCGTGGAGCAGCGCCACTCGAGGTCCAGGCTTCGATCTGGGTTCCTGCCCGATGTGGACACTGAAAGCATCTACGTCAACAACAGCAGCAGCAGAAGCTATAACAACAGCTCTCGTGGTCGTGGTGGTGGTGGTGGTAAGAAGACTGATCGCATGCACAGATCGCCTGATTCGACTTTGAAGCTAGGCTCGAGGAGGAAGCACCGGTCGTTAGGGAATAGGTTCTGGGCGTGTGGTCCTGTTGCAAAAGTGAAGCGGGTGCTCTTCTCCATCGTAGGACAAGGTTCAACCTCTCGTCAGGATGAGGCTAAGTACAACTAGGACGTCCTGTCCATTATCACAGACACTGAAGCTCTTGGCACATATGTTTTTATTCTGGAAATTCCCTTTGTCTTCTCGTTAATTCTCTGGCGTGTCTGGAGGGTTAGCCAGCCATGCTGATTTTTTTTTTTTTGGATGAAGATCTGGGCTTGTTTTTCGAAATTCATTCGGTTTTCTATCTGCAATCGGAAGTGATGTCTTATGACTTCGCGTGGTATTATTGTAATGGCATTTCTCTTGTACAAAATAAGGATTTAGCAGTCATATAACTGAACAAGAAGGGTCTTGTCGACGAGGATTAAGCTTTAGACCTTCCGAGGTATGAGATAAAGGGGTAATATCAGTGAACTTAACCTCCTTGTCACGAGAAAATCGTACACCAAATGACAGTGCTGATGTGGTATTAAGAGCCAATTAAATCAAGTCATTTATAAATTATTTTTTTTCTCCTTTTAATAGGTTTTATTAAAAATATCATCAAAATAATTGAATGCTCGTGACACTATATCAGTATTATCACATGGTATACCTGGCTCTGAATGAATATACCTGAACCTGGAGAGAAAATTGTGCGTAACAGGTATGTCATGTGACAGTGCTGACGTAGTGTTATGAGCCAATAAAATTAAGTTATTTTTAAATTTTTTTAATTAAATCTAAAAAAGAAAAAAAAAAGCTTAAAAATGACTTAATTTAATTGATATGTAATGCCACACACAGAGCATACCGTTACCGTTACAGACAAGACTTTCTTATGAACTTGGTAATGGAAGAAATTACTCAAATATCAGAGAAATGCTCGTCAACGGTGAAAGAGGTATGCCGTATGCAGATAGAAGGAAGTGCCAACTAGCCTTCGGTCGGCCCATCATCATCCTAGCCCAGCCAGTAACGTTGGCCAAGGATACCGTACCGTCCTAACAATCGTGGTAGGAGACGTGATTGTTCCACAAGTAAAAAATATCAAATCATAATTAAAAAGTAAATCTTGTTAATACGTAGAAAAAAGTTAAATAATAAGTGATTGAATTTATGGGCTATTTTAAGATCAAAAAAAAATTTATGAGCTATTTGACAAGCTCATGCAAGAATTTCTCGTAGAGAACTCAGTTTCCTTGAGCAGAGTGCCCACCCTGGTGATTGAACATGCCCATAGCCTTCATTGATCGAGTTGGTAAATTTAATAAATTATACTGTTTCCTCTATCTTTATTTTAAATTTATCCCGTAGATTCGATAAATAGGTTTAACACATAGATAAAAGAGTAGAATATCTTCTTGAAAAGGTATAATCGGAATGGATGGTTTATTACCTTTCTTAGGTGAGCTAGGGTAGAGGTGTAAACGAGTCGAGTCGAGTCCGAATCTATAATATTCAAACTGCGCTCGTTTAGCGATTTGCGAACTTGGCCGATCCCAATATTTTAAACTTCTGTTCCGCTCGTTAAAATAAACAAAAGCTCATCGAGCCCATACAAGCCGAGCTGAGAAAGAAAATATAATACGGACACGAGGATCGTCGTGTCAATTGCATATAATGATGAAGACTAAGGAGGAAGGGAAAAGAATGAAACAATATTTTTAAATAAGAATTGAGATAATAGTATTGATTTTTTTATTTTTTAAAGTAAATAATAATAGTAATTATTGATAAAACATTTATTTAAACTTGTTAGTTTCTCGAGATGAATATTATTAGATTTATCTTGTGTCGTTTAACTGGTGAACTGATCCTAGCCGAGCTCGAGTTCATTAAGATCGAGCCGAATTCAAGTTTTTATCGAGTCGATCCCAAATTATTCGTGAATCTTACTATCTCATTTACACCCCAAGACATAGTATAATATCACCTAAGAATTTCTCCCTTTCATTATTGGAAAGAATAAGAGGCTCCCGTCATTGAAAGTCCAAAGATCAGATAGATGAGATTAAGACAGTGTTTGGTTGAATGTAAAGTGTGGTGTAATCTTAAATTATACTACTTTATACCATAAATTACAATGTTTGGTTGTAAAGTTGACTGCAATATGATATTACATAGGTTAAATTACAGTATAGTTAATAAAGATAACACGCAGCATTTTCAGATTACATTAACTTTACAACCATTTTACTTGTACTATTAAACTTTACAGTCAACTTTACATTATTCTAACTATCACAATCTCAAATTTCAATCTATTTTTTGAAAAAATTTTACCATAATATAAATTTTTCACATAATCTTACCTTTCACTGTATTCTAATAATATCCTGAACCAGATGCCCTCGAAAATCAAGTTGTTGACTGCACCGTTTTTCTTTTCTTTTCTCTTTTTAATGCACACACGTAAGTTAAAAATCGGCTTAAAAAAGGAATAAATGAGAATTAAAAATTCTAAAAATTGAATATAAAACCTCTTAAATTTCAGGTCGGTCAACCACACCCCATTTTCTACTGCACTACCCCTTTACAGCTGGGGCATATGTGTTATTCCTGGCCGTCGGGTAAATATTTAGTGTGTAAAGAAGACAATGAAGTAATGGGTAAATATTTAGTGTCATTTGTCAGATAAAATTTCCTAAATCTTGACATAGGAAAAAATTTCACAATTTTTTAAAGTCAACTTTACAATATAAATGTTTGAATGGTAATTTATATAATGAATTCGTTCTATATTATACCTTGAATATTTACCTGGGAAGTAATGTAGAGAGAGAGAGGAGAGAGAACAGACTGCCGATCTTTAAGGCATAAGAGAAGGGTCAAACAAGAAGAATTGCATTGCAATCTAAGCAAATCTACCCATTCTTTCTTAGTTAAATTATACATGGAGGTATTTACGTCTATAAGTCAATGTTATAAGTATGTTTTTTGACCTAGCCCTGTATCTCACCGAAAAAAGTCATAAGGATACTTTTTCTGATGGATATAACATTCGTATTTTTTTAATTATAAAGGAAGAGGTAAAAGGGTTGGAAAGACAATGACAAAAATATGGCACAATAAATTTCACTCATGAGAATCGAACATAAATCATCTCGATTCCAAGCGGATGGCACAACATAAAATAAGTCCGACAAAGGAAATAAGCTCATGTTATCTTGAGGCTGTCCGGTCCCTTTGTGTAAACTTCATATAGCAAAACATTCTTGCGGAGTAAGCTCAAGTCATCTTCGTAAGCGTGGACGGATTCAGAAACTCCGTTCAGTGGCAAAAAATTTATAGAAGAGTGACACGATGAATTTAAGAGGTGAAATATGATAATTTAACAGAAAATTGGATAAAATCAAGTGAAATATATATAATATATTACGTATTTTCCCAATGTCCCATGGATAAACTTTATAGCAATTTGCACGTGCAGTAATTGAGTGACTGAACTAAAAGAAATAACCATTAAAAAGAGAAAATGATCGATCAAAAAGCGATCGATTACCATTACTTAATTGAGGTTGATCATTTCTTCCCGAGAACCTTTTAACATTTTATTTTATATTAAGTAAGTTCATGTGCATGAAAAATGTGTTGATGGCTTCATCAAAAGTTACAAGTTCGAGAAAAGGATTTGAAGTTTGGACCGATCGTTTCACAAACTACCTACGAAACATATACATATCCTATTCACTTCAGTTAAATTTTATAGGTAATAATTTACTTAGTTAATTAATACAGTTTTACTTTCAAATAGTTTATTTCTTGCATAATTAGAATAATAACTATAACAGGAAGCATGCTCACCTGGCAGAAATTGCCACTGAATCAGACAGACAGATGGTTAAAATATTTTGTAGGCCATCAGCTAACAAGAAAAGTTGCTAACCAGAGAGAGAGGCACTGGATATCCTCTTTTCTATGATATTAAGTGGATCAAAATTCGATTCTCATTAGTAGAACTCAACATATATCTTATTCTCTCTCTCTTTTTTTTATTACCTTCTAAATTTACGATCTAACTTGTAATGAAAACAAAAGTATGTCTACTGGAAAGGTTGACAGGAAAATAAAACCTTTTTCTTGCATAGTAGAGAGCAGTTTGGTATGAAGTTACATGCTTTTGGAAAAAACAAGGACCAGTGATATGATAAATTGGATTTTCACCTAGATCACATTAAAGGGTACGAAAAAGAATCCTACTATTAAAAACAAAACTATCAGGTCATCACCTAATTTTGAATTGAAGATAAGTTCCCACGCGCATTGAATCTTGCTTCTCTAGGGAGACACAAAATCTTTTGGGACGTTCATTTAACATTTTTTTTTTCCAAACATGAGGACTGTCTCAAGGTCAGCCCCCGAGCTGGAAGAAGCAAAGATCACGTGCAGAGAGCGAGAGAGAGGGATAACACAGTCAAAAGCTAGCTTGCAGAAAAGTGAGACCATGGATGCAAACAATGTTTTTTTTTTTTCCTTTTGTTGTCTAATCTAGTATAATTATGAACTAATTGAAAAGCACAAGAGGAAAGGAAAAATTAGTGTATAAAAAGTGTTATAATAAAAATTGAATTTAAAATATCTTAATATATTTAAGATTGAAGCAATGGGAGGCTGTGCAAAATCCTTCCACGGTGAAGCAACAAATGAAACCCCAACAACTCCATCAGAGGTTGAGAAATTCTTAAAATGAACTACGGAGTACTTGCACTTCTTTCTGTGTGTAGATGAGATATATATGTTTAGGAATATTAGGAAAAAAATAAGACAAAAGATGCATATGAAATTCGACTTGTAAGATCTAATTTAAGATTTCTAAGTCACATGATGAGAATTATGTTAATTCCATCAAAGTCTTTTCATGAGATGCATGTGCTTTCTCTTAGTAAGCACCATGAGTTTAGGTTAGCTAACAATCTTTTTCAAAGGTACAGAGATGATGTATTAAAAAGGTCAATTAGCATTTAAGGACTCACACGTGGGGGATCAGAGTAGGGGAGCTGGCGTTGAAAATACCATGGAATCAATATTTAGTACACAGACGACACGCCCTCTCTATCCCTTTTCTTTCTCTTAGTCTGCGTTGTGCAGTAATGATCTCTGACTTCTTCCCGTTACCCATAAAGAACAAGGCGCAGCTCTGATCCATGATCAGTCGGTTTGGTTTTCGATCTCGAGACAAATCCAAGGAAGCAGCCTGTGCATGAGAAACAACTGCACATCAGCAGAGATATAGTCGTCATTCTCGTACAAGCGAAGGTCTGGTCCACCATCGATGGCAAGAGGAGAAAAGAGAAGCCAGATCTTCAAACCCTCCTCGATGGAGAAACATGGAGCCGACAGCCCATTTCTGTTCCCTTTCTATTTGTGTCCGCCCTGTCGTATCTTACCTTTCAAGTACTCTCTCCTTCCTCCATCTCCCTTATATTAGCTTTTCTCTGCTCTGTCTGTCGTCTTCTCTCTCTCCCCCTCTCTAAATCCCCATATCTTGTTCCCATATTTCCTGAGAGCATGCCAGAATAATGTCCATGGAAAGGTAAGATGTCGGCATCCCCCCTCTCTCTCCTCTCCTCCCAAAAACAAGAAAAAAAAGTCGGGCAGAAAAAACAAAAACAAGAAGATGAGCACCGATCGATTTTCTAGCTGACATCTGTCGAACGTTGTTTTGACTCTTCTGAGCTTGTTTTCCCCATGCCCGAAATTCATTTAAGCTCGTCTGGGGCACGCTGTGTCGTCTGTTTGCTGAAGACTCATTCTTCTCCTCCATTTCACTAACTAATTAGCCAATGAATTCCCCTAGAAACCTCGCTTGCTTTTCTTCATTATTTCACAAAGACCATTTAATCTGAAGAAGTAACTAGGTTGAAGGTTCTAGTTAATGTGCCATCGAAGAACAACTGTTCAAGATTGATGGGTTCTTGACCGACAGACCGACCATGTGTGGTTTTTCATTTTTTGGCTTGTGTCTCGCAGGGAGAGATTGGAGGAAGCAGGGAAGAAGATTAAGAGAGAAGCTGATGTTGCTTCTTCTTCAAATCTGGTGAGAAGAGAGAGCATGTTGGGTCCTCCCGGAACCCTAAATACGGTCACTCCGTGCGCGGCCTGTAAGCTCTTGAGGAGAAGGTGTGCCCAAGAATGCCCATTCTCCCCGTATTTCTCCCCTCACGAGCCCCATAAATTTGCGTCTGTTCACAGGGTGTTCGGTGCCAGCAATGTCTCCAAGATGCTAATGGTAAGGCCCTAATCTTTGTAAAAGGTCTTATTTTTGCTTCGATCTCTTTCCGGTGCAATGGTACAGGATGTTCACTCACAGAAAGCATGAACCCGCGATCACACTTATTAGGCTCGGAGTGATTGACGATCGACTGTTATACAGCCATCTGGCATGATGCGAATTTTCTAGTTAAAGCTTAAATTCAACAATTTTCTCCACCTTTTTCAATATGTTGATTTTCCAGCCACCTTCGTTGATTTAAGCTAGGGTTTACTCACCCTCTTGTAGATGTCGATGACATTTAGTTCACATTGAACATGTCTGCGGACACCTTCCCCTTTTCTCTTTTCCACCATTTACGTTGACATAATTTTTTCAAACCCTATTTGGAGAATTTTAGGAGGTACCGGAGATCCAGAGGCCCGATGCAGCAAACAGTCTGGTTTATGAAGCAAATCTGAGGCTGCAAGATCCGGTTTATGGCTGTCTGGGTGTGATCTCGGCTTTGCAGCAGCAAGTTCAATCCTTACAAGCTGAACTCAATGCTGTGAGGGCTGAGATTCTAACATACAGGTACAGAGAGGCAAGCATCCTGCCCTCTTCTTCTCATGCGACCTCGCTTTCCTCGGGCCCCAGTGTTAATGCTGTCTCGGCGGCTGCAACACTGCCGGTCCCACAAGCTCAGCCGTCTCTTCCTCCACCTGCTGCCTCGTGCTCTACCGTCTTTGGTGAGCCGACCACCAATGGTGCTACAGACTTCGGCTCCATCTCAAGCGAAAACGTCTCCTATTTCAGTTGAACTTCTAAACTCAGATCACTGGATCATCTCAATTATTTTTCTTATATACATGAACGGAATTACAAAGAGAGGATGAGATCAATATTGTTTTATCGAGGATTTTTTTAATCGGGTTATTGATGTATGTCCGAGGCACTCGAGTCTGATATTGATTAACTTCTTGATCGAGAGAGTTCGGATATTGGATCCACAAGTGCTCCTTTCCCTCCATCCTATGATCATTTGTTTATGTTACAACTGCGTTTTTTTTAATGCCATGTGTTTAATTATGTTGCATATTTTTCCTGTCTAACCCACAAAATTACGCATTATTCCGAGGATTTGTTATTTGGTATGTAGTACGTCTTGATGTCTCATCATCGTAGATAATCGTAACTATACGGTACATTCCGAACATACTATACATAACATGAATAATGTTGATTAACAGCTAGGAACGTGGACAAGTGGGGAACTTCTACATCAGAGTTTTCAAGAATCACTACAAGAAATTGTCTGAACGTATAAGTTGAATTTTTTTTTTTAATGAATTATGAATTTTGAAAACCAGCCATATTTTTCTACTTGTCGACTCAATTACTTGCGGCCGTACACCATGAATATCACTCATATTTCTCCCACCATGGTCAATTTATTTGGTAACCTTACCTGGCTAGATCATCTTTCTACGGGAAAAATTGCGAGTCCGCACGTTAGCAAGTAAATGAAATAGATATGTCAATGATTCAATTGAATTGGGCCCGCTTAGTTCTCTTACAAAACTTAAATATTTTTTATACACGTTATAATACTGAGCTTGATTTCATGATTGTCCTGTAACGGTTGGAAAGAAGTAGAATAGATACTTCACTTATTTAGACCTGACATGTTGATTACCAAGGAGTAAAGTTCTTCAATCTGTTGATTTTATATGTTCATATGATTAAAATTCTAAAATATACTTAAAAATGAAATAAGATGACAAATAATTTCAACCAACTAATATTACGTACTAGCACAAGCATTGATTTTCCGATTTTAAAATTTACACTAACATTGTCCAAAAGGGATCAAACACAAGTTCATTATAAAAAAGAAAAAGAAAAGGGAAATTTCGGTAACAAAAGAGTCTCATGACACTGAAAAAGGGAATACACGGCGGGGAGGAAAAAAAATAAAGCGGTGCGATAATTCTCACTGATGAAAATTGAATCTAAGACCTTTTAGTTTCAAATCGAGAATGATATTACTGTATCAAATGTTATTTCTGTTATGCATCTTATTGATTTAATGAAACATATTTTGTATGTGCGTTGTGCACATGTACATTTTATACGTGAGTTGCAACTCTAGTACATGTCTTGTTGGATTGTCAATGGGGGGTGACAGCTATGCCCGTTTGTTAATTTCCTTTCCTTGGATTGTTGGTGTTTCTTAGCGTGTGGACATCAACCAGTTAAAGTATAGAATAATTGAGGGGAGCAAAGACGTATAATTTCGTTTTCACAAGCAAAGAAAGCTGCTCATCGATGCAAACTTTATTTTTGTGAATATATTTTCCTATATATTTATTACAAGAAAAAAGAATATTTTCCTTTTCATAGTTTATTAGTTAGGGAACCTCAGCAAATACATTATTTTGTACATATTGCGAGTTTAATTTGGTTCCGAGTTCAAGTATAATATGTTACTGTACCGAATTTCTTTTCTCAAATTTCTAGACATTGAAAAGAGAAATGCAGGGGACAGATATAAAAAAAAATTGTATGGCTAGTAAGGCAATATAACATAATTTTATAGAAACCTTGTTGAATCGAAGAAATTTACATAAAGAATGCATATTTATCGGTTTGGTCTCACGGTTGCTTCAAATGTTGGCATCCCGTACACATCTTCCTTCATGCTCTCACTCTCTTTTCTTTATACAGGAGAGACACATAATCCTAAAAATGAACAAAAAGAAGAGGGAAAAAGGACTTGGTGTTGAGATTACAATCCCACATCGGCAAGATTGAGATAGAAACTTGAGTTTATAAGAGAATTTGGTACCATCATCTATCGGCTTAGGCTTTTGGGTAAAAATGTGATAAAGACTCTTGTAGGCTCATGTATAAAATTTAATATGTTATCAGAGCAGGTTTTATCTAATCGAGACTGGAAGAAAATACTCGGCTCGAGATCAGTTATTGAGGGCAGGTGTTTAATGGCACGTGTCAAGTGTAAACACATTGAGGGCGGGTGTTTAATGACATGTGTTAAGTGTAAACACGTTGTCACATGAGGGTAAGTGTTGAGATTAGAATCCCTCGACCAGCTTGAGTTTATAAGAGAATTGGATCCCACTACCTATCAGTTAGGCTTTTAGGTAGAAACAGGCTCAAGATTGTTGTAGGTTTAGGTATAAAATTTAATATTTGGAAAGTCTCACCGGTAAGGATTGAACAAATGACGTCTTGATCTTCCATCGAGAACGGTAACTGTACCAAATCTGCTTCCTCTTGATGCTCTCATCCTTTTGGTTTTATTCTCACAATTTATGCATAAGTTCCATGAACTTCCGAGCAAACTATTTCCAAGACCGATGCTTGTTTAGATCCGATATAACTTCCTCTCTCCTCGATTTTCTACAAAGCTTAAACTGGAGCTCTCGGCCAGAAGCCCAAGCCTTCATGGCCGACTGAAGATTCCGGAATCGGGTCGTTTTCTATTAATTTGGGCTTTGTGCTTCTTGGGCCGAATCAATCTGAAGCCTCCGAACAAAGCCTTTTAGTGTCAATCCCAAATTGAGCCCTATAGTTTATATTTAATACTTCTGCACGGAAACCAAATAAGTTGTCTCCGGGTCTGTGCTATAGGCACTGCTTTACTAGTAGTGGAAATTTCAGGTATGCCACTGACAAAATCCCACGTCGATTAAATAATATAATAATAAATTTATAAGATAATAGAATACTATCATGTAATAACATATATTTTTGGATAAAAATGAGTCCAGTCCCTTCTAAGACTCATTATCAATATTATAATATACGAAAGTCTGACCACATGTCAACTTTTGATGTAAACCCAGACCCGTTTTTGATATTATCTCACGGACATAAGCCTGTAAACTTGATAGTCCCCTGGACCAACATTACCGACTTTACCAACAGTATGCTCAACACAATATATAGAATTAAACGGTTACGTTTTAGCTTCCAAAATCATACGAAATTCCAACACCCGATCCAACTTATGCAGAAGCGAATCACAGAAACATGCTTACTGATATCTTAGCAGACGAACACAATTCACTTCTATAACTTGAAGTGAAACTACAAATAAACACAAGAGATTGCCGGACAACCTAATGATCAAAAAGGAGTTGCACACAAAGGAACACAACAGGACTCCTACGAATCCCAAAACCTTATTCCCGACACAGAGAAGGCACTGCTGTCGAATATTCATCAATTGATCCTCCTGCAGTTCTTCCTGATCTCTCCGCTGGACCCGGTGAGGGGCTTGATGTCGCCCATCCTGATCATTGCGGCCACGAAGTCGGAGGTGAAGGTGGAGGGGCTGCTGGTGTAGGTGCGGACGAGGGAGTCCGTGGAGCCGCCGTTGAAGAGCTGTTGGTCCGAGTGGAGGAGGCCGCGCTTCTGGACGAGGTTCTTGTAGTAGTTGTTGTCGAAGTAGGTCGGCGACTGGAAGTCTAGCGGGGCAAGGTTGTTGTCCCCGTTGCCGGCGGTGGGCGGGCAGTTGTTCTTCCGGGTTTGGGCCAGGGAGGCGTCGAGGTTGGTCTCGTTGTAGAGCCTCGCCCGGAAGCTCGTGCACCTTGCCTGTCCGATCGTGTGCGCTCCTGTGACACTTCGGCCGCGTCAGAACATTGCAGAGGACAGAAGTTTAAAAAGTTTCAAGCAAAACTTTCATCGGGCTATGAGGACTATGAATAGACATCATGTGAATGAGCCCATGGGCCAAGCGAGCCACCTTGGTATGTGGTTCTAGGTGTGTTAAAAAACCGGTTCGGAGACAGAGCTGGTTGCAGCAGTGTCAAACCGAAGAACCAATTGGATTCAGTTCAGTGTAGAGGGATAACTAAACTGGTCAACCTTCTTTTTAATTTTTTGAAATAAAATAATTCAGAGTGGTTAGATTCGATTTTTATTTTTTAAAGTTCTTGATATCAGAAAGTACTATATTTTAAATTTTATTTTTATGATTGTTATATAATTATATTTAAAATAAAATCAGCCCTCGAATTGATTAATCAAAATTGATTACATTTATAAATTAACCAAACTAATTTTTATCCTAAAAATTCAACTAAAATAGAACCTATTCAAAGAGAACCGGTTCTTTTCAATTCAGTTTTGATTTGGTATTACCGAACCGGTTTTCGTGCATATCCCTAGCATTTATGGGATTCCGTAGCCTAGTAGCGCAGGAATTATGTCAAGGACCGATTGATCCGCATATCACATTCCGTTTCCGTGATGGAGCGGTTTTCTCCGACCAACGAGAGGAGATACCGCTAGGTACGATTATAAATCAAGTCCATGCTCGTGGGTTTCCATTTCGATCGATGTAGCTGTTATAAAAGAAACCAAGGAAATGAAGAGAAAGGGCCAGAAGTCAAGGGAGTGTGAGAGGAGTTGTTTTCAGACCGGAGAGAGCGACCATGTCCCGGGTGGAGAGACCGACATTGCTGAAGAAGTTGATAAGGTTGTTGAGGTTCGAGGTCGGGGGCGGGATGCTGTTGTTTGCCGCAGCCTGGCTTGCGGTCTTCGCGTCTCTCCTTCCGAGCTTCACATCCCAACCCGGCCCTCCGAGCTGTCCAAAATTTGCCCCATCAAACCGGTTTAGTACACTACAGATGGAACAAACAAATATGTTTTTCGAACAGAACAATGCTGCTGGGTTGGTGTAATTTTAGTTACTGGTTGTAGGGTGTCTTATTGCTAGTGCACAACTTACTATTTCAACAGAGTCACGGGCCGTGATGGCAAGTATATCAGCACAGGAGACCACACCGGGGCACACGCTCTCCACGGCCGACTTGATATTGTCGACCACGTCAAATCCTCGGGCGGAGTTTCGGTTCGGTGCTGCGTTCTTCTCCCCCGTGAAGCTCGATGTGTCGTCCAGCAGAATCGAACCGTCACATCCCTGTCGAAAGAGAGACGAGAATCCATCAGGTCAGCACGGTCAGGAATATGCTAGCTACATTGGTTACCATAAGACCTTGTCGGGTAAATAGAAAAAATCGATCTTTTTCCCTCTTTTAACGCACGTACATTTACGAAGCAGTCGTGGAAGAAGAGTCGGAGGAGAGACGCGCCCATACGGGCCTCCTTAGCGATAGCCGAGTGGACCGTTGACTTCACGGTCTCGAAGAGCTTGGGACACGACCTCGAGTAATACCCGGTCGAGAGCTGAGCGTTGGTTGAGGGAACGGTCACGATCAAGAGCGCCATTAGAGTCAAGCTGATAATGGCCATTGAATCAGAAGAAGAAGAAGAGGAGGAGGAGGAAGGAGCAGCCATTGCTATTGCTACTGCCACTGCTTTGAAATCCAATAATATACAACCACGAAGGACGGAACTGTGCTTTGTGCGCTGAAATGGGGTGAAAGTGGAGGGCTTTTATAGAAGAAGAAGACGGTGAGAGAGACAGGCACAGGAGGGGTTCCTCAAGGTGACGAGGGGCGGCAGGTTACCTAACACGTAGACCACAAGAACGCGGTCGGCAAAACATATCAATGCAGAGGGCATATTTCTACGTTCAGACATGGCTGTTCTTTCTTTTTTTTTTTTTTTCTTCTTCCTTTTGACGACGGAAGCTCTCCCTCACATCATGAACTCATGGATTGGATTAATTATTGCGTTAGAAACCTCATGCGAGAATCAGTCAAAACTAGCTGGATATATACATGCATGGATGCAGGTAGGTACTATTTGAAAAGTCGTTAGGATAAATGGTGCAAACAAGCCTGTGCATATGAGAACCGTATTCACAATCTCTTTATTTCTAATCGAGGGCAAGCGCTACTGTATCAGAAAACTCTTTTCTCCAGCCATTTGGATTCATTTGTTAGGTTAATGATCAAGAGTTTTTGCAAGATTGTGGTAACTTCATGGATAAGGAATATATATACACACACACATATAGTTGAAAAAGAGGACCTTTTAGCCTGTATACCATTGTAACTCGAGACTAACACATGTCACAAGGAAGTTATTTAGCCTGTTGAGTGGTTTTTGGAGTCAATGCCCATAAAAGTCGTGCCACACTGATAATATATACATGTACCATATGTCCCCTATCTTATCTCTCTACTGTTCGACTTTCGACTTTAGAATCGATTAGAAACAGATATTTAAAGGTAGAAAAGGAGACGGGCACGCAAAATTCACGATGTCAAACCGGGGATCGTTAAGAACTTCCATCGAATTCATAGAAAAGATTACAACTAACATTAAATTGTTTTCCTCCAACTCGTGTTTTCTTGTTCTGTAATCTTTTAAGTTTGTACTTGTTTCTTTCTTTATTTTATCGAAAGGTGTAATTCATCAATTAATTTGCTTTTGGTGTCTTCCTAATATTAAGTAAACTTCTACATGTAAACGGCATGCACTAAGAAGGAAAAAAAACAATCCACGCGGTTTACTTTTGAAAGAGACTACTTTAATGTTTGATGTCCGTCTTCTAATATCGATATAGACTAATTCAACAACTTTAAATCAGTTCGATTCTTTCTAGGTAAATAAATTATTATGATTTTGTACGGTAAAAAATTCAGTAATTTTAACGAATTCATGTGGATTATACGAGTCCTTTTTGTAAATAAAAATCAGAGAGAAAATGTAACCGGCAGAGATTAAATCGAGGGTCCGAATCACATCGTAAACTCTCGATTAACAATTATTTAACGTGGTAATAAAAAATTGTCATTTATCGGCGGTGTTGAATTCTGCACGGAAGAATTTCTTTATATAACTGTCATATTCTCTGTTGGGTGCAGAGAACCAGAAGTTCGAGAAAGGCCAATACGATTTTGACAAATTGATCTTGCACTTGTCATTTTCAAAACAACAAAAAGCCTCTCTCTCTCTTTCTCTCTCCTCTTCTTCGTGGCAACCGGCGACTTCTTTTGTTCTTTTCGAATAGGAAAAAATTACACTTTTTATTTTTAACCATTTACATTTTTATCACTTTTATTCCAAATTTTTATTTTTTACTATTCACATATTTAACTTTTTAAAGTTTTATTGCTTTAATCGTGCCGTTACTTTTTTTCATTCGAAAAAATATATTTCATTCAAAAAAAGAACATTATATCCAAAAATTATTTTTTAACAAAAATATTTTCAAAAAATACATTTGATCCCTTATTAATGAGATACCGGTTACTAACGTGCTTTTTTTTAAAATTAGATCTCATTTTTTGAAATGAGTCATGATTTTATACATCAATCAATTTTGAATATGTAATATATCTTAATTTTAAATGAGATATGATTATCAGTAAAACCCTACTGATACTTTTCTTTTTTATTTTTTCTTTATTTTTTGTTGAAAAATAAACTTTTGAAATAAACATGCTTTTTTTAATAGAAAAAATAACGGTATGACTAAAATAGTAAAATTCAAAAAATTGGGGATGTGAATGATAAAAAATTAAAGATTTAGAATAAAAATAATAAAAATACGAAAGGTTACAGACTCAAATGTATTTTGCCCTTTTGGATTTTGACAAGAAGAGCCAGTGCCGACGATTTGCTGTCTCAAAATCCCGTTTCCAAGTTTCAGGGAGAAAGAATCCCGTTTCCAAGTCTTGCGCAGAATCACAATTTCTCCACTTTTCACGTTTCTATTCTTATCAAAATGTCCTAATTGGATTCAGGAATCAGGATAGAATATTCAAAATCATGAAGCAGAATAAGGTCCAGATCCCTTGCATCCAAAAAATTACAAAAGAAAATGAAAGTTTATTCTTTTTTGGTCATGCCGAGATTGTTTATAGGGTCATTTTT
Organism: Lagerstroemia speciosa; assembly: GCA_037672795.1. NCBI lineage: Eukaryota > Viridiplantae > Streptophyta > Magnoliopsida > Myrtales > Lythraceae > Lagerstroemia > Lagerstroemia speciosa. The sequence goes on along the minus strand of CM075290.1, from coordinate 10,678,170 downwards.
TTATTTTTAAGATTTTATAAAAAATTTAAAATAATTAAGTCTTATTAATTCATTATATTACGTAAATACTGTCACGTGATATACATGTATAACATGCCAGACTCTCTAGGTGTCAAGAGCCCAACTGCGCTCAGGTCCTTCTAGACCGTAGAGATTAATGGTGGAGGAATTTACACGCGAGGGAAAAAGTGCTTCGCAAGTCGATTCCGAATATCGATTTGTCCACGTTAAAGCTAGATCTCCAGGAAAAACGGAAAAAACAAGGAGGGAAAAAGGTGCAGTTGATAAGGGTGAAAATCCCATCCACCGACGACAGTAGACAACAACGATCGATCAATTGATGTGCAAAGTCATCGGGGCAAGATGAATTTAGGGGTTTCTGTTGTGACGACAACACGTCCCTCAATCGGATTGGGATGAGCTTGATTTGATTCACGGGAAAATCGACTTAAGATTTCACATCCTTGAGAGTTTTCGTTGGAAAAAATTTTTAATAGAGCGATCATATCCGTTTAATAAAAATTTATCATTTATATATTTGTCTAGTTACAATTTTCAATTTATTAGGATATAATAATTTTTTACAATTTTATATTTTTTAATTAAGATTCACCATTTAATAGAAATTTTTGTTTTTTTTTAAGATTTTTAAGAATTTAATAATCATAACTGTATAATTATTGATCATATATCAAGTTTGAATTGGACATATACACAACATGGGATGAACTTGAATTGATCCACGAGAAAATCCAACTTAAGATTTCACATATTTAGGGGCTTTTCATTGTGACGGCAACACGTTCTCGATCGGACTGGGATGTTGATTAGCGAGAAAATCCGACCTTGGATTTCACATATGGAAAGAATTCCTTAAAAAGGATGCTAGCAAAATTGATAAGGATACTGGCAATCAAACACAAACATGAGTCGCACTTTGATCGTAATCGCTTTTCGGTAGAACTTAATCATAAAATTTAATTGGGACACACACGAAGCTTTCGTCCATTTGGCTCTTAAATTTCTAGCCTGCTTATAGGTTATTGGGTCGTCTTACAAGACAAGAAGTGGTAGGAGACGTTTGGTTGATGCATGGAACCGAAAATTTAAACCGGTAAGTGATCGTGCGAAATTACTCCTCACTATAAATTTTTTATAATATTTTTCGAAGTATGGTTTTAACAAGTGCGGTACAGTTGTATAGCCCAAACAAGACGTAAACACACCATCATGGACGCGGAATTCATAGAGAGTAATGCAACATGAAATGTTACGGATAGTGCCACCTTTTCATATCAATCGAGTTTCTCCTAAATTCGGTAGGAAATTGACGTGACAGTTCTTAACCTTACCGAACAAGCAATGAATGTCCGATTTTGACAGAGGACCTCTTCAACCAGCCTTTTTCTTTTTTTGGTTATTTTTTTTCAATCGTTAGACTAATTATCACCGTGGAGTAAATTAAATGATTAACTTAACTAATATATCACTTAATTAACCTGCATTGACCCCTTCCAATGCATCCCTAATTAAGAATATGAAGTTTCTCATCAACTTCGGGTTTGAATTATTCTGATTTCCGCCAAGATTTTGAAAGGGTCGTCACAACTTAACCGATAAATTATTATTAATCGCAATCAACGCTGACGGTCGGAGATTAGATCTCTATAATTAATACGTTAGATTTTAAAACGACAAGAACAGGTACCAGATATGTCGATTTCGTTTTACATCATATTAATATTAAGTAGGTGCGTTGGTTATATTTTTATTTTCTTATTTCCCTCGTCCACCGTAAGTAATTATAGTTTACGACTATAATTATTAAATTATTTGAAAGGATTATCTTTGTAAATTTAACTTTTTAGGCCAGTTCGTGTTTTCCCCGCGCTCCACCTCGTTACACGGACAAGGACGCTTTCGGCCGTCGCTTTGTGATTATTTTATCTCCGGCGGCTACCATTTTTAATTTAATTTCGTGGACACGTACAAATCTTTAGAAGTCAAAAACGATATCGTGGTCCGTATCATTGTTCGATTAATATAAGCATTTCGAAAATGAAGTTGGTATGAGACGGTGATATTATTTTCGATTTAGAACTGATAAATATCGAGTTTAATTTTTGTCGGTATAACTTACCGTACGCCTTAATTCTTTTTATTTTAGGTATATCGATCTCCCTTTGAAAAAAAAGAGTGAATAAAAGTATTTTCCTTTTCACATCTTTTGCATTATTCTTTTCCACTTATTACGACAATGTGAAGGTTGAATGGTCTCCCTCGTATCCTCAGCTCTTTCTGTTGTTTAAATGACAAAATTTGACAATGGAAGCTCAGCATAGTGCAATGTTTGATTAATGTCAAACGGTCCATTAATAAAAGAAGGAACGTTGACTCGCACGCGCCACCTACTTTTACGAGAAATTCTTTGGTGATTTTATCCCACACGTGATGTGAGGGAACATCGATTAAAATGTAATAAATGAATAAATTAGTGTCGATCACCCAGACACTTTCCATAGAGTATGGGTTGTTTACACAATAAGTAAGCTATGGTGAATGCTCTAAATCACGGAAAATGACAAGATTATTATGACTGAAGTTTTAATCGTAGTAAGATTTTCTTGTATTACAGATCAAACTATGAGCTTGTCGTATTTGATAAGTACATTTAATTATTTATATAAAGTGATATGAAATATGATAATTTCACTGTTTTGAAAATAAAGACTTTATTTCCACCCGAGAGTCTGATATATTATACGGTGACACCCAATTCTCTTATGACACCACGTCAGTACTGTCACGTGATATACCCGTTATACACGGGATTCTCTCGTAAGAGAGAGTCAAACGGTGCAGAATTTTCAAAGAAGGTTCGACTCAGTTATTTATTGCTAATGAACGCTTTAGATGAGAGGGTTTCAAATGTAGCTTTGGGTGGTTAAACTACTACATAGCTTCGCATAGGAATGGATGGGACGTTCAAACTCTGCAATTTGTTTTTTCCTCGCATGTCATTAAATACTATGGATCACACGTAGAGAAAGCGAAGCTCTAACTAATTAGGGCGACCCAGATTTCAACGTTTTGATTTTGCCCCCCTGAAGGGCGACTGAGTTAACGACTCCATAGAAAGCGGATAACTAATTGTATTCGGATTACTGTAGTACTACTCTTCTATTATAATACGTAAAAAGGATGGTAGCAGTAGCAAATGCTCAACCATCCCCGCCACATAATGTTTGAGCGTTTATATTCGTCCGCGAATATATTGGACGAACTGAACAACCGGTACTAATGTTGGTCTCGTCAGCGTAGTATCACCGAGGGCCTAACATAGTATAAGAAAATTGAGATCCGCAAAGGTACAAGTTCGATAGTCACTTCTGATACTATTGTTTAGAGCGAGGTTCGAACTTGTGATCTCGATCTCACCAAATCACATGAAAGTGAGTTTTAAATCAGTAAACCGCCGTCCTTGATGGTACTGCTCTTTTGTTATGATTTCTCTATTTAGAAGACTCTACTATGAAATCATGCTTAGAAGGAAAGATGAGCCAAACCAACCCATTTGATTTTGCCTTCTACATATTCTTGCAAAAAACAAGTTTGCAGCTTTGTACAGGGGAAAAAAAGAGGGCCCAGTTATTTACTGTGGGAAACGCGAACCCGACGTCAGAAATCGATTGAAATAACCAGTGGAAGAAATCAAAAAGCAATGGGAGAGGGGATGTGCTAACACTCAACGACACGCGGTAAAATCTTAAGGAAATGTTTATGGTGTAAAGTAAACAATTCACTATGTTGTACATGGGATACGATCGAACAGAGATCACTCAAATTCCTACAACCAAGCTCTTGTCACGACCTTGCTCAACAATGAATCTCAAAGGCGATGTCTCATATTCTTAGGTTTTCACATGTATTCTTTTCGATTTCATTAAAAAAAAAAAAGCTCATTCACATGGTCACTCTCCCATACCTACATACAAGATTCAATTCACCTTTTTATAGACTCATTTCGACCAAATTGTATTGAATTCTCCCTCGTTCTCTCATCAAGATATACACCCCAATTTGATTCAAAATGACATAATTAAAAATGCAACTTAAATTCAATAAATTAAAAATGCAACTTAATAAATATGTTCCATTCACATATCCAAGCCCTGTTACAATCTTGATAAAAAAAGAAAAGGAGAGAGAGAAGAATTTTGAAATTCAACTCTTAAATTCTCATACTTTCGAATTGTCGAGAACTTTCTCAGAAAAATCACTTACAAGAACACTCTCGTACTTACTTTACTCGCAGGGCCACTCTCTCATATCAATACAAGACTTGATTGACCCATTTATAGACATATTTGAACAAAATCATATCGGATTCTCCACTATTCTATTATAGGAAAATATTTCAATCTGATTCGGGATAAAATCGTACAATAATAGAAAACTTCTAAATTTAAAATTAGAAAGCATTTTTCTTGGTCTCCTTTTTGAGAAAGTCTTATATGTAATAGATATACCACCTGGCACGGTACTTATGTAGTATCACGAACCAATCAAATTAAACCATTTTTTCCTTTTAGATTTATTATAAAAATTTTAAAAATAATTAAATCATATTAACTTGTGATACCATATTAACACTTTGATGTGATAAATCTGTCACACATGATTCTCTCCTCCTGTTTGGGTTTTTGAGTGTTCTGGGAACAGCCTGAGAGCAGAGCATCTGAAACATGACACCTGAATTTTGTCCTCCATGTTAACATTCGGAAAAGAGCAGGTAATAAAGGACAGACTACCTCGTATATGACTCCGGTCTATGCAAATTACGATTGCTCGAAATTCACCATAACCCTTCAATGCAAACTAGCTAGACTGGACATGTCAAAACACTTCTCCCGTGCCAGGGGGGGTGAAACTCGTAACAGGTCGATCGAATCTCTCTTGTTATTATTCGATTTTTTGCTTTTTGCGTTTTGTTTGTTCTATACCTGTAAACCTAGAGGAGGTAATTCCAAGGCCTTGCTTTCAACTGGGAGCACAGAACACTGCTTCACTTCCACCTCTCCCTCTGCAATTTCCCTCTTGTAGATATACCTGCTCGATGCCCACAAGAATGCTCCCATGTTCAGTGTCGACAACACCAAGAGGAACCCGTAGTAATAGTCCAAGTGGGAGTTGTTCAGGTTGTTGCCAATCCAACTCCTCCCTCCATGCTTCCCTGTGATCCTGTCCACCACCGTGACCAGCAAGCTGTTGAGGAAGTTCCCCACGCCAATCCCGCTGGTAAAGAAAGTCGTTCCAAGGCTCTGCATCTCTTCCGGCGCCTGGTCGTAGAAGAACTCCAGCATCCCGATCGCATTGAACACGTCGCCAACCCCGAGCAGCACGTACTGCGGCAGCAGCCACATGATGCTCATCGGGACGATGTCCTTGGGACGGGATGAGCCGTGGAACCTTATGGTGTGCATCCTCTTGACCTCCACCGCGTAGGCTATTGCGATGGCTACGACCTGGATCACGAACCCGATCCCGATCCTCTGGAGGAGGGTGATGCCCCTCGGGTTCCCAGTCCTTGCCCGCATGAAGGGCACGAAGTACCGGTCGTATATGGGCACCGAGATGAGCATCGACAGTGTCACGAAGCTGCTCAAGGAAGCCGCTGGGATCTGGAACCTGGGACCGAGGCTTCGGTCCAGGGTGGTGCCCTGCTTGACGAAGAGGGTGTTGACCTGTGCCCAGATGGTGCTTGGGATCAGGACCACGAGCCATATCAGGAACATCCCCACTATGAGCTTGACTCCTTCCACCTGCGTCACCGTGCACGGCCCTCTGGGCGCCGCGCCGTTCTTTACTGCAGCCTTGTCCAAGAACCTTAAAAAACGAAGAGACAGAATGAGAAAACAGTTATGGCGATCTAAAACTCTACTATAGAATCAGAGCATAGATTCTAACCATCAAGCAAGCACACGTCCCCTATTTTTCCATACAATGGGCTTCCACATAATATTAATATTTTAAAATAAACTAAACTATATTAATCAGATCTCCCATGACAATAGATCTGTGAACTGACTGGGAGTGGCAATAGCAACTTTGCATCTGTCCCATTCTTGGGCAGTTTCCACCACATTTCATGCCGCACACTACAAATGGTGGAGTAGTGGGGTACTAGCAAAAAAGACAAAAACGGTTGGGAACAGGAAAAAGACATTATCAGAATGGGTTACAGAAGGAAGTACTGGAAAGCATGGCTTTGAGGAAGGACAGTGGCCCTTTTAGCAGATGATGCTTGTGCACAGGATATTGTTCTAGTTCAATGGGAGGGCCACACCACTGAAGCTGCCATGGCTGCATTCCATACTGAAGGACCACTTATGGAATTGGAATCTTTTTCCTTGCCAAATTGACTCTATGCATGAACCAGGAGTCATGGTCACATATCTAAACTGTTTCGATCCCGACAAGAACCGAAGATGAAAACAACTTGGAGGAGGTTTCCATCTATAATACCATCTTCTCCTTTAGAATGTGGAACTTTATTAATGTGCAACCTGAAATGGCTATACCACGCCACATATGTCACAGACCAATCGTTGTTTAACGCATCGGCAAAAACACCATTTGGTTTGTGACAAGTGCCACGTGGTATTCTCATTAGACAGAAGTCTCCCTCGGGGAACTTGCAGTCCCACTGCTATCTGTCTCATCACTATCATTGTCGAGGAATAAGGGCTTTTCCTAGAGCCATGTGGGAAAGTACATTCAGGTGAAGGGGCCCCCTCAAGGCCTGCTTTAGTTGTAAGGCATATACCATGCGATCCAATTCTAGTTAAGTGGGATAACTGTAAAGGCTTTGTTCTAAGAAATTATCGAGCACGTACTTGAAGACCGGGGTGTGGTCGACCTGGCGCTTTCCACTGGCAACATAGTAATGCCTGTCGAGCTCGTGGAGCTCCAAGGGGTCATTTGGGATTGGAAGCTTCCGGTTCTTGAATGCCGTGACTGGGACGCGGATGAGATCGCTCGTGGGGCTCGTGGTCGTGACCTTGTGCCGATAAGTCGGGGTGCCAATGTAGAATAAGAGTAGGGAGAGGATAAGCCCGACCGTTGGGACACCGTAGCCTAACCCCCAGCCCAAGTTCTCTTGGATGTAGACGAGCCCTAGAGTTGCAAAGAGGGCACCCAGGAAGGAGCTGAACATCCACCAGTTGAAGAATGACACCTTCAATTGACCATAGAAAAAGCAGACACGAGAATAGTTAAGAACAGTTGTTGCGAAATGCGAACGAAAGGTAATTAGACAACAAAGGAGAAGTGAAACTGAAACTGGCTCTTCGTTAGATATTGGCTCATCTCTAATTACATGATGATTCAAATGGATTTTGGCGCACAACACTGTAAATCTAAAGGTTCAAACTTGGCTTCAAAGAGATTCAAATCTAGAACCGGCGGAACACTTATCCTAGGCTCAACTACCATGCAAGTACTGATGACTTCCAGCGGTTGACTCGAAGATCCTATTTACCATACCCGTAGACCAGGTCGGCCGCCTGAAGGGCACATCGGATACCCTGAACGTAAGGGATGATTATGAATGCACTTGAAATGGGGTGATAGAGGTGGATACCTTGAGCCTCTTCTCTTGTGGGTTGAAGTCATCGAATTGGTCGGCGCCAAAGGTTGATATGTTGGGTTTGGTCCCACCCGCCCCGATGGCTATTATGTAGAGGGCACAGTAGAAGAAACCGATCTGCGAGCCCGTGGCTTTGTTGCACACTCCATTCTCACACGTTGGCCGTAGGAGCTTCAGGGATGCCGCCATCGTCAGAAGGATCATCCCCTGTTGAAAGTTGCATGTCAGAAATTGCGGTTGTGGTTAGGTATCGATCCAGAAAACCGACTTAATTTTGTAATGGTGCGCTGAAAAATAATATCCTCGAGGAAGGTTACAGAATTTAATCTCCGTATCAATCACCTGGGAGCCCAATTCACTCCCGTCACTGTTAAGCATTAATGAAAGTGTATGTAAATGTGGCCAATAGAAGACAAAATATATTAGAGCATGTACGGATCTTAAAGCTGGGCTGCTTTAGTGGTCCTTATTAAATAATATTGAAAGCTTTATTTAAAATTAAGAATTATTAAATTTAATTTTTATTCATAAAATTTTTACTATCTTTTTTCTCCCCAATTCTCTTGTCTTTTTAGTTGACTAATGGTCTTTCTTATAATCGAAAAAGACAAATCCATGGTGTGGCCAATCAAGTTATATGGATCTTGCTTTGGCACTAATGGCCAACGAATCAAAGGAGCATTTCATTTGGTCCCTCTTCCGGAGTTGGTACTATTTAGTTGGTCATAGTGAGCAGGTGACCTTATCAGAGTTGCCAGAACAGATGGTCTGAACTCTCCATGGAAGTTAAATGACTATTGAACGAGAAATAAGTATTTGATTCGGTGATACCAATCATTCTCGGTACGGGATCAAGGGATAACTAATTTCAGAGGGGACGAAGCTAGTTTTTTTCATTAATTTTACAAGATTGTTTTGTGTTCTTTTATCATCAAAATCGTGACCGAGTTACTTACTTATTGTACAGAGAAGAGTGAAAAGATTACCGTGACATAGATTAGGGATGAGATGGTGAAGGTCCAGAACCGACCCAAGTAGGCATCGGCCACATAGGCGCCGAGAATCGGGGTGATCCAGACCGCGCCCGACCAGTTATTCACATTCCTGACGGACGATACAGTGTCCTCGTGGAGCTGTGTTGTCAAGTAATTCACTAGGTTCGACGCGATCCCGTAAAAGGCCATCCTCTCGAATGCCTCATAGCCTGCACAAGAAAAGAAAAACCACATGAACAAGTCGATCGGAAAAGTTTCGTTTATGAAGGCGCTGCTTTCCCCAGTTCGCTCTATTCAAGTTCTGTGAATCCTCATGCGATTGAGTTGTCTCGTGTAACTTCTGCGTGATGTTGAGGATTCGAGTCGGCTATGTACTTACCAACAAGGAAGGAGCAAGCTTTCCACTTGCCGGTCTTGAAGGCGAGGACGGGGCGGCCACGGAGATCGACCGTGCCATCTCTTGTGTAGCCCTTTGCTTCCATTGAAGAAGAGATATTTTCCTTCTACTTTATGATCTCTTCTCTCTTCTTTCTGTTCTTCTCTCTGAATAATGACTCAAAAGACAAGGAAGGGAGGAGGGAGAGGGAGAGAGAGACAGGGACAGAGCGGGAGAAGGTGACCGATAAGAGACCTGTCAATGGGGGAGATGGGTAATATGTAGGCCGACTGGTTCTCTCTTGTGTGGATTATGTACGCATGTATATATATATACACATGTATACATACATCCTTCTGGAAGCTTTACTTGGTCTGGGATGCACGAAACATTTGATGCGACCGCACGGGTAACCCCATAAAACTCGTTTTATATAATACCCAATATTCCTCAGCCACCTGTGCGTCCTCGCATGGATATTTGTTCATACACGGAGAGAGAAGGGATCTGATGCATCGTGCTCTCAAACCCAAGATAGTGAAGTTTCAAGTTCGAGTCTTTACAGCGAGGTTCTCATGAATCTTTTATAGATGACCAGGGAAGAGCCAGTGAGCACGTGCATCCATCCACATATATGTAGATATATATGCATACATATAATTAACTTGGTCATAAGTGAATGTCAGAGGCGTAACCTTACCAAAATATGATGGCTAAGTAACACAGTGTACCTCCTTGCAACCAGAAAGTCTTGCATGTAAATGATATATTACGTGATAAAGTCTTATATGTAAAGAATATATCATGTGACAGTGTTGATATAGTGTTATAATTTAATTTAATCAAGTCGTTTTTAGAATTTTTTCTTTATATTTCATTTAAAAAATTATAAAAATAAATAAATTTTATTAGGTCGTGATATTACGTCAGTACTGAAGAAGATTCTCTCCCTTGTAAGGGCTGGATAAGAAAACCTGTACATGAGGCTGAAATTTAACGAAGACTGTAATAATGGATTGTAACGGAATAAAATAAGAAAATTTAATTAAAATATGAATAAAAAATCACTAAAATTTACGCACAACTTTAAAGATTCTTTTGAATTTGTGTGAACTATCGTCCAAGATGACCATTCTAAATCCATCCCTGTTCCTCGTCATGCGGCACCGGCGCCGCACGTCCACTCGACGGCGATTCAGAGACAAGTTGTGTAAGCATGTACACAAGTTTGTTCGAAAATTGTGCGTGGAATTAGTAACGGATATTCAGATTCATTAATGTGATTCTAGCTGTATTTCAAACATACAGATTAGCGATGGATCAAACTTCTGAAAATTACACGGAACATGCAGCATTTAAGAGTTTCTTCTAACAATGTTTCTAAAGATATATTGAATTTTTTGTGAAGTAATCCAATATAAAACCCGAATCCAATTAAAATTTTGTACGACCGGAGTTGTGAATACCTTTTTAAATCTGTGGTGGAAGCAAAAAGGATCGAGCTACCGGGCTCTTCATTGTATTTTTTGATGCTTAAGAGCAGAATAACTCTTCATTGTATTTAGAAGTTAGGGTTCGAGTTCCACTAGTACTCCGGCTTTATTTATAGTGAAGATCGTCGCTTCTTCTTTATCAATAGACGTACGGATGACACTCCGCTATTTCAAACAATTTTTTTTTTGTATCCACAGTACTTTCTCCATCTTCTCACATCTGTTTCGTTTACTTAACCGATTCCCAAGATTTTTCAGATAGGGTATTTGAACATGCGATCACGACCTCAGCAAATCAAATAACGAGTTTTCTACTATCATGCAATTACCTTCAGTGGTAATATGGTCTTGGCTTTACCTCGTGTGTAAGCTAGCAAGATTCTGACTGTCTGATCATTCCAGTACTTGACGTACTTAGTGTTTGGACAGTTTCGTATTAATTGGAAATGAACCCTCCCACCCAAGAAAATAATCATATATTAATCATAATCATAATGCGAAGATAGGATAAATTAAGGGGCTGCGGAAGACTAACACCCCAAAAAAAAACCCATAAACAACAGTCGATCGAGAAGGGAAGGCAATAATTTAGGAAACGAGATTTGCTACAATAATATCATTTTTTATTTAAAATTAATTTTTTTTATTATACTCTTATTATTATTATTCGTACCATTTTATTTTCATTTCTTTCTTCTGTCTTTTTTTAATCCACATGTCTCATTTATGTTGAAAGAAAGACAAAGCGCGGTGGTTGACTAGCACGAAATGGATGTACATACACATCCCACCTTCTAAATTAACAATAATTGTCGTCCGAGCAAACGATGGCACATCAATGTGCTTGCTCGCCGGTTTTTCCTGATTAACCTCGAACTTAATCGAGCCCATCGGTTTGGGTCTTAGAGTGCTATCATCCCGTTGATCGACCGAGCTATACATAGACTGATTTCGACCGAGTTTAGACTGTTACGAGCCAATTCTAAGCATCCGATTGGTTTGAATCTCAGTATCTTCATCATATTCCCCTGTTTAAGTATTTGGGTGTCAGAGATTTGATGCGTGCGTAAGGAATCCGACCGACGCGGTTCAAATTCCGACATAAAGAGCATGACACTCTGGACCCATCGCGTCTAGTTTTGAAGGTGAATCGACATGCGATCACTTGCATGCAACAATTATTTACGGCCGTGGGAATTAGTCGGAGAAAACTCGAATATCCCTCTATATCAAAATCGATCTCTCTCTTATAATAAAAGGAATTACAACGAACCATAGAACAACATCATTAATTTAAATGAACACATTTAAAATATCTATTTATAATATACAAGTGTAAACCTCGTATAAGTATTTTTTTTTTTACTTTTCATAATTTTCGTTTTGCCATTGAATTTTACTTCATAATGAACATGGACTCCTTGAAATTCTTATTTTGTGTGGACGTTTGTTACTTTTTACTTGCATATTTGACTGAAATGTCTTAGTTTTCTGCTTTGGTAGAATAATTTTCCTTAAATGTAAAAAAAATAAATTCCACTTTATTGTGGCAAATTCCTTAATTTTACAGTATATTCTTAAAGGTCAGATCCCTTCATGATACAAAATTTTTTACTAAAATTTTACTTTAATATAAAATTATTTTTATTAAAACTTTAATATAAAGCTATTTAAAAATGTAATAACAATATGTAATTTTTCAATTTTCCTCTAATGTCTTCAAAATTTGCTAACTTGTCAATTGACGTGTATGTCATCTGTTAACGTGATGTAATCATATAACATTTTTAATTAAAAAATATAAAACACTAAAAATTAGTCTTTTTGTCATTTTTTTGGTTTAGTTTTAAATGTTTTCTTGATTTAAATACACTATAAGGTTAATACGTCATGTTGACAAGTTCAGCGCAAGACGCTCACATCAGCTACTACATCGGCAAACTTTAATGATACTGGTTAAAATTCAAGGATCCTACATTATTATGCTTTTAAATAGTTTTGTGCACAAGTGTACTAAAATGAAATTTCCACCAAAGATTATTACACGTCATAAAGATAATTTACCACATTTGTAATTAAATATCATAATTTTTTTCACTATGTATAAATTTGTTTATTCACTATTGTATGCATCTATTTTATATAAATCTTTTCTCTTAATAATATGAAATATTCACGTAATTACATATTAATTTAAATTTTCAAGTGGATGCATACCCAATATTTTATACGCCTAGTGCTATAAATTTAGCTTGATATCATATTAGGTCATTGTTCGAGTGCACACCTCGCAAGAACCGATCATGCTTCTCGTGGTCAATGAAAGTTCGAGCAATAAGGAAAAAAAGGCCAGGTCGTATATAAGTTGCTAGTGGGAGGATTAGGGGAATAAAGCCCGAATACATCGTAGTCAATTTGTCCCTCCGGTTCGACCTCAGTTGTTGACGGACGTGGTAAGAATACGAACAGCGGTGTAATAAATGTGGTTACCTTCACCTCACGTGTAATTTGTTCATTAGGAGATGCGAAATCGTGGCTCACAAGCATTTCACTGAGGTGCTCAACTATTCTCTTAAATTGCAGCACCTGTTAAGTCTGGCCTGGTCTAGTCAAGAGGATCATCGATCATGAAGGGCCAGAACAATTTGGTATCTTTACATACATATACGTATGTATAAATAGATGCCTAGTCAGACTTCACTAACGTGGATCAATTTTCTCTCCTTGTGCATATCCCCAGCCACTTTATTTGGCAGTGTATATTAAGCTCCTATGATTTCAAATTTGATCACAAGTAAATTGATGCAAGGCTGTGCAAGATATGGAAGAAAAGCGACATATGGACAAGTTGATTTATCTTATTGTCGTCAGGAAATCAGGAATACAGTACCGGATATAGTTAAACTCTTCGTCCGGTAATCTCTATGCGCGCGACTAATTTAGGGCAACCGAACATTCAATCTAAGTTTCGATGTGAGTTTGAAGGTTAAATGCAATGTTTCATATCAAATCTAATGCAGCGTTGGTTCATTGTGAGGGGAAAAAGGAAAGTATGAACAAGTTGATTGATAGGAGCAAAGAAAACTTTTGGTCCATCAATTTAAGGAGCAAGTTGCCAGACAGATTGTGATGGGTATGTGCATATCTCAATCTCTTTTCCCTTCTCTTTCTAAAAGGAACTCCTCGCCAAAGAGGTGTTCGAGCACACTCACTAAGGTTTTAGAGGTGAGATTTGTTGAATGAAAAAATTCATAATTCGATCGGGTTTGAATCAACTCGAATTTGGATTAATCGAGGTTCATTAGACTTTTAAATATCATATAGTGTAGAACCTTCTTCACGTTGTCTACAAAAAGAGAAGGCGAGATAGAGAACAGCGATTTAGTGATGATCTACATTCGAAAGGTTAGTTCAAGTGGACAGGCCGACGCGTGCGCACGTCGCAGACAATACTTACTGTTCATGGGTTCGTGCCTTTGAATCCGCCTTGCATGCACAGTTTCGATCGGGCTGTTTGTTCATGTACTTGCACAAGAACTCGGTTATATCCACAGGTTCGTGAAGTATTCATGGAATCGAAGGAATAAACTCCTCGACATAGAATGGATTGGTGATAATCTTGTTGTAGCTTGTTGAATCAAAGGTAAAAAGGTAATACTCCTTTGCACTTTTTAAGCACTTTTTTTATGTACACTTTGGGATAATTCATTGAATCCACAGATCAGGCACTATTCATATAATATCGCTCTCTAATTATTACATCGTGGCATTAAGTATGAATGCTTTGCTCATTATCTCTTGCACTAACTTGACAACCAAACCGTGGCCGAACAACCGAGTACGACGATAACATTATTAATGTATAGAGTAGAGAAATGGACTTCATCGACCGGCCACGGTTCGGTCTATATATGCCCGGTCTAGATGAAGTCAACTAAACTTTACACCGACGCACTAGCTAGCCGGATCGGACGTGCCCACCTCCATATTTTTCTTTTCTTTATTCTTTTTCCTCGTGTGGAGAAATGGAATTTATCGACTTGCCACGGTTCGTTTTATGCCCGATCTAGACGAAGTCAACTAAACTTTACGCTAACGCACTAACTAGCCGGATCGGACGTGCCCACCTCCATATTTTTCTTTTCTTTATCTTTTTCCTCGTGGCGGAGAAATGAGATAAAAGAAAAAAAATGAGAAAAGAAATTGTCCCAAAAGAATAATCTATAATATTATATGTAAATCTGTGAGAAATTCTGTGTTTTTTTATTTTTCATATTCTTCCTGAATATAATTTACATATTAAAATTTATGATATATATATAATTTCTAAATTAAGGATAAAACAATAATTTCATTCATTTTTCTCGCATTCCATACATATGATCATAACAATAAAAATCTTTCTTTAACTGCTCAGATTCCGATATCTTACTCCATATTTATAATTTTAGTAGCAAACATTTGTCATATTTTTTAAACGAATAATTTAAAATTATAAAAATAAAAAAGTAAAATTGATATAGTATACTGATAAAAAATGAGAATGTTCTACTTACTACTATAAGTCAACAAATTTTAATGAATCAAATTATAATAAGTTATAAATAAATGATATAATTATACGAATTCGTCACAGTATTTTACATTCATTTTTTTTATTTTTTTCATGCGTAGCACGTGTCCGTGTCTAGTATCATTTAAAAATGAAATGAAATGAAAAGTCCGTCAGATTTTTTAAATGTGGTATGCAATAAAAGATATAAGAAAAAAAGATGAAATCTAGAAATTATCTTGGGTGGAGCTCTCCAGTATTTGGAGGAATTCTGCAAGCTCGTCATGAATTAATCATTAGTTTATTTTCCTAATAATATCAAGAGAAGAAAAATAAACGTAGAAAATCGAGGGGACATCCCATCGAAGAAGGAGAAAGGTTGGTCATTTTGAGAATCTCCAGTTAGTTTTGTGGGTGAAATGTTAAAGGCCAACTCCATATCAAGAAGATCGCCTTCTGAAATTAGGGCACGGTAAAACAAGGCATGGACCTGTAGTACTGCGAGAACCGTCGCATTAGGGTTGACCTTCTCTCAATATGAATTTTCCCAATTCGCAAAACCCTAACTCGAACCGAGACCATTGTTTAAGCAGAAAAAGAATCTTACCATTTTAACAAGTCACCCGTGTTAAAAGAGGAGATTCCTCTTTATCAAAATCGAAGTATGGTATTGACTTTCTATGTGGTCAGAGGAAAAAGGGTATGGGCACGTATAGGATCAATTTCCTCTGACCAAGACTCTTGATAATCCGAATCTTAGACGGTCTGGTATTGACCGTGCTTGCGTGTAGAGTCTGATTCACCGCAATACTGTAGGTGCACTGAATACATTGAAATTAAAGAGGAAATTTCTAGGGCTTTTGGTTTGAGATCTATCAGATTTCGGAGATTACCAAGAATGTTAAAATTACGGCGAAGGTATTGACCATGATAAAAATTTTGTTTGTTATAGGTGTGGGGTTGCACTAGTGATATGGATGGAGTTTAGAGAGAAATTTGTACACCTTCTATATAAAAAAAAAAAATCAATTAAAATATAATAAATAAGTATATATTAATTATTTGAATTATAATAATTTTATTAACTTTTCTCACCATATTATGTGCGCGATAAGATCGTTTTCACTGTCTCGTGATCTTCACCACCAAAATACTTTTTTTTTATCAATCCGTATTTTAAAATATTGAAAGTCGCATATTATTCTCGCTCAACAACTTTTTAACGCCAGAGGTGAGTCTAACCTTTCATTTACTTCTTTTTTAAGATTTAAAAGAAGATTCAAGAATTTAAAAGAGTGCGAGAAAGAAGGGAATAAAAGAGTACAAGAAATCTTATAACAATCGAAGACAAGACATGTCTAACACAAGTACGAGAGCGACATTAGTGCATCAAAGTCCTTCGTCACCTTTTATTTGATTACTCATATGTATACACACACCCAAGATTCCGTGCATTTGTCATTGTTTTGATGGCACCTAAAGAGCTAGATCCTATATTTCCCTCGCACGAGATTCTAGATTCAAATACTTGAATCGATAAAATTCATAATTGGAAGACTTTTACAGGTTTAATGGGTCAATCTATCTCGAGTATACATTAATCAGAATTTATTATATTTAAAATATCGGACCGTGCACTTAAAAGAAAACCAGACCAACCCAACCCAACCCATTTCACATCTGTGCTACATACATACGTATGGATGCAGAATCTTGCTCGATGATCTTGGAATTCCTTCTCCTCTTCCTCGAATTTGCCCTTAGACTTTCACTTCCTAATGTTATGTCCATTTCGAATATCTCCCAGAGGAGGAGGAGGAATGGAGTATTTTACGAAACGGTGTAATCACTTGTTAATACTGATACGTGGCAGTACAAACTAATTAAATTCAATTATTTTTAAGATTACTTTTAGATTTTCTTAGAAATGACCAAATTTAATTGATTAATATTACTGCGTAATCAATGTCACGTGATGACGTCGCAACACAAGATACGTTCTCCCCTCCCGTAGGCCAAATCATGTAACACGGAGAGGCCCATCGGTATGCTCCGCCTTATTATGAAAAGTCACAATCAAACTTTGCCAGATCGCGGTCCTCCACTCTGCTTGTCCTCGTATAAATCTTCAACCACTCAGCACGAGGATCGACGCGAGCAAAACTCCACAAACAGTAACTCAGGCAGCTTTTTTCTCGGAGATGTCGATTGATAGGTTTTTTCTGTTCAGGTTTTTTCATGATGGGATCGGCGATCAGTCTTGCGCATCAGTTTTTTCATAAATCTCGATGAGTGCCTCCAGGAAAATTGATATACAAAGGAGAAGGGGGGGAGGATGGATCGATCTTGGCCTCCATCTCATTGCTTCGTCCTCATTGGATACGACAGAACGAGAGGCATCGCTTTCATCGGCTCGGTTTCAACGGAAGCATGGCAGTGATAGTGCATCGAATCATCGACTTTGACATGTCGTGGAAGGGACGTGGAGGTTTCACCGTGGAATCGAATCGCGATATGGTGAAGGTTTCCATCTGATTAGAGCATGGCATCTGCATCAAATGTTTGTGTTGAGTTCAGCAGCTGATGTCCTCTGGATACTAGGGGAGAGGTCGTCTTTGCTTGAATTCCCAATATTTGTCATTGAATTCCAAACACAATTACGAAGGCAAATGGCTTCAAATTTGATTTTTTTAACTGAAGAGCGTGTAAACATATAAGATTCAAATCTTGTAAAAGGAAAAAAAAAATCATCGATTGCGAGATTTTTACCGCTTATTAAACCGACTCGTCTTGAATTTAAATAAGTATGGCCTTCGGATGCGAAGCAGTGCAGATCAAAATGGGAATTGAGGTTACATAAAATAATTTTGTGAGATCGAGGGCTGTCTTCTCCATGTCAAGATTCCAATTGGAGGAGGTAATGTCAGAGCGGTCGATTTGTGCAGTTTACAGTGAGGCAACATTGGACCACAATGATTGGGCTGGCCCTCCATCGGACCGACGAATCACCGATACCTGCTTTTAAATGTCTGACTTCGATCTTTTCCGAACCTCCACCTGGTGATGTTACCGGTAGGTACTCGAACGGGCCCGTAGAGGTCGGGTCGAGGGATCGATGTGATGTGTTGCCAAAGTAGGAAACCGAACAGAGGCCACCTTCGCGGCTCAAACGGGTTATGTTGCTGCTGGAGCTCGATCGCAAGATCGATGAAAATGAGCGGACAGAAGCTAGGGAGCTGGCTGCAGCAAGATCGGGATGGAAGGTGGAGAAGATGCTGTAACATCGAGTTAAAATTCGGCCAACTCATAAGATTCGTTTTTCATTTTTCTTATAAATGAGCAAAGAGATCCATGATGTTGCACCTAATATGTTAACCCTAAAAATTGGTATTCTGCACGCATGCACGCAGACAGTTGTAATTGTCAAATTTTAAAAAATTTAAGACATATTTAAAAAATTCTAATAAATAATAAACTATAATTAGATTGATATATCACATAATTATCAATATCAGCATGAGAAATACTTGTACAGCGATAACTTTCGAGTGCAAGAGAAGATATGTAAATCTAAAAAAGGAGATAAGGGCTGCTCCTGGATTCTTTCTCGTCCAATCAGAATCATATGATTGTCATACCTATCCTATCCTATCAACGCCCATAGTATATTCCCACTGAGCTCAGATTCCTTCACTTTGAAGATTTGCATTTTCAATTGGACGAATCATCGCACACTCCGTACAGATCGCTTGGATTCATTGGGCTTGTCGCATGCTGGCATCCGGTTGATGTCTAATTTCCTCTTTGTTTTACTATTTTAACTGGCTCAGAGATTAATGGCAGACCTTTAACAAGTTAAAAACAATTATTTTTACCGTTATGCTTAGTTAAGATTATAAAATTTCTTTTTTAAAATAAAATCTCGAATTCATAATTCTGATTATTAGTGGTGGTGTTAGGAAAAAAAAAGGCAAAAGTAATAGGCAAGTGGAGATTACTGAGTTTGGTAGTGTAGAAAAAAAACTAGAATTGTCATATTTCATAATAACGTGATAAAAAAAAGTTAGTTAAATTGTTTTAATTTGTAATAATTATAGTAACTGCTTGGATAATTAATACTAATTTACTTGTTTATCACACTTTAGTTAGTATTTTCTATCGTCAATCTTTGAGGTAGGACCGCTTAAGAATTTGTCGGTACTATATTATATTGGAAACTCAATTAACTATTCATGCGCCTGCTGCCATCTAATTTCAGTATTATTACTCAATTACCCCCACCTTTATTTTCCAAAAAAAAAAAAGCCGCCTTAAAGTACAGAATTTACATTTAAATTGTACGTGAGCGAGAGTAATTCATTAACCAATTAAATTCAAAATTTTCGATATCGTAAAATTTGCATTTCCTCTCTCTCTCTCTCTCCGCTCTTTGAATTCATGAGAACCTACGAGGAGGGAGACAAACATTGCAACCACTGGAGACGGAGATTAGACGATTGTTTCCTGTGTCAAACGATAGAACAGTGTCGCCCCCCCCAGCAGCACTTACGTCGCACCCCCCATTTGTTTCTCGATCGAAGTTTTCCAATCGAGACATCACAGACTGTTCCACGTACCCTACACCGACACGCACTGACGAAGAAGAGGGTTGAAGAAACCACGAGTCCGTCGGGTGCCACTCGGCATGTGTCATCAAAGAGACGCTGCCACTGTGCTCCGGAGCATTTGGTGATGGAAAGGAGAGTAGTGGAGCGGAGTGGGAAAAATTTGCAGGTGGAAACAGCATCCATGTTGCACCTGGTGATTGAATGTTCCATGGCGAATGAACAGAGACCATGATTGCACTGAAAGGGGATCTTATTAGCTGTAATTGTATGGCTCAGCGTGCCCGGAAGTCACTATCGATGGTGGATGCACTGCGCTGGAGGAGAGATGATTGTTAGTTAGGGTTGACAATGGCCAGATTGGGTATTTAAAGACTCGGACCTGTCATGCACTCTTGACCCACTAAACTGCTCGGTCCCACGCAGGGTGCCTCCGACCCAACTCCTACCATTTTGATCCAGTTCACAAAAATAAATAAGGATTATGTTAAACACAATTTAAAATACAATGTAAATTTCTATATTTATAGTAATATAGTTAAATAAAATTAATACAACTAAACATTACTTAATTTCAACAAAATAAATCAAATATAATTTAATTTATTAAGTTAAAAGGTTATCACAAATAAAAAATTTAATTTTAAATACATAGAATTATATGATATCATATGGTAAGACAAAGCCGAACAAATAGAATAAGAGAATTAGACCTGTGCAAGTGTTGGGTCAAGACCCGCCCCGAACAGGGTCGGGCCCAAACTGTTATCCCTACTGTTAATATCGGTTTTAAATGCGACAGAATTTTGTGGACATTTAGTTCAAGTACTATGGGTGAAATTGTAATGGAACTTGACAGCATCAGCCCATAACAAATAAGGCAATTGTATGGTACACAGTGCAGGCCCCGCCCCCAAAAAGATGCCAAAGATCCAGCTGAAAGCAGCCCAACATGATTCACCACAAAGCACGAGCATCCCCTTTCTCCCCTCCTCTACCCCTACAACTCGAGGATCCCGAGCACTGAATGCAGACAGGCTGTAATATCTCGACTCAAGGGAGGGTCCCATGCCTTCCAAGCTTGTGTCAAGCTATGCAGTAGGGTTATCCTCGATACACTGCCTGTCAATTTGATGCTCGCCAGCTCTGAGGCATGGGCACGTGACATTTAGGATCATAGGGACCCGAATAGCTTGATACATCATGGCTGTGATGGATATATTACTGTCAGATGACACGGATCACTTCAAAGGGGAGAAATATGCAAAACTCAATTGGCGTTCCCTCAAGGGATCCAAAGTGATTGATCACGTAGAGAAAAAGGTTGAGAAGGCTTGCCCTGAACTGATCTCTTGTGCAGACCTTCTTGCTCTTGCAGCACATGGTGGGTGCAGTTGTAAATGTAAGAGATCAACTTTTCCTGATACAAATTAAATTTACTCAAAGATTAGCCTCGTAGAACTAATCATATAAGCCTGACATAACCGAGGATAATTTGTAAATAGAAATGATCAACCTCAACATCCACGTTTCTGTGCTAAATTTGCTAGCTTCTCGCGAGTAACTTGGCAGCTTGGAGTCCCTCCCTACATGTAGGGTTAGTATTAGGAAGAAGAGACTACCTCTTTGATAAGGAAGGAGATACTACCATTGCAAGCAAAAGCTGCCGCCTAAGACTCCGTCCTTCCCCAAAAAATAACTCTCCAGTCATGATTCTCGCATCTTGGTCTTTCATTAACTGGCATGGTGGCTCTCTCAGGTAAATCCAATCTCCCAGTTGCAAATTGGACTTGCAACTGTATTATAACATGCAATCTGCCTCTACTTAGCTAACATTTTGATAAAAGAAAAAAATGGACAGGTGCTCACACCATAGGCCCAGCAAGGTGCACATCATTCCGCAAACAAATATATCACTACCAGAACATCGACCAATCCTTTGAAAATTATTGTGCAAGAGGTGCCAAGGAAAAATGGAAAAGCAATCATTACAGTATTCTAGACTGCAAGAGCCCGAATCATTTTGACAGCATGATTTTCAAGAATCTTTTGCTTTAAAAAGTTACTCTTCACACTGATCAGGAATTCACTTACCCACTGTCCCGTTGGTTCTCCTGTGCAACAGTATGCACAGAATTCCAGAGCTTTCTTCAACAACTTCATCAAGGGTGTGATCAAATTGGGCAGCGTCACGCCTTCCTTTGGACATGAAGGACAAGTGACGAAAAAAAAGCATAGGAGGGCCAATAAACATAAGTCCCTTGAAGGAAGGCAGGGATTATTGCAAATAGACAAATATGTACTCCAAACATTAGGTGTTATCACTTACTGCATCGCATTGATCTATAATGTGATTCAGTGAATCATAACATACTTATAGTAAAAAAAAGAATCATAATATACTTTCCTTCCCAAGTGTCCATTCTCTTCTCAGAAACACATTACAGAGAGATTCTCTACTTCAAATAATAATTCATCACCAGCTGCAACCCACAACAATTATTTCTTTATAATAATCTTCAGATCTTGTTACAAACAATTTCAGAAATAATTGATAAATAAGCAAGTTTGCTGGAAAAAAGAACTGCACACCCACACAACCATTTTATCATTGTGATTGAGCATCAAGAGAATTGACGGACTGTCCTAAGGACTGAGAGACCCTGATTATTGAGGGGAACTCCTTCACTAGATGCTTAACATTAAATAATAGAGGTTACAAGATGATTGCTTCCCTTCACTACCTGCTGCCTACCAACGACATGATAGAAAAATTTTGGAACTTTCATAATTTATTACAGAACAGTATGTTTACAGTGCTATACAAACTAAAAAGGAAGCCAGGAGAACACCAAAGCGTAACGAATTCCTGAATTCTTGTCAGTGCAACACAAGGGTGACAGTTTTTCACCGCATAAAAGTACTACATAAACAAGTCAGACCTTTCCTATCCTCTTCCATCCGGTCATAGAAAGTCTACTCACCAGTAAACTGAGCGACTTTGCATTTGGATCAAGAATCTGGGAATTCGGAGCTCCACCATTGGTAAAGATACGAGTAAAATATCCACGATTGCTTGTGATGACTGCGAAAGATCGATTTATCTCATGTCGTTCAGGTGGATTTATGCTCATCACCTAATAAGTCAACCCCTCCATTTGCACTGAGATATGAAATGCTACCTCAAAATTCTGCTTGACTCCCATCCATTTAGTCTGATTCCTCACCAGGTGCTATCTCCACCTCAAAATTCTGCTGATTCCCATCCATTTAGACCGATTCCTCACCAGGCGCTACCTCCTCCTCCGACAATTCAAATGCATCAATTTCTGCAAAATATGATTTCTGCTGCTTAATGTAGTCTTCCAAGGCATTGGATTCTTTGCCAGACTTTCGAGGATGACCCCTCTGTCTCTGCATGACAAGCAAATCCTTTTTGATTGCCATCTTGACAATGACAAGAAAATTCCAAAGTGATTGAAAGACAACAGTGCCACAAAAATCCTTGATCCCAGCCACTATTATCTTTTTTCATATGTTTTAAGAGTGTTTCGTTCAATACAATCGCAAGTTGCAAAACATAAGTTACCCAATGGAGGCACTAGTATTCCTCAGACAGTAAAAAATAAGACTAGGATGTTCCCAACCAAATACCTTTGTAATAGGTACGGGACATGATTTGGATGCATCATCTTTTTCTCCATTAAGCTTGTTCCTGTTCAGAAAGAAGAGAACAAAATGTACATTACTACAATTGCAGTTCAGACTAATACAAATGATGTTGAAACTGGCTTCAGATAAAAAGGCATGAACTGACTTAACGAAACAAATATTAATCTATCAAGTTGCCATTCTAGAAGGTCCGGGATAAAATTCCACGAGAACACATTAGAGAAAGATGGTTTGGAACATAAACATCAACATTTCTTTCTATCATAAGAAGGAAATACAAAGCAAGAACTGCACCCAAGTGCTTCACACACATTGTCATTCCATGTTCTGTCTACATACAATAGGCCAAACTTCGACACTAAAAAGATGTCTTGCACCACGACCAACTTATTCCCAAAAAAAAAAGGCTCGCTCCATATTGTACTTAAAAGAGTCTCCTGTCTGACAATTTATGCTTGCACAAACCAGATCAGGCACTCAATGTACGGGAAAGAAGAGTGAAGATATTTACCAAGTATTCCTAAGCCCTTTTACAGGAGAGCAAGAGGCAGATACAGCAACCACCTTCTCCTTGCGCTTCCTTTTCCCTGCAGTTGTTTGACGAGTACGAACCGTCCAAGGCTCACCTTCTGGGAGACAGGTCGCATCAACATACATAGAAAGACAGAGAAATCATCAGCAACATAATTCCCAGGTATCAGTTGCATATGCGATTTCATAAAAGGAGTTTCGTATGACATAACAGTGAAATTATTACAGACAATCGTCCAAAAATGACAAACGATTCAAAATAGCTGCAGAAACTGAGCCTGCAGCAATAAATTCGGATGCAAATATGAATCTCGTGAACGTAAGAGTAAGAATGCGTGGAGTTAATCTGCTCAATCACCATACTAAGAAGCCTCAGGGCGCATTTCAATCTCCAATTACCTTGAGACTCTAGAGGTGAAGAAGAATGCGTGGATGGTAGGTTTTCAGCGTTTCCGGAGACATTGATTCGTGAGGTCTCAGATGTGGATGAGGGATCGGATTTCGGAGGAGGTCTAGGAGTGGATGCGGACGACGAGCTCGGGGACGGGGCAGTATTGGTGCAGTCCGAGAAAGGCCTTCTCCTTCCTCTGCTTCTTCCACTACGACCGACGCCGGTACTTGCGAGCGGGGTTCTACTTGTGCTCCTTGACTCCATTGGAGGCTCCAGGTGTTACAGGAACCAAGCTTCTTGAACTTGAAATGTCGATGATGATCTCTGTGCGAGGAGAAGAGAGGACTAATTTCCCTCCATTACATTTTTTGGTTTATTAAAATTTCAATACGCTCCTATAAATTCCATACGTTCTCAAAATAAGCCCTGAAGTTTGATTTGTCTCCTGGGCCCAGACCGTTAACTTTCAGCCCAATTTTTCCGGCAAAGATCCGGCCCATTTAGGCCCAACTCAGTAAAACGTTAATTAATTACAAGACACCGACCCGTACCACGAACAGAATGATTAAACATGTAGACTGGAGTTGATTGTTGAATTATATTTTTTATTTATATTTTATAATTTTTATTAATTTTCATAGCACTTTTAATTTTATTATAATTTATATGAATGAAAAATAAAATCTATAATTAAAAAAAAGTTATAGAGTAGTTAATAATAGTTATACTCTTAAAATAATTTTACATTTTCACCCATTTTATTAAATATTTGGTTTACTTATTAAGGATAGTTTTCAAATCGTAAGAGTGAGACTAAAACTGTCGGATTTCTCTCATATAATAATAGATATTATAATTTCAAAAATAAATTAATTAATATGACCCCACTAAGATAATGTTCTGAAGCACGAGTCGGCATTTGACACGTGTCCCCTGCTGCCTCGTGCCTGACATTCTCAGTCGATTCACTTTCCCGACAGGCAGCTTTAGCTGACTCAAAATGACTGGCTGCCCACCCCCGGCATCAATATTTATTTTTTCAGTCTGTCATCAAGAAATTAATTCAATTAATTAAAATTCAAATTAGACCAGTCTACAAAGTCTAAAAATTAAAAGTTTTTAAATATGAATTTTTTTATAAATAAAAATTAAATCTGAGATTTTTTTAAATAAAAAAGGTATTAAACCACTTCAATCAAAGTATAATTATACTTAATAATTGTTAACTTTTTTATTTTCTAGAAATATTTTAAAATTAGAAAAATATAATTAATGCGGGAGCGCGAGTAGGGTGTCGAAGTCGGGTGAGTTTCACATCTCTGTATCAAATCCAACGGCTTCCGTGGTTTAGTCGGCATTTGGTTCCCCCTTCTTTCTAAATTGCTAAATAATTATTATATTATTATTAATACTAAACTAAGATGATTATGCAGATCCGACCTTAGATAATGTTGTTAATTTACATCTCGATGCATCCCGAAAATCACGACTAAGCTTGCTAGTGCTCCTGCCGGAGAGGTTCGGATTATCCGCTAACCAATTTCTTGCTTCGGTCATCCCGTCACCTCACTAGTATTCGGAAACCGTAAAAACATAACATCGTCTAGTGAAATCGTACTGCGTCGCAAAAAAAAAAAAAACCGAAAACAAGCCACAGCACACAGATTGAATCTCAACGACCACCCACATTTCTAAAGCATATACATCATACATGACAGATATCGGGTTCATGTCCCTGAACACTTCCTCGATAGCCTTAGAGCGTACGTAACATCGGGAGGAAAACCCGACACGGCAGCCCTTACATAAAAATTTTACGTAGTAGTCGCGGAGGATACTTAATACAACAGGCCCCCGTTCCCGAATAGTCTTAACGGAGACTTAATCATCAAGGGGGGATCTAATGATGATCATTAGTGTAGAGCTTTCATCACTAATCGCTGTTCCGCTCCGGCGCGGTCCGCCGGTCGTAGTAGTGATAGGCCGCCGCACCCGACAGCACGGCCAGCGTCAGGGCCTGTGCGTGCATCCTGTTACCCAGAAAACATAAACCCAATATCAATGAAATTGACTATTTTAACCATAGTTTGCAATAGTAATTACCACGGTGACAGAGAGAATGTGCCATCACGGCTCGAAATAGGTGAGTCTACTAAGAATAAAGCTATTTATGAGTGTCTCAACCGTGTTTGCTCGATCGGACCATGTTGATCCACCGTCATTTAGCCAAGTATAATCCGATATCCCGGTAAAAATAGGCACTTTAATGTCAGTTTAAGCGGGTCTTGCTGACTGACCCGACATACTAAAGTTATCAGCCAGTGCCGGTCTAGTCTGATAAGACCAGGCCGGTTTGAATTATCAGATCCACTCAGTCGGTTCGACCTATCTTTCGAACATAAATTAGTTGAAATTACAAGTTTCTGAATACCGTGCAGAGGACATGATTAATTAATCACCTAGCATGGATGAGGCGGAGACTGGGCTTAAGTGGGGACTTGGTACGTGAGTAAGCCAGCGATGCTCCGATGGCCGATGCCCATAGCGCACCTGCAAAACGCATGCATACGAACGTCGTTAGCTGCCACTAGCTCGAACACAGCCCAGACGGGATCGGACGAGGCCGTGGCTCATCGTCCGGGAACTGACCGATGCTCGTGAGCTTGTGCTCGGAAACCCAAGACTGAATCGCCTCCATCTCTACAACTCCGATCCCTGCTAGCTATCTTTCTTTGTTCTGCCTGCTGAATATCGGACTTCTGAGTGGGAGTTGGAACTGTGGGAGAAGGAGTGGTATTTATAGGTGATCAGCGAGAGGGTTGGTGATGGATCCAGACGTGGATGTATCTATTTATTTATATGCAAACTAGAGGTGGCCCATGGGTTTCCCAAAGTCGTCTCGCTCTCTGTGTGTGTGAATGGTGACTGCCTGTGCAGATCGGTTCGGTGGATATTATTCACTCACTTTGTACGAACAAGTCTTAATGAGAAAGTTGACTTGAGGTGAAAAATTACTGTCACTGCCGGTCGTTCTCGTGCATCTCCACTTAAATTAAGCCTGATGGGGCCTGTTACTCGGTCACGGTAAATAAGTAATCCTCATTGGACAATGAATCCGAGAGACACAGAGAGCCATAAACCACAGGCTACGATGTTGCTGGTTTTCTGGCGACAGTCCACCGAGAAACTGTCAGCCGTTGGATCGGATGAGAAGCGTGGTCTGCGCACTGTGAGATCTGCAACCCCTCTCTGACTCTGACGGTGGAGCAGAGCAGTTCCTTTTTCTCTCCATCGAATTTATACGGGACAAATTTGTTTTCCCTAAGCTTATGGAACATAATGAAATTTTAGGGGGAAAAAAAGAAAATTAATATTAAAAATTTTATCGGTGAGAATTCAATTTAAAATTAATATTAAATTGAGAGTAATATAAATACATCAGACTCATTTCTCATTTCTTTCTCTTTCTTTTTCCTTTTCCTAGTCTTAAGTTGTGGTCCTCGCACCACACAGCTGTAGAGTGAGCACATAATGAACTATTCTTCCTTCTAAGTTGTGGACCGCCCAGTTTTCTGGCCGCATTTCATTATTTTCCATTTCAATAATCAGTCTCCCTATTACAAAGTTTATCTTAGAACCAGATTTGGTACAAATTTAAATTAGTTATAATTTATTAAAATTTTAAATTGTATATCAAAAGAAAAAAACCGGAATTTTTTCAAAGATATTCAATGGAAAGGGCAGAGTAGAGCTATTCTTTCCCCTTTATTAGCTGTTACTCAATTGGTCCCAAAAAAAAAAAAAACATGCACAGAGGTATCAAATTGAATTGGAGATTACAACAAAACAATAAACATGATGAAGAACAAGAACTCTTGACCCCCTTCAAAATTTGGGGCATTCTACTAACTCCAGCGGCAGCAATTTACTGTCTCTCTTCTGCTAGCTACCGTTCATCGGCACGACTAACCAGGGAAACCAACTCGATGTTCTCGGGCTCGGGATTCATGACTTCGATCTCCCCGCTCGTGCTCAGCATTCCCTCTGGGAGAATTGAGGAGCTGGGATCCACACTGGGCACCAGGAACAACAGGCACAGAGGGGAGACCCTCAACAAGTTCCGGATCAAGATCGCCAGCCATAAGTTATCGAATCTCGTCCTTGTTATCCCCAGCATATGAAGCAGCAGGCCCCCTCCCCATGACGAAGAGAGGAGGCCAACATTGTCGATCGACATTATTAGTGCAAAGAACGTGCCTTCGATCCCTGGAGGACAGAGCTTCGAGCTGAGAACGAGCAAAGGCATCCATTTTAGCCTCCCGATCATCTGAGACACGCATTCGTCAATGACAGCAAAGAACTGGTCGGGTACGCCGAACTTCAAGTTTATGCGGAGGACGAGGATAAGGTCAAGCATCCCCGAGACACCGAAGAAGAGCTGGGTCCAGAGGAGGAGGGCTCGGAAGGGATGGTCTTTGAGGGAATGTTGGTAGAGTATCGCTCCTAGGAGGGATCCGATTGAACCGATTGAAAATAGATAACCCACTGTCTCCTGCAAAAGAAAAATGGCACTTTTAGTAAATACAACACATGAATGATAGATTACTGCTGCTGCATTTGCTATTATCAAACGGAACATCTGCAGAAATTTTGAGCCTGTCATTCAGAGATATCTGGGCGACTGCATATGTCGAAGCCAACAAAGACCGATAATGCTTGGTTCCGGGAACTGAACTGACATTTGCCAGACATTTTTCCTTTATGCGATTCATCTTTAATGCGAGAGAGAAGGAACACTGACGAACTTTGCTCTGGTCATTCGAACCAAATACAGCCCGAGCCAGGATATTCTTCAGATGATAAGAAAATGTTTTTCGTCAAACCAAATTATGCAGAGAAGAATAAGATTGAGAGATTTTGAACTAAACTGGAGTAGTTGGTTCTGAATAACTGGTTTCAAGCTCTTAAGTCATTTCACAAAGTAGAAGAATACGAAGAAGAGCTCACACCTGAGAGAAATTCGGGCCCTTCACATCGGTGTACCAGTAGAACATGCCTTCAAAGATGTTCAGGCTCAGCGCAAGGGAAGTATACATATATATACAGGGCCTCCACACGTTCGGGCACTTGAGCGTTGTCAGCATGGCTTTTCCCGCATCGAGAAAATTTTGATTTATCTGACAGCACAGAGAACCGGGACCAGTTTGTCTTGTCAATAGGAGCCAGATAGAAGCAAGAGTTTCACAAGAAAGAGATAAACCTGTTGGTAATTAAAGTTGCTGATGTGAGGTTCATTCAGCATAACGCCCACCGCAAGCACCAGCAAATGTGGGATTATCAGCAAACTGTATACACCCTGCCAAGGAAATGGGATGTACGAATTTATGTTATCCTTTCATGAAATGGGACAGCAACTATAGAATGGGATATCCCAGACTGCAAATATTTCTTGTAGAACATATCTAAAACCGGAAGGGAGCAATAAATGGAAGTAGAATCACAGGGACCGAGCAAGACACTGCATCAATCCTAGGAATGCATTTCTAGCTCTCTATCTTATTTAGAGAGAATCAAGGAGGAAAGAAAGAGATATCAATTCTTGCTCCACAGTACTAACCGTTGGACCAATCAGGTGAACAAGTATACCACTGATGAAGAACCCGACTAGTGCCCCAACAGATGAACTTAAAGCACACAAGCTTTGCATATCAGCAGCGAGAGAAGGGTGAGCAATGCTGTTCTGTGCAACACATGCATCTATGGTCACATCTGCTATTGCGACTCCAGCACTTCCTGCCGTTAAAAGAGCCAAGGCAAGTACGAGGTGAACCTTATGCAGTGACAAGACGAGCATCGCAAGCGCCCCGAGAAAACCTGAAAATTAACAAAAGGAGAAAAAAATCTAATGATTGGGTTATGTTAAAGGCATGAATAAGTAGCAGTCCAATACAAGTAAAAACAGACTCTACATGGCTTTGTTCTGCCTCGAACCGAGTCATTCCAGCACTAATCACCATCATCACATCACTATGGAGCATGTTCATCAAACCATTGTTTGGGTCGCCCTGCCGGTTCACCTCTAAGGCATATTATCTAAGAATGAAGCAGAGATTGTTTCATACACTTCAGAGTTCTATCGTTTCATACACTTCAGAGTTCTGCTTTTCTTATCCTCCAATGAACTCATAAATAATTAGGTCGACATGGATTCATTCCATTTCGTTGAAACACAAAGGCATGATGTGATGAGACTATTAGATGCTGAAACATATGAAGCTTGATAAATATATGAATCAGAACAGCTAGAAGTCCTAAAAGCTATTAGTTTGGCCCTCTGACATCTTCACTGCCCTTCTTAGATTTTCAGCGTCAGGCTTTCATTCTTTGCCCATAAATTTCCACGTGAGCCTGCCGTGTAAATGGGTCACCGGATGCATAAAACATTTCATTGTTCCGGTGAAAATCTGACGATCATGGGAGATACCTATGCATCCTCTGCATCACTATCGGATCATAATAATGCAAGCAGCTGCTTGGCACAATCCACTTGGTTGCCCTGCAGCGTCTGTCACCAAAATTTCTTCACACTTGCCGCTATCTTTTAGAGTTAAGTGCCCATCAGGCACTGTTCTTCTATATGTCGGTTACATTGCCACATGGAACTAGCCGATACATAAAATACATCCCTCGAACTTATTTGAGAAACATAACCTCGACTTAAGCATTAATTACTTCCAATTCTAACTTGCAATTATACGAACACACGATGAGCATCCATGAGATAAAGCCAATTCAATCCAGCAATGCAACAAATTTCGAGACAACTGTTTAGGATTCAGATACCTGCAAAAACGAAATAAGGCCGCCTCCTGTATCCAGCAATGGGGATGACATCCGTGAGGAGTCCCCAAAGGGGCTTAATGATCCAAGGAATCGAAGTAATCCCGTAATAAATCTGGGCCTCGGACGGCTGCACCTTCTGGACATCCTTCATGTAATACTCCGTCCCAACCCTCGCCAGAGCCCCGCCTAGCCCCTGATTTATGCCGTAAACAATCACAACTCCTAGCACGAAGCTCCAGTGCATCTCATCTGCAAGCATTCTGAACCAGAGAACTGGAGCCCAGAAGAACTCGCCGAGCCTGCCTCCCTTGGGAGGCCCATTCCCGTTTTCCTCCATAACCATAACTTCCTCTTCCTCCTCCGTGGAAGATTTGGACTTCTCATTTTCCTGCTCCACCATGCCAACCAAGCACTCCTCCTTCTCCAGCACAACCTTCTAGCAGCAAATAATCATCAACAAGCCGTTCTACTGGGAGAACCCGAGCAGTCAACAGTGCAAGAAATAGAACTAAACGGAGATCTCGCGATTCGAGATCCGGAACAGAGATCTTGCTGCTCCGACAAAACCAAATAATGATCTATATCGCAACCCCAGCAAGTGCTCCAACAGAAACCTGGTAATTACAAGAAATACGGCTTCTTTTTTGACATCATCGTCGAGTAGGAGGAGGAGGACACAGTTCAAGATTCCTGGGCAGGTCAAAGACGGTAAGCATTGTGGATGGTGAGGTGAGAGAAAGGAGCGATTTTGTGCTCATGACTGAGAGATTCTGACCAATCCCCAGCGAGATGAATGAATACCAGGGATAGGGAAGCAGAGAGTAAAACACCAGGCAGATCAAGAAGAGGAGAGAGGGGTCCAGCTTCCGGCGGCAGCAGCAGCAGCACCCTTCGGCCTCGCCGCGTTTGATCTTGACTTGAGAAGTGGTGGTGATGAGCGAGAACGACCAATCAACAGGCGTTATACATTCATAACTTAAAATTAAAAAAAAATTAAAAAAGAGTTAACATTCACTTTGTTCCTTCAATTTGTACCCGACCAGCACTTTAGTCACTAAACTTTTTTTGCCAACAATTAGGCTCAAACATTCATGTTTTTGCCAACAAATCAGTCCGACCGTTAGTTTGTCGTTCGACGTGTCACTTACAGAATTAAATTTATACTTTTTTATTAGCAAAACATAAAAACGATGTCGTTTTACTGAATAGAAAAATGTAATGACTGTTTTATCCTTAACTATTGATCATATTTCTGATGAATTACCATTGGTTTAAAAATAAACTCATTGGAAATATGATCAATAGTTAAGGATAAAACAATTATTATATTTTTCTATTTAGCAAAACGATGTCATTTTAATATTTTGCTAATAAAAAATTATAAATCTAACCTCGTAAGTGACATATCGAATGGTAAACTAACAGTCGGACTGATTTGTTGGCAAAAACATGAATGTTTGAGTCTATGTGTTGGCAAAAAAAATTAGGGACTAAAGTGCTGGTCGGATACAAATTGAGGGACCAAAGTGACTGTTTTCTCTTAAAAAAAAAGGGCGTTAAACATTTATTTATAGTAATATATCCATAAATATTGCAGAGATGTCCTGTCTGAAGACTTTTCTGGCAAGGAAAGGAGAACAACCAACCGGCAATTGGATTTCTCAACCAAGGAAATGGGGACAGCTTTTCGATCGACTTAGGTCTCCTTGTATTGCGCTCTTAGCTTCACATTTGTCCGAGAGTGCTGTCTTCGCATCTTTTTCCTGCATCCAACTTGCACGTAAGAGGGCGTTAAAAGGAACTGATCCCAACCGTGAAAATATGTAACAGAATTATGGGAAGCAAGTGACAACTTTCGGGAGATCGACATGTGTGGGACCCCGATAAGTTGACAACAAATTTAACAGTAAAATATCTAAATTAACGCAATTTTTTTTAATATTTAACCATCTTTACATGTAATCATGAGTCAATTAGATCTTAGCATGCAACAAAAAGATGACCTACAATGTGAGTGTGTTGTGATTGCACTGTTAGCAAAAAATTAAAATTTAAATGTAAAAAATGGAGAAACAAGAGAAAACTGCACAATACAATTATATGTTAAAACCATTTTTATTGGAAATATCCACGATATAGGTGAAATATATCGCTTGATCAAAATAGAGAATTGCAATTGGTGACAGATATTAATATGACTACAGCTGAAATTGTCGTTAAAAGTTCTTGATGGATTGACAACTTTTGCAATGGTCCCCGTAGAGTAACCTGGTCATACCAATTTGTGACAACATTTGACATTACCATTAAATAATGCAAGTATTGAGGTCTAATATTTACATGGTTACAAAAAAAAATTGTGGTTAAATATTGAAATATATTTCGTAAATTAAACAATGTCGCACAGTTTGTACTGCTATTATCATGTGATCCAGAGATACTGAATTTGATCTCATAAATGAGACTTGTTATATCCTTTTGATCTCCCCACAGAAATCAAATAAGGATCGAGGTTGAAAAACATTATAGAATTATTGGAGGCATGGGAGAAGTCTATGTATCCGGGTTGCAGAATTTCTCTAAACTTTCATTTGTGGTATGATTGTTGAACCTCTCGAACTCCTGCCATGCATGGAGGCGTTTGCTTCTGCACAATTTTCTCACCACTACTACATGTTAAGAAGATGACTCCTCCAGAACATGTTGGGAAAAGCTTTTGGACTTGTTCGAGTTTTGATCCCAGTTTTGTGAACAACCTGTGTAAGGGAAGTTGGGTTAATGGACGCTGTTGCTTTCCAGTACATGGGCTCTCACGATCATGGAAGCCTAGTCCGATCAGGATGGCACATAGATCGATCCGGGTACGGGCTCGAGATCAATACGTGGCCTCGCAATCCTCCGAAAGAACAGAAAATCCAAACCCTTCTCCATCGACGGGCTACGAGGTTGCAACTGCCTATGTTTTCGAAATGTCCATTATGAAATGATCATCCCCAGAACCACATTAGGCGGTGTCACAGTAACATTGCCAACTCAACCTTGATCGATAAGCAAAAACAACAAAATAAATATTTATACATAAAACTCTATCAGAGATGAACTAATGAAATATATCATACTGATGAAATCTTGCTCTTTGATTAATTAATCATCGTTGCCCTCGCTCCATTTCTTGATGGCCTGCACCACTGCTTGCTTTACCACTTGACTACCGATCATTTCACCGTGTTCCTCACTCTGCAAGACCATTAAACAGATGCCCTCTGTCATATTTAGTATAATGCGAATACATTAACCTATACAATATTGTTCGTGTTTACAAATTACAAGCAAATGTCTTACTTCTCCTCCGACAGCTCGAAGCCGAAAGCTGTCTGTACAAGAGACGCTGGCCTCCATGACATCAAGGCCGAGCTTGTCAAAGGCTTCGAGTATCGGGACAAGCAGACCGGGGCAGCTGTTGTCCGAGAATACATTGATCAGGAAACCTCTTTCTAGGGTTTCTACTGTTACCTGTTAAGAGTAAATATGAAAATCGGAAACAAGTTTCACACACAGTCGGAAATTAAATGTAAATTAATAATCCGTACGTGTTTGAATGCATAATGAAAATATATAAGGGTAGAGAAGCTTATTGTAGTAATAAATTACACGTACAGCGGGCAATGGTGATTCCTTGGTAGAACTTTCAGAAAGTTCTTCGACATCTCGATTCAACCTTTCCACTTTTCGTTTCAGCCCTTCTATGTACCTCGACGCATCTACGATGATGGCCGTCTTGTTCAGCTGCCATAGAAGAGAAGTCAGATTCCTTCAGCAAACAGGAACCTGAGTTTTGATCTCTTCTCTTAGTTAGAATGAGCTGCTGGCAATTATCAATTCCAGAAACAGAAACTATATAGCAATAATTTAA
Organism: Lagerstroemia speciosa; assembly: GCA_037672795.1. NCBI lineage: Eukaryota > Viridiplantae > Streptophyta > Magnoliopsida > Myrtales > Lythraceae > Lagerstroemia > Lagerstroemia speciosa. The sequence continues at coordinate 10,643,152 of CM075290.1, read as the reverse complement.
AACACATCTTCTATTCATAAAATAATTTCACATGGGATCCTGTCTCCCACAAACTATCGGGGGAAAGAGTTCTTATTAGATGCAGGAAACACGACCAAGTACCGTGTCGTCGAAGAAGAATACCATTTGAATTACAGCAAAATTGGCCATATTTAATAAGCCTTCGAAGGAGAGTAGAAGGAGAAGATCGAAGGGAATGGAGAAGCGATTAATTACCGCATGAGAGTGAGTGATGGATCGGAGGAGCTGAAGCTTCTCCTGAAGTGCTGATGCTCTCTTGTGCCCCCTTGGCGCCATTCTCTCCATCTCTCTCTCTGTGGTAGCTCTGAGGGAGAATGTGTTTAAATAGGGGATGGGAGAGATCAGCTGAAGCTTTTTTTTTTTTTTTCCCTGAGTTATAAAGAAAGCGTGTGAGTCTAAAATGAGATATAAAAAGGGAAATAAAAGAGTACAACGATATGCATTTCACGACCTCTTATTTACATATCAATGGTGATACCATTATACGAAAATGGTGACAAAGCTTTTTTTTTTCCCTAATTTTTACTAATATTGAAAATTCCTCTGACTTGTTGATCTCTCCTTGCTGAGGTTACGGACTGTCGTATCCTCTGAAGTTGTGCCTTGCTATACTTTCAGATTCATTCGGCCGCTCACGGGCTGGAAGTTCAGAAGAAGCTGAAGAAGGGGGCAAAAGATGCTCATTTTGCTTTGTTGTCATCGATTCGGATCAACCCATGAAGAGGGTAGTATACTTGCAATGATCGATTTTCTCAATTCAAAAAACTTAAGATCTAAAATCTTGAGTTGTTGAACTATCTCAACTAATGTATATATAATAATTACCTTGATTAGCTTAATTGAAGTAATCAAAATTTTAATTAGAAAATAAAAATATAACATTACTCTCAAAACAATTTAAAATCATAGTCCATAAGTTATCATCGTACACTATTTATGTAACAGGCGAATTGAAAAAAATGTTATTGTTATAATATTACGAGCATTCTAAACTAATGCTGTAACTTCTTAAATATATGTTAGATCATCACACGTTTACTCTTCCTCTTTTTCTAATAAAATTTATTTTAATTCCATTGGATCATAAATATACACAGTGGTATCACTTTTGAATCGAGATTACTGACTTAGGTTCTCGTTTGTAGGACCCGCATACCCTTTTAATGCTCGCTTCCATGTATCTGAAGCCCGTGAACCTCCTCTGTAACCGAGGAAAAGCTTAAGAAAAAGATAATGAATAAATATTTATTGATTAGCATTACCATTAACTAATGGTATACGATGGAGGAGCTTGAGATTGATGTGTAAGACCTCCTTGATTTCAGGAGGGACCAGTTTTAAAGTATATAGACCTATTCAGCACAAACCTCTATATATATATATATATATATATGTAATTAGGAAATAATTTAATATTTTTTTCTCCCAAATTCATGGGCTCCTCTTATTCCTCTTGTGGATCTAGAAGGGTAGGAGGATCTAGAAGGGTAGGAAGGAAATATGAGTAAATGAGCACGAGAGTTCCTGCTGGCAAAATCTCATTATTAAAAAAAAAAGTCGAATATTTTATTACTATACCAAATCTCGTTTTTCAGCATTGCTTGTTAATTGTTACCAATAATTAATCCATGGGATTGGAAGAATACTCTATGTCTGATAACTTTAAGCCCACATGTTTGCCAGTGAGCATCGAGTGTCTCTACTGCTTCGAACAACGGAGATTGCATCACTTTCGTTTAGGTCATATGCAAGCAAATATAATTTAATTAATTCATTTTTTTATTTGTTCCAAACAACAGAAAGTATTATCTGTAAATATTCCCTTTCGAGAGATGAAATTTGGTACGCCGGCATCATCATCAACCTAACGGAAAATCTTTCATTCCCTTTTATTTTCTTCTTCTCCCGGACACTCTCTAAACACGAGCCAGTTTCTTTTGTAATCGAGAAAGAAAAAACCTTACACTTTCTTGTATAAATGTTCTCTCTGTGTCCCATGAAGGTAAAAGCGCGTGCCAGTTAAGGAAGAAAACACAGACAGACACATATGTAATGCAAACAAACAGTAGTATAAATGTTGCTTTTCTGCAAGTGATTTCTTACGACTGTTAGTGAATTTCTTGGATGCCTCCAAACGCTCCTCACGGGCTGCCTTTTTAAATTCTATCGGAGTCCCTCTCACGGCTGCCATTTAACCCGAACAGCTCTTGCTTTTCTTTTACTGAAAATGTTGGAGTTGAAATTCAGAAATTAGAAAAATACCGCGAACCATCGAATCAGATTGTCAAATATTGCAGCGGGCTTATAAGAGAACCGGATTTGTGTTCCACTTTAAGGTCGGAATTGATAAAAGACAGCATCTGCATCATTTTGTCCATCAAAGAAGCTCGGTTTATGTCCACCTAAAAATTCAAATCGGTAAGAGGCTGTGTTTAGATTATTGATTGCATATTCCTAATTTTTTTATATTTTTCTAGTACCAGATTAATATTCTATAATAGAGATTTTGCGCAGGAGTTAAATGAACGGAGGGAAGAGGGACCCAACTTTGGATTTTTAGCAGCCTCGAACGACACACACGCCATTAATTTATCGGAATATGCAAAATCCTGGACATGGCGAGCCAGATGTTCTGTAGTGAATGTACACGTCACGAGGAGAAAGTGTTTTTAAGTAATAGTACACTACATTACAGTACTTATGTGATATTATAAATTAATAAAATGTAATTATTTCTATTTTTTACTTTTAGAATTTTATAAAAACTTTTAAACAATTAAATTTTATTAATTTATAATATCACGTAAGTATTATCACAGTATAAACTCGATACGGAAGTGACTCTCTGGCGTCACGGGACACTACATTTCAAGAGAGACATGATCACAGAGTTTTTGAATGTGAAATTTTTGGAGGGTATCTTCTCAATATATACAGACACACACATACATGTGTGTTTCGAATTAGAAACCGATATCAAAAAGGGTAAAAGGAATGAGTCCAAGGGTTAGAAAGAAGACTACAACTTACCATGAAACGGACATGATCGATAAAACTTATATAAAATTCACCTGTTTTCTCGAGTTTTGTAGCAGTGACCGTCCCATGTCCCTTAAATTCATCCGTATTCTGAGTTTACGTACATGATATATGTATATATATGCTGTCTACATTCCACAGGGACAAATCACGTACCCATCTATCTATTCACATGTGTGCCCTTTAATCATTACTACAAAACAATTTGCCTTCCCCTTGGCTTTGACGCTTATTCCCTCTGCCTCCTCGACTATTGTGTCCTGCCCTATTTACCATGAACATGTTGCCCGTATGTATGTCCCCCTCTAGGGTTTGTATAGGTTTTCTGTATAGCTATCTTTAGGCCTGTGTCGTGAGTTAAAAAAAATATTGAAAGAAATAGGACCCTGATGTTGGGGACATTTTATTATTTAAAAAATTAAATAAAATAATATTTGATAATTGTTTTGGTTAATATTATGTTCACTTATATTGTAGATAACACTTTTTTTTTTTGCGGGGGTCTCTACTCGAGGCATAATTACCGCTAATTTCAAAAACAATTCCTAAAAAAGGGTTCACTTATGACTATTTCCCATATTACAATTTTAAAAATGTCATGTGTTGTAGCGTTTTTTCTTTAACAAAAAAAAGCTAACTAATATAGCATTTTTTATAACAGTAAGAACACTAACGGAGTTAGTGTTTTATTTTAAAACAGTATGAACAATGAAAGAGATAGTGGTTTTTTTGCTAATATTACGTGTGTAATCTACAACGGTCTCGTTTTATAAATTTCTCTTTGATCTTTATACATATAAAATTTTTACAAAATTTAAGAGTAAATTTTATAGGTTTTAATATTTGAATAGTGATTTATACATCGAATCATAATATATCATACATTGAGCAGCTGTTTTTTTTTCTTTTCACTGGGAAAATGGATAACTCTCCCTAAAAGTATTTTTTATGACACATTAGAATTCAATATATAAATTACTATTCGGGTATTAAAACTTATAAAATTTACTCTTAAAATTTTATAAAATTATATATATATAAAGATCTTGTAGAGATTTATAAAATAAGATCGTTGTGTATTACACATTAAATAAGAAAAGTTGGCAACTGGGATTGGAAGAGGCTGCAGCTGAGAGGGTAAGTGATGAAGTGTTGGTGCTAAGTCAAAGTAAAAACAGTGTACTTACTGACTCAATAAAAACGCAACTGCACATAGCGTTTTTATGACAAAATGCCACTGGTGATAGTATTTTTACTGTAGTAAAATGCTATTACTGGTGGCGTTTTTGTGGCAAAATGCCACTTGTGATAGCGTTTTTGCTTTCTTAGAATGCCACTACTTGTGGCATTTTCACTTTGGCTCAAAACGCTATTCCGTTCAGCGTTTTAATAATCGTAATCCTGTAAATAATTTAAAATCACTATTTTTTAAGAATTTTTTTAAAATTTAACAGTAATCTTACCCATTTCTCATCTCTTTCCCTCTCTTGTCTTAATCAGTTGCCTACCGTATTTATCTTTTCGGATATCTCTGTTGATCTCCTTCTCCCATTTTATTTTAAATTTTTTCATCTTGCCCTAAGTTCAAATTAGAGGCCGCAGCAATGTCGCCAAAGAGCAAGTAGTGAAGCTCGGTTGAATCCTATGAACTTCAACGGTAACCGCAGACCGTGATTGACTAACCAATCTGCATATAGCAATAAGCATCTTACGATGAGTAAAATTAGATGTTCCCCCAATTACAACCCACTTCTCAATTTACTGCAGTAACTTCCAAAAAAAAAAAGGATAGAGACAGAACTTTTATACGAATATGATCACGTTTTTCACGCATTTTATTAAACAAAAAAAAACAAGGGTTTCTTTTCTGGCAAGGTTTTGTTTCTAACTATTTTATTTAATCAATTTATTTTCTTGAGATCGGATTCCAATATGAATGATTGAGGTGTCAACTTTTTCGAATGAAAAAACCATAGTTTTGAGAGTTTTACCTTTTACTAAGGTTCAAACATTGATTAGTCAAGACGTTAGAACTCTACATGTCAAGTGAGACACATACCGAAAGGGAAAAAAAAGGAAGAAACGTATCCAACATGTAATTCAATTCAATGAACCACGCACCAGAGCATGTGTTTGATCTCAGAAAAAACATCATGCATGAGATAATTAATCTTTGCCAGTCATTAAGATGTAATCAGATAATCCATGCGAGACACAGTCTGAGGTTAATAATGTCCAGAGACTGTGAAGTGAGAAAAAGTAATCTCGATTGAATTTTTCGATGTTAACTGGGTCAATGAGGCCGTGACTTGGAGCTTATTACCAATAACAATGTTGAAGAAGAAAAATGGGGGGAACGGCACGTTCAAAACAGAGAAGAAATTTGTCCTCACACATTCCAAAAACCTAGGAGAAGATTTATCTTAACATGGAACAGCTCATATCAGAACCACCAAATGTCATGTTACACCTTAATTTCACATCTTGAAACAATACCCAGCATTGACTATTGAGATCATTAACTTTAATTTCGTTAACTTTTCCGAAACTCGAAACGTTGGCCATACCCTCGATTTTGATAATAAGATCAGTGGGTTTGCTGAGGTGGATTTATATATTTTTTCTTAAGTTCTCGGATCAGAATCTTATAAGTGAATAATATCAATGATTGAAAAAGTTGCGCCTCTCGATAAATCGAATTTACTCAAATTTAAATAAATTCGGATCCATTAATTCATGAATATTAGATAGTATATATCGAAATAGTCATCACAATTTTCTACATGGAAATTGCCATATAGGTCTAGTTTCATAAGTACAAATAATGCAATGTGCTAAAAGTCTTGTGTCACTACAATACCAAAAAAGAAAAACGAAGGCATTGCGTCACCTGTATAAGGATTCTGTATACCGTGTACTAATTCTTTTAATATGCATGAGCTAACTGCTAACGCTGGCTTGATTGACAAGCAGTTTCAGCCGAAATGTGGGAACACCACAGCTCATATTAGGGAGTGCTTTCCCATGAACAACAAAAGCCATGGAGCCTCCGAGCTAGCTAGGCTGTCAACATCTACTGGTACTGGTGTCCCACTAGAAACAGTTTTGTGTGTGTGTGCAGGCTACGTGCAAGACATCGAACGATGCTTGGGCCGCGGTAACACGACTTGGAGAAGTGCCTACAGTGCCCCATGTTCTCATTTGATATTTGTCTGTGTTGCATTATTGGTTAGCTCGATTGACCGTGACATTGTATCTATCCTCTCATTTTTTTTTTCAGTGACCCCTAGTGGAATTCCTGCACTACCTTTTGAGTAAATATTTAATCACTATTAACAAATTTATTGTATAAATTATCATTTAAATTTTAACGAATGTCAGAACCCTGATTTTGCATAGCTTAATTTTGTTTCTTGTTGTGTTGATATTGTTTGACGTTATTCTCTGATTTTTTTTAAAAAAAAGGGAAAAGAAAAATGAGACGGGGATGTTTAATTTACACCCAATTTTGTTAGAAATCATCAACTGATTCAGTGTCTTGCAAGGAAAATAGAAATTGTGGCAATGCATTGCTGACCTGTACACGTTTATGTGTCTACTCAACGTGGCTGAATCCAGGAATGCGTCCCGTGACATTCCATATTATTAATATTAAATTACTTTAATTAATATAACAACAACATAGTTGTAAGATGGTACACAATTTACATATCCAAATGTCCACAAATAAGGAAGGGTGTCTGGTGCAGTGCATCTCGATTTAAAATTAGGAGGTTCCAAATCCGATTACTATTAATGGAATTTTCGTGCCTATTTAATGTCTTCCTTTGCAGTGAAAAAATGCAAAGCAATAATACAAAAGTTATTTTTTTTTCCTGTGGGTGCTATAATGAAATATTATTTCCAGATATTTTTTTAGAAAAATAAACGTTGAAAGTAGAAAAATATAATCATTTTGATGTTGAATTATACATGTGTATTGGTATATTTTATCGGGTTCTTGTGAGCTGCTTGGCAAAAAGAACACGTGACTTGCACTTCGTGAAAGTACATTCACATGCAAAGGTGACGACAATAGACAACAAAAATTTGTGGGGGTGGAGAAATTAACAGTCAGCATCGCATGTTACTATTATTTTGAATACATTTGTGATTCAAAATGGGAAGTTGCATTCTTGTTCTTTTTAATCTGTTTTCTTATTAATACTTAGTACGAGCGATTAAGATTAATTTAAGTGAGAAGATCGTTTTTCTGTCACCCGTTGATCTCCACTTGAATAATTCCAATCGGACGTTGCTCGAGGAATGAACACGAGCGTCTGTTTGTTTTTGGACAACTTAGTGAACCGGAAGGAAAAACGAAAGTATTTTCACTTCCCACAGCAACAAAAAGGCCGGTCAGTGGAAAGTTGAAGTTGATTGGGGAAGAACTGAACGTGAAATACCGGATGTGACTGATTTCATCTAAACGAGAGAGCCCTTTCAGGTGATCCCACGATGGATTCTAGCGCGACTTCTCGAACCAGCTCGGCCGGGATGGAGGACGCAACATGAACTCGAAGGACAGAGAACAGAAATTGTCTAGAACTACCTAACCTTCGTGCAAAGATCCACTGCAGAAACTACAAATTACAATGTTTCCATTCTGGATTCCCCCGTCTCTCTGTTTTACATGACAGGCAAGTGAGAAAGGTAATAATCTTGGAGAACCGAAGGGTTGCTCGACCGGCCCTTTGGTTCGGTCTGTCACTGTCTTCTGCCATTCCATTGAAAGTAACGAGAAGATTTGTTGTGTTTCCTTGTCACGGGATCGGTAACTCGAGAAGAATTTCATTCACAAGATCATGAGAGAACAACATATATAGAAACATATGTGCATGGAGGAAGGAAAGAAAGAGGAACTAGTGGACCATATGAACCAATCCAAACTGTGTTTCCTTGTCCCATCTTCCTCTTTCATTCACATGTTGAGGAGGAACCAGCTAAGATGCCACCGGTGGAAAGAACCAAACAAACTCACCACTCAGCCGTATCTTTCGTGCGAGACATCTCAAGAGAGAGAGGTGGAAGGAGATGTTCTCAGTTGTAGGGTATGTAATGGGTTGTCGGTTTTCAGATCGAACAGTGACAGGATAAGTTGCAAGCTCATCAAAGTCCAAGAAGATGGGAGACAAATTTCCCGTGACATCTGCGGAAAACGTTAACAATAAATCTTATCTCGCCAAGGATGTTCCCAATCTTGGGTGTAGAACCGACGAACTTCTCCGTTAATTGATATCCAACAAGATCCCTGTTCCTTCTTTATGTTTTGATGCTTAATCAGCCGAAGGACAAGCCCATATCCTTCTAGCTAGCATCCCACTCTGTAAGTGCATGCTAGATAGAAGGACACTGACCACGGAGGCTCCGAGCAAACTCTGACAGATCATTGTACCGGCTCGATGGGCACTTTCGTTGTAAATCCCATGGAATCATCTAGGTGGCCAGCCCAGCCCAGAAGATCAACTATAAAGCGCAAATGTCCTTCACTCTATGAAAATAGCACAGCCCCTTCTTCTACAAGGTCTTCATGGCTGCAACCAAATAAAACAGGCAAGAAAGTAACAGGATTGGGCCTCATCCACTGCATTTCTCCGTTCACGGAACAGTGTGAGGGCCTGTTCTACTAATCCACACAGAGCACAGCCTGAAATAAAACTAGTCTGAGAAACAACGTCCTGCATATGGATCCGCGCAAAAACTATACTTGTGTTAGTCCACTGGAATGTGCTTTGATTGAGTAGTGTCTATCACTTTGAAACTCGATGCTGCTGGGTCTTGTGTCAAAGTACTTCCCAAGTTCTGTCCAATCGATTTATTGCCCTGTGTGCTGCAAAAAATTAGTTAAGTCACTGCTCCTAAAGATCCCTCTTCCTCCGTTGCCTCTGTTATACAACTGCCTTGTAGATGAGCTTAGCTTTCCCTTGAATAGGGAGCTGAGAGAAGCGTGCGATACGATGGTTCTTAAAGTTGTCATCTGCAGGAATTGCAACAGTTGTTGCTTACCAATTTTTCCTGTACATGGGTACGCCGATGTTCGAAGTTGATTCCCACTTTTCTTCATGGTAATTTCTACTTATTTATATGGCTTGACTCCCTGAAAACCTAAATCATTGTGTTCAAGTCTTAAGCATCTTAGCTTCTGCTCCCACTGAAAGGAACAGCCTCTGCATGGTGCAAATGTTTTCCTTTTCATTTTTCAAGTAGATCACTTTAGTTCCTGAGCATGTAGTTAATTTCTCGAGCAAGCGAATCTTCAGGTTTTGGGTTTGCATTTCTTTTGATCAACAGATGAAAGGAGGACAGAAATGTTAGGCCGTGTCATTCCCTCTTTTTTTTTTTCCCGGTTTTTAGATTTTGAAGATGAGGAGAATGAGAAAGATACACATTCGCACGTTGCAAGAACGTCGTTGTGGTCTTAGAATGCCTTGTAGAGCTAAATTAGACGTGGTTTTAGCCTGTTCTTCATTTTTCTAGCATACAGGAGGAAACTGAGACCTTAAAATTTTGAACTTATGAGGAAGAAACCTTAAAAGTTGTGGATTTTAGAAGTGTAAACAATGTTGTCATGGTTCAATGTCGGTTTTGGAGCTCCCATCAAGAAATTTGCTTTAAGTGGGTGAAAACCATTCCAAATTTACAGCTGAAAAATCGCAGCAGAAGAACAACATAAACTACAGAGAATCACCACATCTTTGCCCAAACCAGAAGAAAGGAAAAAAGTTTTCAGGAGCAGATGAACAACTATGATCTGTTCTCTGTCAAACTGTATATGTTCTTCGAGATTGCAATTATGCTCGTTATCACAGCCAGTGCCATCATAGTCGCCGCCATGATCCTATCGCTTGATGTCGATATTCCATGTACATCCCTGTAACCAGAAAACAGTAGTTAGAAAAAGTGCGAAAACTCGGACTAGTTTTGGTAAATGGCAGGTTACAGAGGAGGAGATCAGGACCTCAGCACGATGGCTCCGGGGAAGATGAACGCGAGGCACACAGCAGAAGTCGATCCCATGAACTGGAAGAAGTACCATATGTTCGGGAACACGATCGCTGCCACGTAACTTATTACAAGCAGAAAGATTGTCAGGGAGACGAACCAGGTCGAGTCTGCTGCAAGAAGAGGCCTCTTTGAGAAGAGGAACTCGTCTATGTTCGACCTGAGGGAGAAGTTGATGAGCGGGAAGACAAGCATCAGGTGCAGGGCGTAGCTAAGCCGGACCGTGTCGTTGAGGAAGGAACCGAAGGTTCCCGAGCCGGATCCCTGGTCGAAATTGACCAGGATGTCAGGCATGGTCGAGTCCCCGAAGAGAAGGTACCCGAAGATCCCAATGGCGGAGTAGATGGCTGCACAGAGTATGAGTGATATTCTCACCGCCGATATCATGTTGGAGGGCTTTCCGAGCTCAAAGCTGATCGGATGGACTGTAAGAAAGTTAGATAACATCATCGAATCGAGTTGAACAATCATCGGGTTGCAGACGGCTGTATGCACTTTTCAAGAACATATGTGCTTCTGAAAAAAATGTTCAAGTCTGGTAAAACATTTGTACTGTTCTCACCATTGAAATGGAATGTGAAGGCTGTGACTATGACCGGAACGGCAGTGAAGATTTCGAAGAAGCTGGCTCGGTCCTCCAACCGTGGCAGCAATCTCGGGCTCTTTGCCTTCCCTTCGACAAGTGCCGATATTGCCAGCGCCGAGCTGATCACCACGAACACCACAGCCAGGAGAACCGACGCGGCTGAGCTGAATTTCAGGGACTCTGCAGATTTAACATTAGGAAACATGCCGTATTATGTTTCTAGAAAAGAAGAAAACTAACGTGAGAAAGGATCGAAACCGAGAAAATTCTTGTACCTATGCGGCGAAGGAGGACTAACGGAAGCAGGACAAGAACGAGGATGACAAGCAGGGCGATCTCCCTCGACGTCCACCAGTAGGACCCGAACCATTCCTGCAGAACTCCCATGTGGACCGATCCGTCATCGGGCTTACTCCCCGATAACACATCCCCTGCAACATACACAGATCATGGATCTAGCTAGTACCATCACTCGATCATCAATCTTCCCCAAACAGAATGAAAAAAAAATTCAAATCAGTGATAAATGTTCTGGGAACATGTCTGAAAACTGGATATATATGTATGCACACACACCGTATTAATTCATTACCGATGATGATCAGGTAAATAATCAGGCAGCCGAGGTTGGTGATCATGACGGAAACCTGGACGGCCACCGAACCCACCGCCCCAAAAGACTCTCTCATGATGCCGGCGTAAGTCACGGACTGCCCGGCGTTCGTGTGCCTCAGGAGGAAACCCACTGAGACATCCGCGAGCCAGGCGATCGCCGCTATCAGCCCGAACGCCGGGGCCACGCCCAGCACCTTCAGCGTCGCCGGTATCGACATGATCCCCGCTCCGATTATGCTCGTCGACACGTTGAACACCGCCCCGGAGATCGACGGGCGCCTGTCGCCGTCGGAGCTGCTGGCATGCTTCGTGTCTGTCGACGGAAGGAGCGGCGAGCGCATCCCAGCCGCCGGCGACATCGGGAGAGCTGAGGTATGGGTGGAGGGGAGAGATTCTTCCCGTCAGTGGTTCGTCCTTGAGTTTGTCGGGTGGTACATTATGATGAATAAATTCTGCATATGTGCGTATGTATATGTCTATGTGGATATAAACGACTCGGCTGCTGGGCACGCGGGTGTGATTGGTCAACCTGTCCAACTTGAAATGTCATTTTTTTAGCAAAGAGGCTTTCTTATTTACCGACATGCCATTAGTGGTATAGCATTTCCATACCCATTACAAGTCGTAACCCGTAGATCGCCCGTCATGTTGCTCATAAGCATATCAAGTTTTACGGACCATAATCAAATTTATGACATTTCAATCCCTAATCAAGGCTAATATAACTGCACTATATCTCTTTTCTCGTGCAGAGATTACCGAGAGGCCGATTTGGGGAGGGTGCCTTGATGACAATGATTAAGGGCAGTCTGGGGGTAAGAAAGTAAATTCAGTCTGAGGCCAATCAAAGGTGTGCCGATGGTGGTAATTGACCGGGGAAGACGGCGACAATTATTATATGAATAGTGTATGTAGACATGGAAGTGGAACTATGCAAAGGAAAAAAAAAATAGAAAAAGAGGCAATGCATGTGGACGGCAATGCTGGCATGTACGGAATCCATCTACAGCACCTCATGAGACTTCCATCTAATTTATATATTAAAATTTACAGTAATTATTTAATTTTTAAATTAAAAATAAAATAATAATTTAATTTTTTTTTTCTCTTTCCATATCTATATCCTTAACAATAAAAATCTTTAGATAATAGTTTAAATATTTCCATCGCACTCAATATTTAAAATTTTAGCATGAGAAATGTGTCACATTTTTTAAATAAATTATTAAAAATTATAAAATTGAAATAGTACGCTGTTGAAAATTGAGAATACCGTACTTAATACTTTAAGTCAACAAGTTTTAAGTACATCGAATTGCAATAACTTTAAGTAAATTATCTAACTATACAAATTTATGCTAGTATTTCATATTTATTTGCTTTTATTTTCTCTCCGTGCATGGGACGGGTCCATGTCTAGTTGTTTCAAATGGAAGGGTAATAGGATTAGATTATCCTGTAATTTTTTTATGATGTCCATATACAATTATGTGTGAGACCGGCTCTTAGATTTTAGATTCGGAATTATGCTGTTGAATTTTAGAATCGAATCCTATCCGTAAAATGTAAGATGTCACATGTCTCGATTTATAGATTTGATGTCGTGACAGATGGGAGAGAATTTAGAGAAGGGAATTCTATATTGATATATCCGGAATAATGGAAGAGAAAATACTGATAAAATTATCCGATTACTGATAAATATGATAACTAATACGTATATTTACTGAAGCCGCGTGGCGAGGTTGAATGTCGAGATTGAGGAGGCCACAGTGCATGGCGTGAAGCACATGTGCAAAAGAAGCGTACCCGAGCTGCTCACGTATCGATCAATTTCAGGTGTGCTGAAAATAGGCTGACGCCACAAAGCTCAAATCAAACCATTGAATCTAATGGTGCAAATTAGTATTCATATATACAGAAATATATAAATATAAATAAGTTTATGCATAGGAAAAAAAAATTGAGTTAAATGACATCATTATCAAGTTAAACTTTTGAATTAAATACAAGCCTGATTTCTTATAAATATCGAGTTTGAGGATGAAGGCGAAGGTTCGGCTCACCGGTAAATACGAACCTAATAATTTTAACGTTGTATGGGGTCCCTTTCTCGTTGATGGAGAGGATCCCACAGCCCATGACCACGCCTATCGATTCATCGTGTCATCTTTTTTGGTGAAAGTGAATCAGTCATATCATCCTACGGAAAGTAAATTGCACTATATATATATATATATATATATATATATTTATATAATGATCAAAATTATAAAGCTACAGCTAAAATTAGGTCACGTTTCTTCCAATTTAATTGATTCACACCGTTGTGTGCAGCCCCGTCTGTTTCGAGGCGGCTATATGTGATATCACATCAACATATAAAAAAATCACCTAGCAACGTGGGATTCCTTTTGGTTCGGAGGATGTGAAGTTGTCTTTTTTTCTTTTGGCTTTATGTCGACGATCACCTTGGGATTCTTCCGCTACTGCAAAGGAGATACAAACTATGGACTATTTACTGATGGGAAAGTAATTAGGAACATGTGATCGATGGAATCTTATCTGTGTTTGCAGTGATATCATTCTCGATCTGAAACTAAGACGTTTGATTCTAATAGGAGATTCTCCGTACCCAAACCTGAGGGTTTAATCTGATAGTGAAGAGAATCGCTAAATTCGTCACCACTCTGAGCTCAGTTCCCCTTGCGATCATTTTGCACATTTGGATTTACCACGTCCTGTGGCATGCATGCTGATGCCGGATGGTAGAGACTAGTTGAGTGAAACTCAGATACCCCGCGAAATCAAAAAGAGAAGTGAGATATTTCATACCTATTCGTCTTCTCTCTTCTAGACCAGTGGATCTCTTTCATTACAGAAAATGGAAGGATGTCGTGTGTAGAAAAGTTCATGGGCCTTAGATATTGGGCTTCCAATGGTTTCCCTCAAGCTTTCCGGCCCATTGGGCCTCCGGACAAGAATTGTAAAGTATTATAAAAGAATTTTCAAAAAGGTTTAAAGAAAGGAAAAAGAAATGGTTTCTCTCCTCTATTAGCAAAAGCATCGAAGAGCTGACCTGTCTCTTCTCCCCTACCCCCACCATCACCGCCGCTGCTGCCGTCGACTTGGTCGTCGTCGTTTCTGATATTCACCCAGATTGCATGCTGACCTGAGGATCGAGAAATGGGGGATCAGCTCGCGAGGGGAGATGAGTACGAGAAGAAAGCCGAGAAGAAACTCCACAGCTGGAGTTTTTTAGGGTCCAAGTATGAGGACGCCTCCGATCTGTTCGACAAAGCCGCGAATTGTTTCAAGCTCTCCAAAGCTTGTACTTCACCTTCCTCCTCCATTTCCTCTACTCGATTCATCTTTCCCACAATTAGTTTGACGCAGTCATGTCTTCTGTGCGATCGAGCTGGCTAGTCGGGTTCTTTGAATTTCAATAGTGGGTAAAGCTGAAACTCTTAGAGTTTTGATCAGATTTCAGCTCTAATCAAGATAGTCGCGTTCGCTTGTTGGATTTGGTCCTTGTTTCTTCAGTTCACCCTCTTCTCTTGGGGCTAAAGTAGTTATAATCTGCATTTCAATTCGACTCAATTCCAGGTGTGCGATCTTGAGAATGAGCGTGAGCTTTACGATTTGGAGTTTCTTTCTTTATCGCTGCAACATATTTTGTCGGGTTTTTGTCTGCTTAATGTTGCCGGGTTCTAATAAAGATTTCATGCAACTCTGTAAGGTGTGAAAACTGTCGATTAGGAAAAAGAAAAGATGGCATTGGTATAAGCTGTTGAAAAAGTTTTGAACTTGAAACAGTGTACTGTTTGATCGATTGAAGCAAGTTAATATAGCTATAGACTATTCTGCCTTGGGGCAATTATATTTTCGGGGCTTGTGTCTCTTGGGATATCTTTGCCTGCTGCCTGATCTGTTCCAATTGTCAGTAAACTCCTGATTTCCTTGTTGCCATAGAGAGAATTTTTTTGGTCTGACCTTCAATTGTGTCAAGACGTGGTCTGTTGGGTTTTACAGCCTGTGGATCAGATAATTTGTCAAATGTTTATATCTAAGTTCTAATCGTCAAGTATTCTATTTATGGCCTGCTAATCTTTGAATTTCATATTTGCATTTTAGGGGATAGAGCTGGGTCCACGTATATCAAGTTGGCTGATTGTCATCTGAAGGCAGGTGCTTCTGTTGGGTGATTGGGTAGGACCAACATGCTGTTACAGTATTTCCTAAGAAATTACATTTTATTTGGCTTGTGTACAGTGTGAAAGCAAACATGAAGCTGCTTCATCTTATGTTGATGCTGCCAATTGCTACAAGAAGACATCTCCTAGAGGTACGGTTATCTCGTATAGTAGTTGTAGAATTGTCGATAATCCATGCAGTCTATTGCATCTTGTTCCAATTAGGTGGGTTTCTTTGTCCTGACCTATATTTGCTGATGTTTACAAGGGGGAAAACTAACTTCCTTTCTGGAAAACGGATTATCTTAAATTTTACATGTATAGAGTTTTGGTTATAGATATGTTGCCATCATATTTTGATTATTCTGATCTCTTGTCCATGTCTTCATGCTGTATATTGAGCATATTCTGTTTTATTTACAGTGTATGTTTAGCTTTTCATAATGCAAAATGCCTTACGCAGAAAATCTACAAGTGACCTTAATTATTCCTGTTGTTTTCAGAACAGTCGACTTTTAGTTTTGTGTGTGGTGTGCTTTAGTATTGGTTGTTTGTTAGCTTACAAATTGATCTCCTTTAGGAGAATCTGGAGGGGATATTCAGAATGCTTTCAAAATTCGAGCTATGTCAATCAATATTATTTCATGATCCTTACTCACAGCAGGATCATAGTATTAATCTTTGGGAGATTTTCTTAAATGGTTAATTAAATAAATTACATTTCAATTCTTTGAGGACATTAAGATCCCAAACATCAATAAACACATTTCAATCTGTTTTTTGGAAGATTTGATGTAATTTTGGTTTAAAAATATATTTATGCAGAGGCCATAACTTGCTTGGAGAAGGCAGTTAACCTCTTTATGGAGATTGGAAGACTCAATATGGCTGCGAGATATTATAAGGTTAGTTTATTTGGACATTCTAAATATTAATATTCTCCATTTATACAAAATGAAATCCGGCTGTTTTTGTTCTGTCTTTCAGGAAATTGCTGAACTATATGAATCTGAGCAGAACATGGAAGGTGCCATTGACAACTTTGAAAGGGCAGCTGAGCTCTTTGAAAGTGAGGAAGTAACAACTTCTGCCAATCAATGCAAGCAAAAGGTTGCTCAGTTTGCAGCACAGCTACAGCAGTGAGTCTCTCTCCGTTGCATTTTTTCCCTTACTTCAGCTGGCATTGATGACTATTTTTCTCAGTCTTCTTTACTTGTATGATTGTATCATGCCTTTTCTTCTATTGTAGAAGTCCTGAATATCGTAATTTTGGAGTGTAATAATCTGATATCGTGCTTGCACATCTGTTTGCTACAAATTTTTACGCCTGTATAGATATTATTTCTGGTTTTAGATATAATAGCATTATTTTATATTCGTTTGTTTGGGTTTGCATTCTCATGTACACATCGAGTTATGTTTGTCTGTGTGGGTTGGTTGCCTTTATGAGGATTGACAGCGTGAAAGGAAAGAGAATGCCCGAGTAAACACTATCATGAGAAGGCTGTCATTCATGATTTGCTGATGGAATATTACTCTCCTGTTTATTTTTTTTCCAGGTATCAGAAAGCTATTGAGATATATGAGGCCGTAGCACGACATTCCCTTAACAATAACTTGCTGAAGTACGGAGTCAAAGGGCATTTATTGAATGCTGGAATTTGCCAACTCTGCAAGGGTGATGTTGTTGCAATTACCAATGCATTGGACCGTTATCAGGTCTCCATCTGGCACTTCTTCAGTGTTTCACTGTATTACTCACTATTTTGGAAACTAATCCTATAGTCGTTGCTAATGCTCTTGCAGGAACTTGACCCGACGTTTTCAGGAACACGTGAATATAGATTGTTGAAGGTACCTGATCTCTTGGAACTCATTGTGTTCTCTTAACTTTCTTTTCCCCTGAACTTGGGTTCAACCTCGCTGGATAATTAAGGTTGTGCCTAAGCATCTACTGTCGTTAAATTATCCAGTTGTTTTATTTCATCCTATATAATATATTTCCATGGTCTGTTGTATACATTCAAGAATTATCTTATTGACCCCTATTCCCGTTGAGTGCAATTCCATATGTATGCATACTGTAGATTGTTTTTCCTATACGATGGTCCGTCCCTGCTGTTCTACTTGTTATCAGAGAACTAAACAGGGAAATACTAACCTTGTAATGTCAGGATATTGCTGATGCTATTGATGAGGAAGATGTCGTGAAGTTTACTGATGTCGTGAAGGAATTTGATAGCATGACTCCCTTGGTAAATTTCACTGAACCTAAAAGAACAGTCGATCTCTCGTGTGCAAAACTTACGAGTTGGTGGAATGGAATCTGTTCTGTTTTCTTGCATCTTATCAATTGCTGTCCTCTTCAAAGTTTTCCAAGTAGAAATCAAAAACTGCTTTTAACACTTATTCGGAGAGTAAAAAATGAGATAAATGATCCTGTTAGTGGCCATGTTTGTTCCGATCACCAGATTCTGATGTTTCAGCCCGTGTACACAGGATTCTTGGAAGACAACCCTTCTTTTGAGGGTGAAGGAGAAGCTGAAGGCCAAGGAACTGGAGGAAGATGATCTCACTTGAGATTCTCTGGTTTTACTTTCCCCATCACTGCTAAGCTCTACCTCTATTAATGGCTGTTGCTGCAATTACTTTGGCTTGTTCACATGGGTTTGGGTTTGGTTGGATCGATTGTGTGTCTATACAGCTATTGGTTTGTCACAGCAACTTCTATAGACATTCCCGGTTCGTTGTAATAGACCGGATTTGATTCGCATTCGGTCCCCCACATGATGATTCTTTGTTTACAGTCTTTGGAGTACAGGATGCAAAGTCTGTCAGTTGCATCACCCCCACAGATACCTCTACATCCTTCCTTCCCGACAAAGGATTCGAGGCATCCGATGCTTTTATACTCCATCCAAGTGAACCAATTCTGTTAACAACATATTCGAGTCAATAAAGAAAGAATTTAGGTCGTATCACTAGTGAAATAGTGGTGGTAGCTTAACTGCTTCTGCCATGCAGTATTCGGATTTCCTTTTCAGATGCGAATATATTTGATATGCAGAACAACTAGTATGGGCGCTAGGCACGTCAGACAGCATCACCGATGCCTGGAGTTGTTCACAAAATGTCTTTCAAATCCAGGTTTAAATAACACGCTTCTAGCATTCCGTATAGATACAAGTGTGTGGAAGAGTTTCGAGGATCTTTGACTTGTCTGGTCGTTCGGGAATGAGTTTGGAATCGCTAGACCATTACTTATGGTGCTTTCACGAGAACTGGAAATGGGATCTCTGTATCGAGGATGCGTTCTCACCTTGCAATCATGTAACTTTGATTTGGCTAAAGAGAGAGGAGGAAAAAACGTGCAGCTTTGATGGAGAAAGAATGGCACCATCTCTGACTCTCGGATCGATCCCTTCGGTCACTTAACTTGGGGGTGTTTTTATTGATTGACCCCTCCACTTACTAACGGCTGACGATTAATCCGTCCCATCGAACATATAATTCTTAATTCAGCCCCTCCACATTGCTTTATCTCTCTTTTTTTTTTTAAATACCAGACAGACAAAAGTATGTGGACTACTTTCAATCTGGACATCTCACCTTCCCGACATCATTCTACTCCGCTCCAAAAAAGGAAAAAAAAGACGAAACTATTTTCCTGTAGATCATGTTCTAACGATACGGTCCGAGTCCGATGTAATTCATTGCATCGACAGTCCGAACTGGTCACTGGTGCGAGGATTGCAGCGCATGCATTCACTCGACTACTGGGAAGTCCTCTTGGCATCTGAAACTTTTTTTTTTAACAAAATGATTTTAAATCTAAGAGGGATTAGAAAAATAAAGATTTTACATGTGATTATCTTTCTTAAAATCTTGTAATGGAGCGAACCTTTTGACCTTGCACGCCTCGAGAAAAATGTCCTCTTTTTCAGTCGATTTTTTCTGGATATTTGGAGTTTGTTTTTTTCTTGCACAAGTTCTACCTTCCCCAGACCCTAGTGAATTCCATATATACATATATACATATATATATTTACTTTCCACAAGTTATAAAATTGACAGCCACATAAAATATATATTTACCACAGAGAACTCCGTGGAATTCAGACACTGATACGGGTACGAGCAATTCTACGAATAAGAATTAAATTTAGAATCTCTTACTGTTAAACTGACGATAATTCCACTACACCAAACTTGCCTTACATCTATTACTACTGCGGGTGACTAGTTGAGGATTTGTGGTCCGCTCGCAAGCTAGTGGTCGGTGTAGGCGGTGGTGTAGTGGGTTGCAAGATCATTTGACAATTAGACCATCACAAATTTCCATTTTCTATTTTTTAATAATTAAGAAAATTGCATAAATTAGAGGGTTACCTCTGATGCGAGACTAGGAAGTGATGAGTTCGATTTTTAAAGGGTAAATGATATTTTTAATCGTCAATTTCTTTTCACTTTTGTCCTAAATCTTTATTTTTTTTCTATCATTCACGTCTTCAATCTTTTCAATTTTTGCCTCTTTGGTTCTACTGTTATTTTTTCCATTTAGAAAAACACATTCTATCCAAAAATTATTTTTCAACAAATTTTTTTTTCTAAAAATAAATAAAAAATGAAAATGAAAAGTATCGTTAGTGTTTTACTCATAGTCATATCTTCTTCAAAATTAAAACATATTCCTGGTTCAAAATTGACTTATGATTATTATCATTATAAAATCGTGATTCATTTTGAGAAAAATTAGTTCTAATTTTTGAATGAGCATTTGCTAGTAACCAATATTTATTTAATCAATGATGAAATATACTTTTTTAAAAAAATATTTTTGTTAAAAAATGATTTTTTGATGCAATATATTTTTTATGGAAAAAATAATGATAGGACTATAGTGATGAAAACTCAAAAGGTTGATGACGCGAATGACAAAAATAAAGATTTAGGATGAAAATAATAAAAATACGAAAGATTGAGGATCAAAATTTCTTTTTTCCATTTTTAAAAGAAAAACTCTTGATACCGCTTTATTCTCCTATTTCTGCAACTATCTCTTTTAGGTGCACGAAACACACTCCTCAGTAATGGAAAAATATAATGGCATAATTGGAAAAAAAAAAAGAGCTTTGATGATTCTATCCCATAATTACGTGATGAGAAAGAAATAATTAAATTGATTTGATTTGTAATAATTATGACAATTGCTCGGGTGATTAATACTAATTTACTCGTTTAAATGACATTTTCTCACGCCACGTGATTAAGTAGGATCGATCGACTGATAATTTCTCCATAAAGGATTGGGATAACACCTGCCCATCATTAATGGAGTTTGACTAATTCCTTCTTTATCTTAATCCACGTCTCAGTAAAAGATAAACAATCCAATTTTGGTGATTAGGAATTGCAATAACTTCATAATGTAAAGATGATGCAAGCAACTCTTCTAGTGAGGAAGCTCATCACACTCTCTACATCACCATCCAATTTCATCTGTTATACTGGTTGATGTCAAAAGTAGCGATGTTAACCGGAACCGTGGGATCAACGGGCCTGTTATAGTTCAGGTACTGTTCGATTCCAAGGAGAACCGATCACGGTTCAATCCCCTTGGTCTTTTAGTCCTTTTTAAAAAGAAACAGAATTGGTTCGGTCTCGGTTCGGATGTATATGTTTTAGACTTAAACAATAACCGGTACCCAGAGTATAATTGCCTAGACGTATGCAAGCCGGTTACGGCTTTAGACAGGATGGTTCCGGTTCTGATATGAGCTGAACCGACTCGATTAACATCTGTCTCTATCCAAAAGCGTAATGGAGATGGTAATTATTAGCTCAAAATGATGCCAATCCCTATCTACAGTAATATCGTAAGAATAAAAGGGTAGGCAATTCCAGATCACCGGTCGCTGACCGATTGTCGTGCGTGCTTAGTCAATGATCACGACCGCTCTGAGATAGCAAAATGACGATTTCACCCGTAATCACTTTTTATTCTTTTATCAGGGTACGTATGGTGCCTCCATTATTCCATTATCAGTTGATCAGGAAAATGGCGAGACAACCTTAGGGACATCGAGGCATGAGTGACATGACCCATCACTCTAGCCCTCTTATATACACACATTTCTCGATCCACGTTAAAGGCAAAATCCGCAATTTGTCCTTCTTTTTCACTAAAAAGGGGATGGACCGAGCATCCTCGCCGGACATTGGTGTCCCGAGTTTCTCGATCCATTACTATCCAGTATGCTTGTCAAGGACTAGTACAAAAGAGGTCGAACTCATATTCATTTGAACCATCATCCACTTTTCACTTACATTAACCTAGAATAAAATAGAAGAAAAAGAGAAGGGAATGAATTGAACGTACGGAGTTCCATTAAAGTGAACTGAACCGTGATCTCTTAATTTCAAGTCGAGATGGAGATGTTAATTGTACCGAGCACGAGGAAAAACTCTCATTTCCATCCGAGAGTGTCGCCTTCCCCGCATTGTAAAATTTTGTTGGAGAACGATGACGGGAAGGGTTCTAAATTTTTATTTTATTTTATTTTAAAGGCAAACAATAATTGAGAGAGGGGAACCAAACTAAAACACAAAGCTGGGCACGCGTTTCTTGGAATCACATCAACGTGATTGAAACGCATGCCGTTGCCCTAATGCGACATGCATTATTTTGAGCGTAAATCCTTAAAGTTGGGGTTTCTTTCCGGTTCGGGGGGACTGTCTATTCATATCAGCAACATGGAGAATACTTTAAGCAACGAACATGAAATTATTATTAAATAAGGGAGAAAGGGCTCGGTCCGACGGAGTAAATCTTTTGCGTAACAGTGTCATTACGTAACAGTGCTTATATTGGTGACACTAACCGGTAAAAATTAAGTTATTTTAAAGATTTTTCTTGTAAAATCCTAATAATAATGAAAATAACCCTAAAATTAATTGAATTTGATTTGTCGATATCATCACGTAATCATTGCCATGTGGTAACACCGTACATACAAGAATTTCCCAGTGCAATGATACCGTTCTCGACCTGGAATTAAAAGGTCCCGAGCTCGATTCTCACAGTAAAACTCTCTGTGTTCATCTATTCTCTTTTTCTTCTACCGTATTTTAAACGTACGCGCCCCTCTGCACAACGAGGGAAAAGAAATGTTAAATAAACCTTCTCAGTTATGTGGTGAGAATGTTCCGATAGCATCAATTCAATACGACTATGAATCGGCCTGCCAACTACGTAATTTACATTCACACCTCATTATATTTAGTATTTACTCGTGTCATGTGATAAATTAGAATTGTCGTATAATTTATAAGGGTGTTATGAGCTAATTAAATTAATAATTTGTGGATGTAAAAATGGATCTGATTATTGCTTTTGGGAGAAGTAACAAGAATAGTGGTTGATCTCAGAATTTGTCAACAAATGCTGGCTTGACTCAATCTCTATTTTCTCTTCACCGAGATAAAATTGAATCGGCCAGCAGCAGTTAAGACGAGGAAACGATCAATTCTATTCCGTAATAAATAAATAAATTACGACATTTCATCGCAATTCGTGAGATATATCAAAGAAAAAAGTTTGAGATCAAAATAACACCGACATATGCAACTTTTGTTTTAGTAAATGGTAGCGTGTCCAATTATTTTAGGAAAATCTGGAACGCACCGTTCTCAACTGCTCAAGGTTCTGAATCTAAGGCTCCAGCAGCATCACTTCAATGAGAAATTCTTAGGCGATTTTAATCGCGTCATATGATAAATATAAAAAAGTATTAATTAAATTATAATAATTAGATAAATAAGTACTAATCATTCAAAAATTTATTGAAATTATTATAAATTAAAGTAATTTAATTGATATTTCTTATAACTATTATAAAGTAATACTATTTAGGATGCCCACTGCCGGCAAAATTCAGTCGTAGGACGCTAATGAACACGGATAAGAAAACGCGCGACAAACATACGGACCGACCAGCTAAAATAAAAAACGTTTTACATCCCAACCCATCAGAATGCGCCACGTCACCGACGCATGGGACCCACTCCCGGTTTCCAGGCCGAAAGTCTGCAGTTCGCGCTGACGACGTTGTGGGGGTGGGGGGGGGACCCGCTCCACAGTCCACGCTGCCGCCAAACCCCCAAGTCAACCACGTGGCACAAGAAGGGCCACCAGATTCGATCGCCTCCCGAAGGCACGGATGCATAGGATCGGAATACTCCCCCCGGCGCCTCCCAGGCTCCCCTATATAATCTCTCCGAATCATTTTACACGTTCATAATACAAGTCACCCTCTTCCTCATCTGCCTTCTCACTTCTTCTTAACTTGTGTCTCCTCTCTCGGCGAGAGTAGCTCCAGAACTGGCGTGCGCGCAGGGAACTCTGGAGGAAGATTCCGATTCCAGCAGTAGCGGGGTCGTCCGTGCCCTCTACGAGGCCCTAAGAACGCGCGACGTCGACACCGTCCACCGGATCGTCGCCCCCGACCTTGAGTGGTGGTTCCATGGCCCCCCAACCCACCAGTTTTTGATGCGCATCCTCACCGGCTCCGCCACCTCCGAAGACGAACGCTTCGAATTCGTCCCCGACTCCGTCACCTCCCTGGGCCCCATCGTCCTCGCCGAGGGCTCCGACCAGGGCCGCTCCATCCACTGGGTCCACGCCTGCACCGTCACCGATGGGGTGATCACCCAGGTCCGGGAGTACTTCAACACTTCCCTCACCGTCACCCGCCTCGGAGTCGGCGCCGCTGAGCTCCCCGACATCTCGGCCGCTTCTTCCTCCTCTCAGCCGCACTACCCGTCCGTCTGGGAGAGCAGCCTCTCGGCTCAGGCCGGGAAGTCCGTGCCCGGGCTGGTCCTCGCCATATAAGCAGTACACGTGGCCGGCCGCCAGTGGCTGCCGTGCTCCGTTTGAGTTTGTCTCCCTTAATTTCTACGTTAGGGGATGTAAGGTCGTGTTAGGTTTGGGTTGCTTTGAGCACGTCTGTCGTTTCTCTCAGTAGCTGTTGCGTTTCGGGTGTTTTGTGTTGTAAGTCGGGATGGGTAGACCCCGTAAATCGTACGTCGATGGGTCCGTCATGGTCAATAATTATTATAATGTATCAATAAAGTTGTCTAGACGGAATTGGCTTGCAAAGCTTCTCACGTGGACACTTCATATTCCGATAATATGATTCATCGTTATCACTCTAAAATAAATCGAGCCTATCACAAAGATTATTAATATTAATACCTCTATTTTACGTGATACCCGTAAAATAAGTTTACCAAATATATACGAAGGCCGTTGATGCAGCAGTACAAGATTTCTAAAGAGAGATTATAATTAACACTTCTTTAATTAATTGTTAAAATGCAAAAGATGAGAGCAATACGTTGTTGTTTGATGGCGGCGATGAGTCATAAATCGGAGACGCAGCATCAGGAGCCTAATTATTATATTATTTTTTTGAACTGATTGCGTAGACGAGTTGGATTTCAGTTCCCTTTTGTCATATTAATTAAGTAATTAATTTTCTAAATTGCCAGTCCTGGACGTTAGAGGTGTAAGTTAAAAATCGGAAATCTAAAAAATTGAAAAAGTCGATCGAATCGGGAGCAAAAAAAGATTTATGGGTCCCGAAATAAATTCAAAGTGGTTTTCAATGTGAAAAAACGGACCGGAAAATTCGAGTCCCGACCAGAAAAATTAGGCAGGGCTCGAAATCGAACCGGAAATTTTGTTAAATTTATATTATATGTAATATGCTATTTTATTATTAGATTTTGATAATACAAATAATATATTTAATATTTTTAAACGTGAATCTTGATACATATTTATGTATTTTATCTTCTTATTACACTAAAATATTTATAATTAGTATTTCTTATTTATTATAATGAGTTTTATTTTATTATTTTTGTATTTAATATATTATTATAATAAAAGTTGAAACACGAAAAAACAGACCGAAAAACCCGAACCCGAAGTGAGTGGTTTTCATAACTCGTAAACGATTATCGGTATGATTTTTTAACTTAAAAAACCGGACCGAAATCAACTGGGACCCATAATTTTTTTAAAAAAACCGATCCGAATCGCTCATTGACACTCATACTGGACGTTGATATAATTATAATTTACCATCTCCACACGACTTTTTGTCTCTGTTCAGTCTATCCTTTTCCTTTTTCATTTCCTGGGTGGAATTTTTCTTCATCAAATTTCACTTATTGCATGACTTGACAGGAGAGTAAATATTCTACAAAGTGAGTTGACTATTTCAGATTCTGATATATATATATATATATATATATATAATTAATTCTTAAAAATTATAAAAAATTTTACGCATATCGACGTTAGAGAGAAATTTACCCCTAAATATTTATCTGTAATGGGGAAGAAACGGGGGGAAGCTCGGTGGGCGAAAGTGAGACTTAGTTCTTGACTCTTGAGAACATCGAACAGGAAAAAAGGGGCATCTAAGAATCTAAGATACCCATTCGTGCTCATCTAAAGAAACCTATTTGCATGTATTGTGGGGCCTGTTCATCTGTGCAGTAAGCTAGTTCTGATTTAGACATGCTTTTTTGTGGAGAATAGATCTCACTTTCGGGCACTTGATGAGAGCGGGAGATATTTTGATTCTCCAGTTCTATCTCGATAAGATAACTTGGAGCACTTATTCACCGTGAAACCTCTGTCAAAGATTCTACGGCCATTATCTCGTGAAAGCCGACTTTCTTCGCTCATACCGGATGGGTAATATTCGATCACTTGAGTGGAACGTGGAGGATTGTCGGGAAAGTACGTGCCCGGTTCTCGCTTCTTGCTGATACGATCGATCGAACGTGTCACGTTCAAAATAGATGAGTTACGGTCACCTAATATTTAATTAATTTCCTCGTGTTCGAGTCGTGACTGCCAAGTGATTAACTCGAAAATGCTTCCGTCGCCGATTGTTCCAGGATTAATAATATCCATATACTGTCATTACCCACGTAGCCGCGACGACGATGGTGACAAGAGAGTAGGCCAGCTCGCACTTTGAGGGATACGTCAGGTGGTCCACCTGTTTTCGGGTTTGGACGCTGGTTTTCACTGCGGGGTGTGGTTACTGCGTATCTGCAAAGAAGTCGAGCTTGGATTAAATTTCCAATACTCAGACTCAGGGGCAGATGTCGAAAATTTATCATGGAGCAAATTTCAATGGAAGAGCAAGAGCACGAGTTCAATACGGTGAAATAAGATAATTTAATAAGACAAGCAGACAAATACAAAGTAAAATTTATATCTAGTATTTTATGGATTTTTCTCGAATTCAATGGAGAATTGTTCCCGTGCACACCTAAATCCATTCACGTCCATACTTTAGTGGCAAGTATGGATAGTGAGTAGAGAGGTGTGTGATGTTCGACACCTGATTCCTCAGCGGCCTAGTGCATTGATAGGCTCTTATGTGACATGACCTAGTGGAATGAACGTTAAGTTGTGCTAGGAGATCCTCTCAAAAAGTGGGGATGCAACTTGGCTGATAACTTGATATGATTGGAGACATGATATCTGCGTGCGCGGCACGTAGTATGACTGATGTGATTCGGGTTGGTAATATGAACACAATAATCGAATGGAGGTCTTCAAGGTCAATATGATTAGTGACTTCTTAGATCCGATCAGTATGAGTTGGTTGAAACGGTAGATTCAGGGTCGGGTCTAATGATATTATATATATATATATATATATATATATCACTTGTTATCCTACGAGTAGAGGAATAATGCCCACTTCCAACAGTTGGGTGAGAACTTAATTCTGTTCAGCTCATGAAGTTTGGAGACAATCTGATTCCAAAAAAACGCCGTTGCCTTAACATCTACAGGAATGTTCTCCCCTGTTGTTATCATCGAAAGTCGGATTCTAATATGCAATTTATTCCCGGATCGAATGAATTCTGCAAGACATGCTCGATACCGGAATTAGTTCTATGGACTGTGATTGCATTGTCAAGATCATGATCAGCAGAGAACCAAGACATGTAATTACAAGGCAACATGGGTTGATAGAATTGGTTCAACACCTCTTATCCTTAAGCTAGATCCATAGTCCAAGTTATAGTGAGAAGAATAGCTGATCGGAAGAGTTGAATTGGGTAGGTCTGGCTAAAATCTGGATTGGTCAATGTCTATTATAAAATTCTCAAGCTACAGACCAGAATTGTTGCAAATGAAAGCGAAATCCTTAGCAGAATTGAACTCATATATGGTATGGTGAATTCAAACAATGATGATCTGACACTTAATCGATAGATTACGTGTTAAATAACTATTGGTAGGAGTCACGGATAACGTTGCACCCTCAACTCACATGGGAATCCCGCACAAGGAAAAGGGCACAAATTTGGCCCATTTATCGAAGAAAAAGATACCCGGCCGACCTGGTTCTGGCACTGGACCAGCCCAACCACAGAACCCGCCCATCTGAAAAAATGACGCAACGTGCTACCGCATTTCCGTGGTCACTTTACGGTCCCCAGACCAAAGCTTACTGTATCTTCAAGACAGAAATCTAGACAGTGGCGTGGCCCTTGAACCAGAATCAGGATTTTGTAGTTCAAATAAGGCTCTCTGTACACTTTATTTTCATCTTCTTCGTATAAGATCAGAGGAAGCTCTTGCATCTGTAAGATCAATTTTTCGAGAGAAGGTCTCCATCCAGAGAGATTCTTCGGTAAGCGGTCATACCACGTAGGTGATACTGACGTGGTATATCCGTCCAATACAAGCCTGACATGTCATCAATAACTATGTAATTATGATTATTAAATCCTAAAAATTTTTAAACAAATATAAAAAATCTTAAATAAATGGTAAACTCTAATTAAAATATATATTTAAAAAGAATAAAGAATATTTAAAAAACCTAATAAATGATGAGTCCTAAATAAAAAAATATGTAAAATATGAATTCTAATTAAACGGATATACCACATCAGCATAACCTATATAGTGTGACCGTTTCACTAAAAACTTTCCCTTCCATGCATCTTTCATCATATTCCATGGGTAAATTATAAAGCGACCCTCCTAAACTACGCCGGAAAGAATCTTTTCTGGGTGAAGGTCGTCGTCGAGCGACATGCTTAGGACATTTATCACTTTGTGCGCTCCATCACTGTCTGCTCAGTGCGTCCATTCTCAGCAGACCATCATCTTTCTCTAAGAGCAAAGTCAACAAACATATATGCAAAAGAGGCTTCCTTTTTTTTTTTCCTCTCTCTCCCCATCTCTTCTGATGGAGGCCCACCAATCAAGCAAAGCAAATAGTGGAGTGTAAAATCCATTACTGGAATTCCCCTTTCCCTCATGTTCAACAGCACTGATTATGCTCAATCAACTCAAGAGAATGGCCGATGTAAGCGATTCAGTTAATCTATAAACCGAATTCCTTTTGTTCTGATGAGCTTTTGTCTGTTCAGGGGGTGGAACTGAAAGTCTGTCTCCATTGCTAGGAATAATGCATCAAAAAGATCCTCAAGGCCAGCAAGAAGAAGGAAGGTAAGGAACTCGTCTTCCGATCACCAATCTGTCGCTGCAAATTGAGATATGGGTTCTGAAAGTCTCGTTTAGTTTTAATAGACAGACATATGGTGTGGATACTCAGCTTAAATGGGTCGGCTGACCGTGAGCGTAAACATCAGAAAGTCATCAGTGTTCTTCGCAAGATGGTAAAACAAGACAGCCTCCTGGGACGACAGTGATCGAATTGGTTGCCTGCATCAGTCATTCCTTGCGAGATACCAATGCCCGAATGTAATGACAGACCAAACAAATCGTCCTTTGTCACATGCACCAGCTGTGCTTGATCATAAATGTCCTCCTCAAACCTCAGCGCTTAAATCAATTCGAGCAAGCAAGAAAATGAATTGGCAGGCACGGCCAAAAGGGAGGAAAAAAAAAAAGGAAATGAATTGCCAGCAGTGAGAATTGAGTTGAGTCCGAGCAGAAATTTTCCTTTTTTTTTTGGTGTTTCCATTTTATTTATCTGCCATCATCGATCAGACACCACAGAGTTTTCTTTTTTCCCATTTTTCCCCACGATCGAAAGGAAACAAACTCGACGAAAGTCAGGAGCTCTTCTCTATGTACAAGAAAGAAAACACTAATCGGCCAGCTGAGAACTCTCAGCTCCGGTGCTTCCTTTCAACTCGGTTGGAGACTCGATCTACCTGGGTTGCTGGATCATTCTCGGGCTCACCTTCAGGTTCACGATCTTCGGGGCCTTCTCTGCAAATCTGGGCTTCTCAGCCCGTGTCTTTCTCCACTTGAATTCCCCGATCGGAACCAAATCCATGCAACCGTCCTTCTTCTCATCTTCCTCTGCGGAAACAGGGAGACCCAGGTTCAAGAAATCTAAGATAGCGAGTCAACGCGTTAAAGAAGCAGAGAGCGGGAAGCTGAAATGGGTTCGAGGGCGTACGTTTCAGAGAGTCGTAATCATCTAAGAGGGCGTCGAGATCGTCGGGAAGGAGGAAGATGTCGGAGCTGAAGTCTTCCTCCTGGGGATCGGAGAAGCGCTCCTGGAGCCAGTAGTCCCGGAACCACGGCGACGACTGGACGAGGGCCCACCACTGCTCGGAGAAGTCCTCCACGGCACGGTACGCCGCCGGCACGAACGGAGGCGCGTTCGGGTTCAGGCTCGACGCCAGCGCCGGTGATGGAAAAGTCCCTGTAATTACCCCCATTGCCACTGCTGATACTCTTATCCCTTCGCTGCAGATAACCATGAAAAGACGGGATATTTTGGCTAGCTATATAAAGAGTCAGGAAAATAAACGGGCCTTCTTCGTTCTCTAATTTCATAAATGCCACCGCCTGGAATGATTGAGGGCAATATGGGAAGAACAAGAAGACATATACAAAGCCGGCCGACCATTGGGATGGGAGGAGTGGGTCCCGGCCCAATCACCAAAGCCTGAAACTGCGGATGGCTGTTGGAGTCTGTGAGCGAGTCCACAGAAATTCACCTACACCCCGGAACGCGGAACCTGTTCTACTCTTTCCCTCTCTTGAAAATGCTTATCAATGAGACAAAGATTATGCAGTAATATCATTCTCGATCAATTTTTATTAGTAAAATTTGATGCATCTCTTTATTCCTATTTCTCTTAATGAATTATTTTATCTTTTAATTTGCAATAACCATTATCCCTTTTTCGCTGCGTGGGATTATTATATTATATAAATAATAATATTGTGTATATTCATTATTAAATGGAGAAATTAATAAATTATTGTTTGAAAAAGCTGGGAGGACGCGTCGCGTCGACTTCTATCCAAAGACACGTCATCGTTCTAATCTTCTCCCTCCTTCCCCCTCTCTCTCTATATCGGAAAGCGGGTCCAATTCAAAGCTTTCTGGGCCTCTCACTTGGTAATTGGCCCATTCTATCTCTCGTCTAGTGGCACACTAGGCCTAAGAAGGCCCATTTCTCGGCCCAGTAGAGTCCGGCTCTTAAATTCAACGAGATAGAATTCAGAATTTGACCTCAATGTTTGAAAAATCCAACAACTTAGACCTTCCATATGGGAAATGGAAATGATGATTGTATGAAATACTAGGAGTGAAAAGGATAGTAGAGGACTGAATTACTGGGATTTTCTAAACGTTGAGGATGGTATTGATGGAAAAATTAAATTGAGAATAAAATGATCGTTATACAAAATATTAGAAAGGAAAATAATTGTTTTCTATTTATAGAATTAAATAACCCATGGGCCGAAATAAGAATATTATTCATCTGTTTGCCCTCCATGATAAAAACATTTCCATCGGTCATGATCAAATGATGTTTGTTCCCATTGAATTATATAAGACTGATGCATCCATCCAATAATTGTCAGATTATGACACTTCGAACGCCCAGATCGATGAATCTCACCATGGTCACGGAAGATTCAAGGCTCGGTTGTTGGGCCGCGAAATAGCTTAATCATCAAACGATTAATGAAACGATAAAAACTAAATATGAAAACTTAATTACTCATAATTACTTTTACCAAATTCACTTAAACTGTGAGGGATATAATTGTAAAACTTTGTGCGTACTTGCTTACTGAACATTGATGAATGTTCGGCGGTTCGAACTTCGAAACGTGACCGTTTTGTCGGTTCAGACCGTCAAGATACGGCGTTAAATCTCGTCCTTCCCTTGCCTGAGCCTCCCTCGAATAATCATATCCTGCACAAGCCTCTCCCTCCCGGCTCCTCTCTCTCTCCCCGCCCCCGCCCCGCCGGCTCGTCTAGAGATCTCCGCCGCGTGCTGGGCCATTGCCGCTCCCACAGCTCGCACCCCCACCACCAATGGCCTCGCCCGCGACCCTCCCGATCTCTAACCAGTCTGCCGGCGGCGGATCTCAGTCCCAGCCCCCGATCGCCACCCCCGCCTTCCGCGTCTTCCTGTCCCGCCTCTCTGGCTCCATTCGCCATGGCCTCTCGCAGCGCCGCCCTTGGTACGAGCTCTTCGACCGCACCTCCATGGCCCGCCCTGACAACCTTACCGAGGCGGCCTCTCGGATCCGCCGCAACTTCTCCTACTTCAAGGTCAATTACGTCACCTTCCTCGCGCTTGTCCTTGCCCTATCGCTCGTCACGCATCCTTTCTCTCTCCTCGTCCTCCTATCGCTGCTCGCCGCCTGGCTCTTCCTCTACCTTTTTCGGCCATCTGATCAGCCGCTCGTGGTCTTCGGCCGCACGTTCTCGGACCGTGAGATCTTAGGGTTGCTCGTGGTTATGACCATCGTGGTGGTTTTCTTGACGACCGTCGGATCTCTGCTGATCTCAGCTTTGATGATCGGGCTGGCACTGGTGTGCGCGCATGGTGCATTTAGGGTTCCTGAGGATCTGTTCCTGGACGATCAAGAGCCTGCCAACGCCGGATTCCTCTCCTTCCTCGGCAGCGCTGCCTCCTCAGCTGCAGCAGCAGCTGGGCCTACCGTTGCTGCACGGGTGTAGATCGGACTTAGATGCTAATCACGTAAAATGATTCATTGAGAGTTGCAGCTGGTCAGGGTAATCTGATCTTCTCATCTCTTGGTAGCAAAAAAAGGAGGCATCTTTTTTTCCTTAGGGTGTCACGGCATGTGCTTTGGATTCTATCTAGAACTGGGTGTTGATTCTGTAACTCTATTGCATTTTGGGGATTGAATCTGTCAGCTATTCTGTATGGAAACTAGAAGTTGCAAAACCAATTTTTCTCCTCTGGGTCTGCAGTGTTTCTTATTCTACCGTCTTTGTTTGTTATCAAGCATTATATGCTCATTGCTGTTTTTATTAAAGCTGCTTCTTTGGGTTGATTCGCATTATTGAAGAAAACCTATTCGTGTTGCTGTTAATTGGAAATGCATTGAGTTGGTTAAGTGTTTTTAGTAGTATTATTTCTCTGGTATTGTTTGCATTATGAAAGATGAACCTATTGAGGTCGCATTTGCTCGGATATGCATTGAGATGTGTTAGTCTCTTGTCTTGTCTGGTTTTAGACATTTGAGGTATTGTTTATGTTAGTTACAACTACTAGATGGAGCCATCTATTAGTTAGCTGGTTCTGAGGAAGCAGTTATGCTACTTTCTATTCAGTTTTGGTGCACGCTGATGCCTTAAAGAATTGTTGGCAGAGTGCTTTCGTTGTAGGCTCCGATGATCTTTTTTTGTCCATGGTTTGATCAGCTTGCAGCTTGTTTGCCATTTCTAGGAGATCCATATATTGCTTAAACTTTATGTCTGTTTTGATTGAGAACCATCCTTATGAGTTCTCTGATGTGGTTCCCCCCCCCCCCCCCCCCCCCTCCCTTGATGCCCTCGCAAGGAATCGAGAGTAGTTGAGCGGTCTACACTCTCATGCAGGATTTGCTTAGGTCCTTGAACACACTCCATCTGTGGCAGATTGTTTTGCCTGCTTAGGATTTGTAGTCGGTCTAGTATGGGAATGCTGAGAAGAATCTATTCTTGCCTTGGTTTTGCTCTTGTTTGATGCTGTGCTACACATGTTCATAGTCAGATTGCCATGAGGTTTGTGCTGAACTTTCAAGGAATTCACGCTGCAGCATTTGCTAACATCCTCGAAACCTCGTCTACTTAACTGGGTATTGTTACTTGAGTTCATATTTGAATAAGTATGCTGAATCTCCCGATAAAGTCCTTTCCTATCGTTAGTTTGCTCATTTATATGGCGGTTCCATCGTTTTATCTGGTTTTCAATCTTTTTATATGTTGAAGAGGGGATTTGGGACTGGGTCTACTGTACCAGAGCAATTACTTGGTACTTCTGCATTTGGCTGCTTCAACTGGTCTCATGAAAAGTAATGCAACGGCGTTCCATTGAAGGACTCAAGTTCCCGATCAGTCTTTCAAGCTGCTCGTCCTGGTTTGATCTTCATTTGATCTCTAAAAATGCGATTCAGTGAGCTGCACGTTCAAGTTTCTTGTTATTGGAGAGCGCTGCACCATTGCATGATCTCCTTGAGCATGATGGCATGCCTTGTTTACTAGCTTGATTGGTGGATTTAGGAACATGACCGAGGATGTCAGTACAGTCATCCATCAATCACAGAGACATTATCGAACATTACTTATTTCTTTGGAATTTTTTCTTGTACATGTTGATAGAACAAAGATCGAATCCGACATGCAACACCTTGGCTTGGAGTTCTGGAGGCTGATTGAGTTTAATCATTTGCCGAACCATTTCAGCCAATTTATTATTATGCTCCACCTCAGGCTAAAGCAGATTGAGGCTGCTCAGCCCGAGGAGAGCGGGCTCAACATCAGGCCCAGCTCTAGGCCCGCCCGGTGACGGTGGAGCCGGTGGGTCTACTTCTGACTACTGAACGATCCAGCTCATCACTAGGAAAATTAAATTAATTAATCATTCTTTTATTCCCTTTTGTTTTTATTTCCAAAAATTTCTTTTACAAGTTTGCGGATTGGAGACCGTTGCTATGCGGACAGCTCGAAATGATGTTTGTAGCAGTAGGGTGTTGTTTTTCCTCATCTTGGTCTCTTGGGAGACATCGGATAAAATTGAAACGGTACGGAGAAAATTAGTATCGTCTTGAATTTTCCTCATCCCGGATGGAAAATTCAGAAAGTGGGCAGTTTTTTTTAATCATAAAAATTCACCCAAATCCTCCAATTGATTTTGATTTCTCTCTTTTTTCACCCCTTTACAGGGGTCTCACAATTTTTATTACTGCTTATAGGAACTAGAGAAACGTGCTCTCGATTCCTCGTATATATCATCACCTCAACCATCATTACCGATACAAGTTCGAGTCCGATCGGTCCGTTATAGAGTAAAACTGTTCCAATCAAGAATTTTTCTTTGTTTATAGCAATCGAATTCGATATTTTATTTAATGGAATGACACGACGAACTATCTTAACGAGCACGTAATGTCACTGTCTCTTCTTTTAATTTTGCCTGAGACAGCTTAATAATATATCGTGAACATGCCACAGAAATGATTGATGAATTTCCGCGGTGAAAGCTTTCGGTGAGCATGCATTACTCCGCGTTTACATGTCATGTCGCATCATTACCCTACCAAAATATTAAAAGGTAGAACTTAAGGGAAAACAAACCTCTTTTTTTCCTCTGGTTTTGAGTTGTCGGAACTTTCGAGGATAAAAATCACAATTCTAGCTGAAATGTTGCTGTCTTTCCGTTGCGATAGGTATCGGGCAGGTATCTAACCATTAAGAAACAAAATTAGTTGGATAACGAATTGTTCTGAGTGATATGAGTAGGAAAATTTCAAGAATTATGAGTTTTTTTTTCCCTCTTGACGAATCAATCCCAATAAAATTCAAATTAATCATAGTCAAATTGAATTTATGATAAAAGTGATAGCCTACTACGCCCAAAAGAAAAGAAGAAGAACATGGCTGAATATATGTGACATCGTTGTCGATTTTCTTTCTGTTAAATTATTGTGGACAGATCGTTGGAGTTACAAATCCTCTTGCTAAGGTATAACGTAAGATCAGGCTTATAAAGACTACTAGGGGATAAGACGTTCATTTGAAAAAAAAATAAAAATTACTCGAGTCTCTTATAAATTCAGGATTTATATCTTATATGACCGACTATGGTTTTAACACCCCTTTTCACATACAACATGTTAAAGAAACATCTTATCCTAACTCTGATACCATGTTAAATTATTATGAGTAGATCATCGGCTCGAGCCCTCGACTATGCTTAGACGAGACTGTTAGAAAAGGACCCTAAGATTATACTAGCCAGAAGCTGTAGAGATCAATACGCCCATGCATTTCATCATTTTTAGTGAATCTTATCGAAAACTTGATTCATAACCATCTAAAGGTTTGATAATATCCGGAATTTTTTTTTAATGATTTTCCCTTTTAACTGGAGGAGGTTAAAAACCACAGGAAAAAAAAATGTAAATATCATATAATTTTGCCCTATCATTTTATTCTTGTCATTAAATTTCCTTTATTTTCGGCCCACGAGAACAATGAATTAAACAACAAATTTTCGAATTTGGCCCAAAAAAACAACAAATTTCGAACGAAGGACGGTTTGTACTTCGACAATGTGATATTGTACAACTCCTGTGGTACTGCACAAACTTCTTGGGTTGGAACTGCTCTCAAGAGTATTTCATTTATATATATATATATGTGTGTGTGTGTGTGTGTGTGTGTGTACGAAAGTTCAATCCAATTTCGATAATAAATCAGAGATCTGTGGCCATTGAAGAATTGGTTCTTTCCTGTAAGAAGACAGGGATATCGATCTGCACGACTTGCTGGCTAGCCAGGACTAGAAGAGAAACGATGCTCGAAGGCCCCGGTTCATCTCTCTTTATAAACTCATGTTCTACTAATGCTCCAAGGTAATTGTTTATGACCCGACTCCTCAATATCGATCGAGCTCCTGACTTGATTTTCACGGTCCGTGTTTTGCCTTGTGCACATGGCCCGGAGCAAGTACACTGCATGTTTGAGCCTTTGATCAGGTATTAATCGAGGTGTAACATGTATCCATGTTCCCTACTTTGGTTTCACCGAAGGCCTTTTCGAGTTTTAGAACTCGTGCTGTTCCTCGATCGATCTTCTCGATCTGTTCCCGGAACCATGGATCACGGGTCTCGTGCTGTTTCAGATATGTCCTTGTTGATAATTAGACAAGATTTTTGATGGATCGATCACATGTTGTTTTCCTGTTCTAAAGGCCTGCACGCTGCCTAGGGTGAAAATAATAGCCAAAGTTATCATGGCTTTGCCATAATTGTGAAGGCCATTAGGTCTTTTAGTAGAAAAAGGACAAAATCATATATAAAAGAAGACCACGAACGATATCTAAATGTATAAAGGGCTATACTTTGTCAACTAATCTATGAGCCATAAATCTGAGAAGACAGTGAAAATCTTGATGAAAATATGTGTGAAATCAATTACGTTTTATGGTGGGTCTGCAAGAGATCGAATCTCTGTCCACCTAAAATAATCATATGATATGTGTTCGTTTTTAATGTAACACTACCAAAGGTTTTAATATAGATTCAAAAGTCCATTTCAGCAATTTTGCGTAAAGAGAGATTTAAACTGAGACCTTAACTTTATCAAACCGTACGGGATAGAAGTTTGTATCACTAGACCACCGGCCCTTTGGTGGCAAGGTCTTGACTTTAACCCGAG
Organism: Lagerstroemia speciosa; assembly: GCA_037672795.1. Classification (NCBI taxonomy): domain Eukaryota; kingdom Viridiplantae; phylum Streptophyta; class Magnoliopsida; order Myrtales; family Lythraceae; genus Lagerstroemia; species Lagerstroemia speciosa. The sequence continues at coordinate 10,605,929 of CM075290.1, read as the reverse complement.
AGGGAGAGAGACGTCTCGATCGCAACAAGAGCGAATGGAGACGTTAATTATTTTCCCAATTGTAGATTTACCAACAAGTACGCATCAATCGGCAGGCTTTATCTTGGACTTTGGACATGCATGATCAAAATTCTTTTCTTTTCTTGGTAAGCCTGGACAGCATCAAATTCATATCGTCAAATTAGACAAAGGTCATTATGAATGTGTTTGGAAGGTTCCCACCCACTTGTGAACCTAACAACGAAAATGAAATGTTTTCCACAATTAATGAAAGATGTAGAACACAATAAATGGCCTGAAAACAATTAGTTTTTATTTTTCATAATGATATGCAATAGATAGAACCGATAATAACCCAAAAAATTATAATTTCTATGCTGCGAGAGTCAGAAATGTTTTTTCGGAAATAAAAATCTCTATAAATCTAAAAAAAATTCGACGAATCTCACTGACGGGAATCAAATCGAAACTTACTAGTTCGAGGTCGTCGATGGCAATGCGATTCCCACAAACCTTGGAAAACGGAAAACTTTGAGGAGGAGAAAAGCTACGAGGGAGGAGCTCCTCGATCGTTTTCAGTTTCCCTTGCCTTCCTTTTTCGTTCTCTGCCAACTGGGAGATTTTGCTGAAGTCAATAACAAACTTCACCAACAACGTTATGTGTGGTCATTCGTTCATTCTTGTTAACCTGTCTAATCCTAACTCCACTTCTCTCCCTTTCAATTTCTTGACCATTCCAATGAGATTGATTTATTTTATTACCAAATTGTAGATAAAAACAATCACTAAAAATACATTTTTTATCGAGAAATAGAGTTTAATACAGTAGTATTGTTGTTCTCGACAAGGGAGAAAATCTTTCATAGAGTAGTTATATCACGTACGTAATACTAACATGGTATAACCGTCTAATCAAAATCCACCATTTATATATGTCCAACTAGGGATCACCGATTGTTAGTTTTTTTAAAAAAAAATTTATAGGAAAATTTTAGGATTTAGTAATTATTTATGTGTAATTAATTACATATCAAGTTTTAACTGGACAGATATACCGCGTCATCATTGGCCCCTCGTATGACTACTTCAATGAAGATTTTCACATGCGCTAGGGGCAATCGCTCCCCTAAACCGGTGAAATTTTATGGAACTATATAAATATTTCTTGATTTGTTCTAATTCTTTGTCAAATTATCTCATTTTGCCTCCGATAAGTTCGTCATCTTATCGTTTTATTGAGTTTCATCCCCTTGAATGAATTTCTTAGATCCGTCCCTGTCCTCGACTTGGAATCAAGAATATCTTCTTGATAGATAAATAGATCCAATTCAAACTGAATTAAATAGAGCCCGTTGAATTTTTAAATGCCAAACAGTTGATGGGAAATGGAAGAAAACCTTAGTTTGTTGATGATTAACTAACATAAAACAACACATGGGGCAATAGCATTGAAAGAGTAGATTAATTTTTATTTTTAAATTACCAATAAATTATATATATGCGTATAAGTATTTTATGCTTTTCACTGTTCAACCGTACGCAATCTAATCGGTTGGTTGCATTAATTTAGTTCATTTTTTAGGTTACTTTTCAAGCATGTCCAACTAAATTGTCGTTGAGAATCTGAGTTTTTCCTTGTCCACATTGAACTACACGCACACTTCGAATCTTCAATTGCACCCACTCGAGAAAGGTTTACCGTCTGAGGAAGGGTTACCGCATCTTGTTCCTATGAATAATTCTGCACGAATTCTCGACTTTGTTTATGTTTTACGCAACCTGTTACAACCGGTTGTGGAAGGAACTGTTCGATCGGTTGCCACAAAATCGATTCGAGTCGGAGAACTACGCATGGAGCTCGCCTGTTACATGGGATTGCACGAGATGTGCCCTAGAGATATATTACATAGTCATTTAGATAAACTAATATATGGGTAAATGAAAAAAAAAAAATAAAACTAAGAATGTTGTTAAAATAATTATAAAAATATTATGGGAGTAAACAAAGATTGCGAATACCTAATTGTAAATAATAAATAAACATACCTATATGTAACGATCCTATTATTTTTCAAAAATTTCTGTGCTATCAGCTATCAATTAAAAAACAAAATATAAGTCTCACAATCGAATTTTTTCAATCTAAATCACTTGTATTTAAAAATCCAATGGAGTTTAACTAATTCAGTTCAAATCGAGAAAACCCATCTGGGATTTCTCGTACTTGAATTTTACTGACTCGAATAGAACAACCAGTATCTATAAGAGCTTGAAAGCATTCACATAATTGGAAAGATATAAAAGATTTAAAGATACAATAAAATAAAGCTGGGAAATTATTAATATCCAGCCTTCGATTATTACTTATTAATTCGGAATCAAAATTCGCTAAATTCCATTCAACAAACCGTGTTTTATGCGATCTTCTGTTAGTTAAAAAGTCTTATAAGTAATACGTATATCACATTAAAACTCCCTTATTGCATTTGGTAATAAGGAAAAAGAAGAAGAAGAAGCTAGTCCCAAATCGAAAAAAAAGAAATAAAAAAAAATCCAGGATTGTGAAGCAAGGCATTTTTCTTCTTTGGATTAAAGTTACTGTCTTAAGATAGGCCAGTGGGTGCAACAACTACCTCTAGGGTTGAACTAAGTCTGCCCCATCACCCCCTCAATCCAAACCTAATCTGCCAACCCTCCTCAAAACGACTAGAATATTTAATGTACTAGATATACCACGTGATAGTATTGATTTAATATTATAAAATAATAGGATCTAATTATTTTAAGATTTTTTAAATAAAATTATAAAAACAAAAATAAAAAAATAAAATAACTGAATTATATTAATTTATAATATCATATCAATAAGATCAAGTGATACATTCCTTACATTGAGTTTCAATCGCTCAAACATCTCTCTCTCTCCCCGTCTTCTTCGTCCTATAAAAGATCCTGTCTCTCCATCACCACAAGCCATCAGCTTGCATCTCTCTCTCTCTCTCTCTCTGTGTCACCTTTCGAACACCACACCATTTTTCTCTGCCATCTTCGATTCTGCTCACGCAGAACACGAAGAAGATGACTGCGGGCACCCATGTCCATCTTCTCTTGGGCCTCCTCCTCCTCATCTCGACCACATTTTCCTCGGCGATCGCTAAGACCCACTACCACCACTTCGTCGTATGCTTGCTTTCTTTTCCTCTGTCTCTGCTTAATTATATACGTACTTAGATTACTTACTGGTTCAGGTAGTTTAGAGATGAAATACCAAGAGGGGTTGGGCCGAGTGGTAAGCAGCTCGGTGCCGCTTAAGGAGGTCTCGAGTTCGAGACCTCACGTACGCAGACACCTCTCTTGGGAGCCTCATCCGCCATTGCCAGGCGTGCGACCCGGAGCGACCAACGGATTAGTCAAGTATGGTTGGCTGAAAGATGCCATCTCACCGCTGGTGGGACCTGCTTGGATACCGTGGCTGGCGACCAAAAAAAAAGTTTAGAGATGAAATATTGATATTGTGTCCTCTGTCAGGTACAAGCAACTAAAGTAAAGAGGCTGTGCAAGACCCATAACACCATCACCGTTAACGGCCAGTACCCCGGCCCGACCCTGGAGGTCAACGACGGGGACACCCTCGTGGTTAACGTCGTCAACCGGGCTCGTTACAACGTCACCATCCACTGGTATACTTCTACTATGACTTGAGTCGAGTATTGCTCGTGGCGGACTGGAGATAACTATATAGTCGGTGAATGATTCATCGGGATGCTGTTCCTTGGTCACGGTCGTAACAAGACTACCTCGTTTTCATCTATACGATATGCATGGAATTCCATGCATGATCCACGCCAATGTACTTGCCATAATGTTTGTATATACATACGAGTCCTTATATATATGCCATGCATGCCATTCCCTCGTGCAGGCATGGGATCAGGCAGATGCGAACTGGATGGGCCGACGGTCCGGAGTTCGTGACCCAGTGCCCGATAAGACCAGGAGGGAGTTACACGTACCGGTTCACCATCAAAGGACAGGAAGGCACCTTGTGGTGGCACGCCCACAGCTCGTGGCTCCGGGCGACTGTGTACGGCGCACTCATCATTCACCCGAAAGAAGGATCCTCCTACCCTTTCCCAAAGCCGAAGCGTGAAACTCCCATTCTCCTCGGTAATTATGATCCATGATTAGCTTGATCACGTCCAATAAAAGAAATGAATTAAATCTTGAAAAATAAATTAATTGCTTGGAGATGGATGATTATACAATGTTTTAATGGGTTATGGTTGCCTTGCCCTCGTGCTTAAAAATGGTGCTTCCTGGTGATCGATAGGCGAATGGTGGGACGCGAACCCAATCGATGTGGTGAATGAGGCGACGAGGACCGGAGCTGCTCCCAACGTCTCCGATGCTTATACCATCAACGGACAGCCCGGAGATCTCTACAATTGCTCTAGCAAAGGTATATCTAATACCAAAAAATTAACAAAAAAAAAAAAACAAAGATGTGGTATCAACATATATTTCCATTTAGTATACTATTTCACCGGTACTAATCAGAATGAGAAGTCCAATGGGTGAGATCGAATCTAAGACCTTAAGTCACGGGGACAAGAACAGTATCAACTGTACTAAATTCTTTTTATCTAAAATAGGCCTTTTAAAGTCAATAATTTAAGTATGGCAGGAAAAAAAGGTGAATGCTTTAAGTAGATTAATTATGTCTCAAAGTTTGAACATTGATGTTCCTCAAAGGCTCAAATTAATAATTAAGACTGTCGGGAAGGTGGTGTGATGGCGCTCCGAATCTTTTTCCAATTATAAAGAACATCTGTGAATTTAAAGAGGCAAAAAGAGGAAGAGAAATATGGATACGGGAATATTTATGGAATCTAAATCATTTAATTTTAAGTCGAAAATAATATATAATTATTAAATTTTTTATATATAATTAGAAAACTTTAAATTCGATTATTTAAATCAATTAAACTTTTTATACCTTTATTTCTTTATTAGCTACCATCATTTTTCTAAATCTTTCTAAAATGTGGAATTCAGTGATAAAGATTACGTGGGTTTCATGAGCTCTCATAGCTTATCATGGTCCACCACTAGAAAGCAACTAAATGGCCTCCAGTTGGACAGGTGGGGCCCGACAAATTGCAGATTCTAATGTCGGAGAGACAGTGCAATCCGCAATTCCGGGGGGCTAAACTTATCACTCCAATTAGAATTGAAAAAAAATGATTATGAAATTGAAAATCTGATTTCGCTTTTGGCTCATGATGTAGACACGGTGATCGTCCCGATCGACTCCGGCGAAACGCACCTCCTCCGGGTCATCAACTCTGCCTTGAACCAGGAGCTCTTCTTCACGGTGGCCAACCACAAGTTCACGGTGGTCGGGGCAGATGCCTTGTACTTGAAACCGTTCACAACCTCGGTGATCATGTTGGGGCCGGGTCAGACCACGGATGTCCTGATCACCGGAAACATGCCCCCTGCCCGATACTACATGGCGGCCCGAGCCTACCAGAGCGCCCAGGGAGCACCGTTCGACAACACGACCACCACCGCCATCCTCGAGTATAAGTCCGCCCCGTGCCCGGCCAAGGGAGTCTCGACCAAGCCCGTAATGCCGCCTCTCCCGGCCTTCAATGACACCCCCACTGCCACGGCCTTCTCCCAGAGCCTCCGGAGCCCCCGAAAGGTCCCTGTCCCGACACTGATCGATGAGAACCTCTTCTTCACAGTGGGCTTGGGACTGGTCAATTGCCCGCCCAACTTCCGTGCCAGCCGGTGCCAGGGCCCCAACGGGACCCGGTTCACCGCCAGCATGAACAACGTGTCATTTGTTCTGCCGTCCAACTTATCGATCCTCCAGGCCTACAAGCAAGGCATCCCCGGAGTGTACACGGCCGATTTCCCAGCCAACCCACCGGTGCAGTTCGACTACACCGGCAACGTGAGCCGTTCGCTGTGGCAACCGGTACCTGGAACCAAGGTCTACAAGCTGAAGTACGGTTCGAGGGTGCAAATTGTGCTACAAGGGACCAGCATCCAGACCGCCGAGAATCACCCGATCCACATACACGGCTACGACTTCTATATCATCGCCGAAGGTTTCGGGAACTTCAATCCCAAGAGAGATTCCGCCAAGTTCAACCTCGTCGACCCGCCCATGAGGAACACTGTCGGAGTCCCTGTCAATGGATGGGCAGTCATTAGATTCGTCGCAGATAACCCCGGTAAGAAAATCGATCACTACAAATCCATTTATTTCCTTACCTGCAAAATCCCGATCCGATCTCTTGAACAAGAACTGACGAATACTTTCCAACTTGATAAAAACAGGTGCTTGGCTTATGCACTGTCACCTGGACGTTCATATCACATGGGGACTGGCTATGGTTTTCTTGGTCGAGGACGGGGTCGGGGAACTACAGTCGGTCGAGCCGCCTCCTGCAGATCTGCCACCGTGTTAGGATTAGAACCAATCAGGAAAATAACAGACACCTGCCCGGTAGTCGATATTCGAAATTGGCTGTAACGCAGGATCGTACTCTGTTTGTTCGGTGTAGACCGGTATTGTTTTCCCCGAATTCGGGGATTGCTCGTGTACTGTATCATTTTTTCCCCTTCATTTTGAGAATCATAATGGTCCTATAGATGCAAAAGAAATTGTTTTCATTATCGAATTGGATTCAGAATATAAGATGTATTTTTCCCCTCTGCAAATGATTTTTTTTTTATAAAATCAACGGTGTTCTTATATTTAATGAATAAACATTGTACAAGGATATAGTAACCCTACTTACATTGACATGAGATCTCAAAACATAAAGAAGACTTATGAATGTAAAAAGGAGAATTCCCGCCAAGATTTACAATTTTCAGCTTTGGTTTTGTGGCCAACGATCTTTGACTTACCCGACACACGATTTGCAAATAGAGATGATGCAGAGTTGCCGTGATCCAATAAAACAAAGCATGCTCTGTCTTCCCACCTCGTCTGTAATTTCTCGGTTTCGGATGAACCTAATCACAGAAAATGGTGGACACGGAGAAGTCCATACACTTGAACAAGGTAGATGAACAAATAACCACATATGTTCGTGTTCTCACAGGATAGACAGAGTAGAGAGTAGCTTTCCATATTTACACACCAATTCTTGGAAGAGACTCCTAAGCACGATCCCTAAACTCGATAAATAATTATTAACCACACAAGTAAAAAGGGTTAAATAATCTTATTTTTATACATTTATAAATAATATTCACTTTTTTAATAATCATCATATTATTTAAGAGCTCATTCACAGTAAAAATTCAGAGAATTTTCCACGAAAGGGCGAGGAGGAAAACATTTTCTGAACAAATTTTCCGACTTAAGATCTCTTGGATCTGCACTTCACATTTATTAAGATATTATTTTCCCCTGTGAAGAAAAGACAATGAATCAGGCTTCGGTGTAATAAGACTAACATCTCATGAGAGTGAGATGGTCTTGTTATGTTGTATTTGTCATAATGTACGATCTAAAAGCTGTTCCTAAATTTTTTATGGAACCACGCAGGGCATGCCTCGATGATCTTGGTGTTACAATATTGGTCCAGGTGGCATGCTTCGCCGATATGGGATAAGCGTAGACGGGTCTAGAAATGTCAATATGGGAACAAAACTCAATAGAAACTTAAAGAATGGATTTCAAGAGTGAAATAAAACAATTCACCAAATATATATATATATATATAATTAATGAATCTTTTGTTATAAATTGCATAGGTTTTTCTGAGGAGGTGTGATCGCCTCCCACACCCTCCCACATCAATCCATCTGCCATGATTCAAAGCATCAAACCCTATAACCTATTTAAACCACAGTATTAAATTGGATTGAACTCATTCAGTATGCAAGATATGAATTAACCCGTTTAACTAAATGTATGAATTGAACATGTCAATCCATTCAAAATTGTTGTGTCCCATATTATGTTTTGCCCAAGGTACTAAATCGTGTTAACCGCATTGTGAGCATTTTAATTTACATAATCATATTAATCCGGTAAGCAGGCTAATCTTGTCTCCTGTATTTTCATCGGGTTATGTTGTCCAAATCAGCCAATGGCAAGAAAGTGTAGATCTTTCCTGATTTATTAATAATTTAATTTAACAACTCATAATTAACTACTAAAATTAAAATAAAAATTAATTGCTAATAGTCATCATTTTATTTTAAATAACAACCTCACTAGTGACGTCAGCCCTCAACAATACAGTTTTATCTGTTTCTGGACAGTTTGGCAACGCGTACGGAAATGTTCAACCAGTCAAATGTTTCCTACTGATCTTATCCTCCAGATATTCTCCGTGGAGGAAGCTGCCTACGAGTTTCCAAGGGCTAATTTACTATCATGCCCTTTCAGTTAGACAACTCAGAATTTGTTTCCTCCATCCACAGACTAGCTCACCCGTGTAGAATAGAATAGAAGGGCAGGCAACAATGGCAAAACCGTGAATAACTGAATGGTTGGAGGCGAAAAGCGCCAGAATCCAGGCGCCGGTGGAAAGTGCTTAGCTACGAAGAAAGGGACGCGCTTCTCTACGCGAGACGCGTGTGAAAATGTGGCGATCGAGGCGCCGCGACACGACTTAGAGGCTGCCACGTCATCACTTGTCTCCCGCACTCTGGCTGTGTTTACAGCAGTATAATTTTAAACCGGTCAAAGTAATCCGACACTTTTTTTTAAAATAATTTTTGAGTTTAAGAGTTTTATGCAAAAATAATTTACGAGTGAGGTATGTTAGCTGATTCAAACGTGAATTAGTAAGTTCTTTTCGATTTCTGATTAAAAAGAGTGAAAAAAGAAGTAATCATCCGACAAAGGAAAATAAGAAATATCTAGAGAAGGCTATATGTACGTGTGGCCAGTTGCTCTGGCTCTCCTTAAAAGGTTTCCGCGTCCATAGATTTTTAAGAGTCTCTCATTCTTCTCCATCAAATATCGAGCGAGGCCAGCCAAGAGGCGAATACTGATTGCTAGCGCAAGAGCTCAAGAACCCCAGACGGCGGACGGCAGATTGTACTGGATATCTGTGCTGTCGATCTTATCCTCTCGCATGTCGCTGGAGATAGTCGAAAGGTTGGTCCTTTTACGTCTGCTTCTTCATGATTCTCTGGATCGATTCGATTCCGTATATTCCCTGATTTGATTTCTCTTAGGGTTCTCTGAAATTTCCTTGGTTTGCAAGTAACAAATTCTGAGAAGAGTGTGATCGGTTCGGGCTTTGGTAATTCCAAATTTGGCATGTCTTCTCTGCTTGCTTGCTGAGCAAGCATAAGACAAAGACAATAAATATTCTGTCGAAGTTTGTTCGGAATCTTGTCTTGTTATTGATTGCGTTTCGACTTTGCAGAGGTATTGGAATGGCTGCTCAGCCACTGGGTCCTGTCAGGAAGAGGAAATCTCGAAGCGGCCGTGATGGGTCCGTCGTGGCCGAGACACTCATCAGGTGGAAGCGCTACAACGAGCAGCTCGATTCTCAGAGAGATGCGAACCAGCCGATGCGGAAGGTCCACGCGAAGGGCTCCAAGAAGGGGTGCATGAAGGGCAAAGGCGGGCCGGAGAACTCAACCTGCCCGTTCCGGGGAGTGAGGCAGAGGGCGTGGGGGAAGTGGGTGGCCGAGATCCGAGAGCCCAACCGCGGGAGCAGGCTGTGGCTGGGGACGTTCCCGACTTCGACCGACGCGGCCTTTGCCTACGACGAGGCTGCACGGGCCATGTACGGCTCCTCGGCGAGGCTGAACTTCCCGATCAACGCTGCCACCACCACCAGTTCAATGGAGGAGTCTGCAGTCTTCTCAGTGGAGAACCCGAACAGGACGACCTTGTCCTCGGCTCAGAGCCGATCAGTGGAGGCTACTACTACGGAAGGGGCCGAGTTGGGCGAATCTGCTATCAAGGAAGAAGAAGCGGATGAGCGGACGAAGCAGCTGGATCGTCGTGGTCTTGATGACAACTGGGAGTTCGATTGGTTGAATGACTACACGGTGGCGGAGCTGTTCGATGTGAACGGGCTGTTGCTGGAGTTGGACAGTGATCCTCAGTTCTCCGGTGATAGATGCCATTAACTACCGAAGCGAATGGCGCCGGCGGCCTCTTACTATTCAAGAGTCCTTATCGCTTTTTTAGGTCGGTGAGGACTTCTGACAACTGATGTCTGATCGTGACTGTGTTGAATCTTTTCGTGCAGATGTTTAATGAATCTTGATGGAATGTTCAGTGTACTTTCAATGGCCGAAGATTCTTTCCGCGGAATCTGGCATCTTTTAAGGGACACGACCGGTTGGAATCCCATAATCGTTATAGTAACCTGACGTGACGAGCTTTCTTAGGACGGGATGAGAGATTGAAATGCAAACGGGCCCTAATAAGAGATGGGCCGAATGGGCTCGAATTTTCCTTCTTTTGGGCCGTACGGCCCATTCTATCCTTTGGACTGACAAGAACGTAGACTTTCAGGCGGTGATCTTCAAAAGCACGATCTGATTTAGCTAACCACTCTTCCACATTGCTGTGCCATAATAAAAATTCTACAGACGAAAAACACTTAGGTATTGAGAAAGAGGGCTCGATTTACACATGAGATCAACAGGTCCTAGGTTTAAATTTCATCGATCGGACTTCACGCACAAAGGACATTTAGTTGGCAGCGCATTACTAAAAGTGCAGAGGACAAAATAGTAATATAACAGCCACGATAAACCAGATTATCGATACCTTAATAACCAATAAATTAACAACATATACAAACCCATTTTTTTACCAAACCGAATTTCCCGGTTTGATCCAATTCAAATTAGATTTTTATGTATTTCGTTTGCTTGCCTGCCTAGCCGTACCTGGATTGTAGTTAGGTAAATGTACATCTATACAATTAAAGAAAAATTTGAAGAACAAGTCAACAAATGCAGATTATATTACAACTAGGGATGGTGTGGCACTTGAAGATTACAAATCTAACCATATTCATTGGACAGACATCATCTTATCAATCATCCCAACCCCAAAAAAATTCAAAAAAAAATAGAAATTGCATTGTACAGACATCTTTGTATTGTCAGATCACTCACGACCAGATGTTACTTCGACTCCATACAATGTAACCTCTTCTCTATTAATAAGAATATCCATCACATGTTGGGTTTTCTTTAATCAGAATACTATTATTTTACTCATCCATCGCGATCACTTGCCAGGGGAAAAAAAAAAGGAAGATAAGATGTTTTTTTTTCTTTTATAAGTGGAAAGACGGGAAGTTGCATGTTTTTTATTTACGTTCTCATAGGAATATCATACTTTTAGCTTGGAAGTGTTTGCCCCGATGCGAAATCTGAAGATAAAATAAACTGTCGGAGTACATATAACACCATGCAGTTACAGAATCTAGCGCTATTTTGTTCACGCGTCCCGAGCGCAACGTATATTATTAATGAGCATTCATCTCGACCTGCTCGATATTTTTCAGCAACCCATCTGTCGTACGTACGTTTTTTTTTTTTTTTAAATCGAGTTGTTGTTGTGAGATGAACATTGAAGGATGGGGGGACTGAAACGGAACAGCTGGTGTCGCACGTGAATGTGAAGAGAGTGGGTTGCAGCTTCTGAACTTCGTAGAAGAAGAGAAGAACCCACAGAAGGAAAGAAAAATCAGCGAGTTGATGGGGGGAGTTGGTGGGAAGGAAGGGGTGGAGGGACACGACAAAAGTTGATGATGCATTTGAATTATGCGAACGAAATTGAGTCCTACTCATTTAAATTTGAACTTACGAGTGAGGGTACTTAATCTTCTTATATCTCATAGTTCCTCTTTTATTATCTTTTCGATATAGGATGTAGTTCTCAGCATTCGTGTCCATGACTACGACGCGGCGTGCCCTTATTCCACTTTCAACAACTTGTCTCAAATAAGATATTGTTCTTCGGGACTCGAATGAGATAAAGACAACTGATCAAGATACAGACTTTTTCTTCCATAGGTTATAAACGACTGACCACGAGTGAAATATTTTTCTTCCATTCTCTGGATTTTAGTAATTAAGAGTTCCATACTCGAGTTTAGCACAATGCGAGCTTGCATAGTAATTGTCCATAAACCAATATGACCGAATCGGTATAAGAGATTGAGTTCATATCAATTCAAAAAGTTTAAACTGACAAGCGATGGTAGCGAATTTCATCAATGAAACTTGTGCACTCCTTTGATCACATCTTTCTCCCATCCCTTCACTCACTCTTCTACTTATGTTATATTTTAGAATTATGAACCTCCTTTATAACTTAAGAAATTCATTAATTATATGATTCACACTCAATATTTGTTCTCACGCACATTGCTCTTTCCTAGTGATCACTAGGCCGCTTTCGGGGGTTCGTTTGTCGGTTCAACCTTTGTAATTTCACGGCGTGCCAACGGATTGGCAACCACAAAAATCGGAATGAATTTTCCAAATTGGATTGCTCTAGGGCTATCGACTCTCGAGTAACCAATGTCGTTTTCTCTTAAACCCTAATTTATTATTTTGAGTTTGCAATATGACATGTGCTGCAAAAAGATTAGAAATTTCAGAGATTCAGACAAAATAGGACAATATAAAAGGAAACCCACAGGAAGCAAAACATAAAAAGTGGCAATCTCGTAGTTCTCAAGGCTTATAAGGAAAATCTCGTAGTTTTCAAACAAGGGAAAGGATCTTTATTCAGCCAAAAAGAGAGGGAAAAGATCTATAAATACGCAGACATATATATACACACACACTATATCACTAAATACGATAATCTAATGTTGTAAAACTAGTTTCCATGTAGTTTAGTAAGGTGGGAAAGTTCGACATTTGAGTCACTTTTATGAAGTTGTGTCAAAACATCTATTTAAAGTGTGCTCTTTAAGTTTGAGTCGCGACAAACTCCAACTTATTAGATTATACTAGGTATTTAGTGGTAAGTGATGTATTCAGTGTTAAAAAAGAAAAGTTGAACGTGGAACGGCAGAAATGACTGACTGATCACTACTACTCGTTGTAAATAGATTAAAAAAAAAAGTGTGCATACATATATATATATATATGTGTGTGTGTGGAGGAGTATATATATACTTGTATATAGGTTCAGTGATCACCAGCTAAACACAGAGGGTGCAAGTTGACGACCCACTTGCATGTCCGGCCTTAAGCTGGCCGGTTCTGATAAGACCTTACTTCATTTTCCAAGTCTCCCACTGCGATTTTCAAAAGCCACAATTTACAGTAACATAGATTTTTAAAGATAATTTGATATCATTTTTCTTAAATAAAAATAAGTTATGATTTACTGAATTGAGAAAATTTAGAATGTGATTGATCGTACTCAAATATAAAAAAATAATAATTTTCTACGTACAAATTTTTGAAAATTGATATCTGCAAGTGGGCGTCAATGATTGTTTTTAAGGATAAAAATGAAACATGTGACGTTTCTCTTCTCCCCTTGTTCATTTACACACACTTCCTCGGTCACAGAATCTCTCCGTATAATTTCTGAACAAATCTCATCAGTGACTGGAGTTGCAGTGTGTGATCGAAGAAGGAGATCATGCCTTCATCCCTACAACTCCATAGAATCCCCACGTCCACCACCTCCACCGCGGGCCGCCACAGGGCACCGCCACTTCCCTCTCCCGCCTCCGCCAGTCCACCTGTGCCGGACTCGGTGGCACGGTACCACTCCCACGCGGTGAAGCCCAACCAGTGTTGCTCTGCCTTTGCGAAGGCCATCGCGGCCCCCGCGACGGCTGTCTGGTCGGTGTTGCGGCGCTTCGACAACCCTCAGGCCTACAAGCACTTCCTCAAGAGCTGCCAGGTCATCGACGGGGACGGCCAGGTCGGGACCCTGAGGGAGGTTCACGTGGTGTCGGGCCTCCCCGCCGCCGTGAGCAGGGAGCGGCTGGAGATACTCGACGAGGAACGGCACGTCATAGGCTTCAGCGTAGTCGGCGGCGACCACCGCCTGGCGAACTACCGCTCGGTTACGACCCTGCATTCAACCACCGACGGGACGGGCACGGTGGTCGTGGAGTCATACGTGGTCGATGTGCCTCCGGGGAATACCGAGGAGGAGACTCGGGTGTTCGTGGACACGATCGTCCGATGCAACCTGCAGTCTCTTGCTCAGATCGCCCAGAACATGGTCAAGGATAATCGAAGCAACGGTTTATCATGATCCAGTCGACGATTGATCTAATGAAATTTCTCTTCTTTCTCCCAGATTGTTCGGATTCTGAGTCCAAAAGGGTTAAGATGAAGACGAAGTTAACAAAAACATCGAGGGTAATGTCACTGTAACAAAGTCCTCTGTAACGATCTTTTATTTACTCGGATCATCGGTTGAAATTTCTATTTTTCTTAGGAGGGTTATTTTGAATTTTATTATTATGACTGGCTGGGAGCTGTGAATTGCAACTCAGCCTTCTTCTTCTCCTTCCTCTTGATAATTTTGTACGTAAGCATTGTGCGTGAAGGAGTTTGCTGAAATATATGAATATCCTCTCATCCAAGATTCAAATTTTCTTAGAGCCAGTTCCCACCTACACTTGCATCCACATGGACAGTGGATTAGTCAGGTGAAACCCGGGCACCGATCGGAGTGTTTATTGTGCTGGATTTCATTCAGGGCATTGCAGTTCTCATGGTTTGGAGATTGGTTATCAGGAGATCCTTCAATGGAGTCAAATTCGCAATGCAGGCTTCTGCAGATATAGCTTACGATATACATAAGACATGATCAATACCCTTCCTTAAGCTGGTAGATTTTCCGGACGAACTTATAATTCGGGGGGAACTTATTCTCAGAGAGCTTCATCGAATGCCGTTTTGTCGATTATACATGTAAGGCTGCAACAACTACCGTGCAACTCGATCAATTTTTCGATAATCCCAAATTTTTGTACGCATGCACGTAGTTGTAAATGTGAAAGTGCCAAGTGGGTCCGATGTTTAATCATATTTCCGCGTCTAATTTAAATCGCGCACACCCCATCGGAATAAATAATCATCAATCACGCATGCATTAACTTTCTTTTTAATAACTGGGTACTACTGATCTGCCAGTTGGGCACAAGAGGAGAAACAGATGCGAAGCAGCATAATTCCACACATCCCAGATAAAGCCCGACAACAGATGCAGCGATGGTGAATTATTCTATTTCATTGTCCCGAAATCCATCAGTTAAGCCTCCGTTCAGTCTTGTACCCTCATCGACACTTCTGGATATGTTCCCAAACAGATGACAGGAGGATTGGGCGCGATCTGACTGTTGTCGATATCTGCGGTGGTGCAAAGAGGAATTCAGGAGTAGGAGAAATATTTTTCCAAGGCCAGACCAATGAGTGAGAGGGACCTGACCATTTGGAGAGTTAGCTTGAGTTGACTCAAAGTTCAAATATTATAAATGAAGATATTAAATAAGTTAGATGGGCTTAAATTTGGAGTAGACGGGTCTCATCAGATTACTGAAATTAGGTACGGCTCCCTACCTGATTAAAGGGTTTCTATTGACGTCCACGGCATCGAAAGCATCAGCAGCTGAGTTGATACGGAAACATGCCCCGACGCTGGAGGGCGTGAGTTCGAATCCATGCTGGTGCAAGAGCAGTGAGGAAATGCGACTGTGATTGCAAGGCCAGTCACCATCGACTGATCTCCCGATGAAAACGCACTCTCTGAGCTCACCTTTTATCTCCTTTTCAAATGCTATCTTAAAAAATATATATATATATATATATATCGTACTTTCTTCAAGACTCGAATTAGGCCTTCAAGAACGAGATATTTCGAGATTCAATCCTGATTTTGAATTTCGTCTTCTGTTTTTGTGCAATTTTATCTCCAAACAAATTCCATTTTTTTTTCTAGGAGAGAGTTGCAAGGCCAATCACCATCGACTGATCTTCTGATGAATGGGTATGGAGAGTAATTTTGATGTCTTGGTATGGTCTCAATGGGATTCACGATTGAGAAATTCCATCAATCCTGCTCGACATTTCATTTCGAATGACATCCTACTAGATATAAGAGATTTGCGAGTATATTTCAATCAAATATTTTAAAAAAAATCTAGTTAATATAATTAACCATCTCTTTTTCTTAAATAAAATTTCAGATTTTCTTTTAAAAATGGATAAAATTATTATTTCTTAATGGATCTATCGTCTTGCTGGAATAATCAGACTTCATTTGATTTTTATATTTAGGGTTGTGATTTAAAGAGCGGGGAAGAGGTTCCAGTATGATCCTCTTGATATTATTTTTATGGCGTTCTTGAGCAAAAGCAACGACAGCTTCGTTGGCATGGAAAGCACGCCCCTGCCTCAGGGTGGCGTGAGTTCGAATCCTGCCGTTGCAAAAATCAAAAGGAAGAGCTGTGAGGATACGCGACAGTGATTGAAAGGCTAATCACCATCGACTGATCACCAGACGATATCGCACATACCGAGCTCTTCCTTTTTTTACTTCAATAACTTCTGTTTACTCTCCCGGAGCCGATTTTCTGTATTACATAGACACTATCAGCCCTAAGATTAGGAATTTCAATTCACCATTTGCAATCTCCTCTTAAATTTGACAATCGCGGCTGCTGTGTGGCTACGGGTAGAAAAGCTTAGCGTACAGGAGCTCGTTCCAGGTATCTTGAAGCCCGGGCAGGCACCAATGGACGCAGTCGGCGTAGCTCACGGGATTGGCCAGCTGCTCCGGTGTCAGCGGGCTCCACTGCCTCTTGTAGATCATCGTGTGCGCATCCTTCCGGTAGCTCGACAGCTGCGTGATGTTGAGCAACGTGATCGGCACTCTCGATCTGCTGAACACTTCCCCGATGATTGCCATCATGCTCTTCCGGGAATCCTTGCTCCAGTACTCCAGATCCTCGATTGGGCCGGTCTGGTTATAGCAGTTCCCTCCCGGTCTCCCGCCCCACTCTGTGCTACTGAGACGAGGCATCATTGATACTCGAAATATTAGCTCTACATGTTAAAAAACCGACCAGACATCCTCTGCAGTTGCTGCAAACTACTGATAATAAGTTCCCTAAGAAATCCATTTTCCGAACGAGGCCAGTAATGCCGTGCTTGTCGTATAAATCTACCAGATGAACCGTAAGGATGGCTTACTTTTCATGAACCGGCGACATGCTGGTGAAGAAGACCCGAGTCTTATTCGGGTCCATGTTCTTCTCGACCCACCTAACAAGACTCTTCATTGCAATTCTATATGCGTCATCCGTAGGCAGCTCCTGTACATCCTTCTGTTCATCCTCGAATGATCCTCTCCTGTATACAAACACAGAAGGCAGTCATACTTAACTCAATCACTGGAGCAGAACATACGAGGACTGAAAAATTCCATGGGTAATAATGCATTCGAGTGTCTCCATATTTAACGGGATTGTTATGCCGGGAACTTACAGGATCTTGTTCGTATCTCCGCTGACCCACCAGAGATATGTGTTGAACACCAGAATGTCGACTCCCTTCCAGTGCCTGCCGTGCTTATTGATGGAACCTCTCCTTATGAGGCGGTGCGATACCCGATGGATGACAGCATTGTCTGAGTTCGACTCGAGGAGAAACGGTGCCCAGTAGAACTCGATAGTTGCATTGTAGTCCTGCAGATATGCAAGGTACCAAACTTAATGGACTGCACAAATGGGCAAAACAAAGAAAACTGTTTCAGGAGGCACCTTGACGGTGAAGACTGTGAGGGAATCGAAGGTCTCCATGGATTTGGAACCTTCAGGGATGAGTGAATGCAGGAGGCAGACCATGGAAACATACTGTCCCCGGTTTAACGAATCTCCCACGTACATCATCCTCTTCCCTCTCAGTGATTCCAGCATTTGTGTGGCATTGAACCTGCAACACCATTTTAGGGTAACTCTTGAGTCTGGCCAAGTCCACGCTCCAGTGTGTGTAGGTGGCCTCCAGAGGTCTTTGATTCGAACTCAATTTAAGAGAACTTTTGAGAAATATTTGATAATTATGATATTATAAAATTGAGGAAAGAAAATTAGGAAGCTGGGGAGGGACCTTGGAAGGGAGCAGCCATGGGGCTGCCACCGCCAGAACTGGTAGCCCCGATCGGGCCGGCCGTGCTCCTGGCACGTCAGCTGCGGCTGTATGTACGGGCATTCCGATTCCTGGTATAGCGGCCGTGTCTCCTCGTCCCTTACCCACCTCCCGCTGAACACGTCGCACCCTCCCTCCGCCATCGTCCCCACCGCGAACGGTAGCGCCGCAGCCGCCTCCTCCTCCCAGTCATCTTTCACCTTCCGACCTAACCAAAACCAACTCTATTTGCACAGTCAGCCCATTTTCATTCTTCTGAGTAAGAAAGAAATCGTCCCCTGAAGAAGACAGTGTTGAGCAATGAACTCAAAACGGGGGAGACGGAGAGGGTGAAGGGAGATCAAGGGCAGGGACAGGAAGCGGGCTCGGTTAACTCACCGGTTCTGGAAACTGGTCGGGTGAGCTCCGGGTCTGTCGCGAGCTGCTGGCTGAGGGTGCACCTGAGGTCCTCCCCGTAGAGGAGGGAGAGGAACAGGAAGAGAGGTAACAAGACGAAGAGATAAGGCGTTAGGCGGGACTTTCTGATGACAGCAGAGCAGGATGAAGAAGATGAGAATGGCGACTTCAGTTTCATCTTCGGGAAGTTGCGAGGATCATCGGAGCTCCTCGAAAGGAAATGAAAGCGTTGCTGTTTCCCTCAATAAATATCAACTCTAAGGGAGAATAATAGAACCCGTCGATTTCTTCACTGTGCCCGACTTGATCACTTACGCTCCATCTTTTCCTAGGAAGGAGACCAATTGGGTCGCGAATGCGTAGGGTGGGAAAGAAAGTATCCCTCATACATGTCAAATACAGATATTTTAACTCTTAAAATAAGTTCAAGCGAATAGCACGTGCGTATGATTCGTCTGAAATTCACGGTAGTGGCGTTCGATTCCCTATTGAGTGTGCATTCTTTGGTGAGACCACCAACACATATGGTTTGTACATAAATTTACTGAGATAATTGTGAAAATTTTGATTAAGCTATTAAAACTAACAGGTTAAATTTCTTATGAATAAAGTTGTAGCAGGTGTGCTACCAAAAATGGGACTGTTAGGAATACAATTAGCCAACTTTTTTTTTTTTGAAAAGGAGATAAATAAATGTAGAAATACGGAAAAAAAATAATAATAAATATAATAAAATTTATTGATAAAAATTAAATTTAAAATTTTTTATCTAAATGGAGAGTGATACTTCTGTGCTATACACGTTCTATTGGCTAGCTGGCTAGCCTTAACTGAGGGCCTAGGATGCACAATGATGGCTTACCAACCACTTTTACTATTTCATTTACCTCCTTTCCAGTTTGGAAGCAAATTCTGTGTCCCCCGGTTCCTCGCGCACAGGACAGTCCGTGTCCAGCCGACCGGGATTTGCCATGCGAGTGCCCAGTGAACGGACGAGATCATGGTTTCTCTTCTGGGAAACTGAAAGGACACGTACGCAGGCAGAGATGCGAAATTTCTTACGTAAGTCGAGTTTATAAATGACGTGATAAATTTTATCAGTAAATATATAACATGTAAATAAATATATTAAATAATAACTAAAAAATAATGTAATATTTAATAATAATATATTAAATATTTATTAATAGAATTTATATGACAAGTTAATTTTGTATAAGACTATACTATGGAGAGACCAATACATAATCGTACGAGGGGATAGAGAATTTTAGAGCTTCCCTAATTATTATTGTAGGGACACTGGCGGAGCCCAGACATAGACCCCAACTGCTATGACTTTTGACTAACTCTTTTACCATGGAGACGGATGTCATTAATAAAATTTAATTATTTTTAAGATTTTTTTTTATATTTTTAAAATTTTATTAAAAAATATTAAAATAATTAACTTTTATTAATTTATAATATTATATCAGTACTATTATATAATATACTTATTACATATAATATTCTACAGGTTAGATAAGGGGGCTGGTGGGTCTGCTCACACAATCATCAATAGCTGCAATTGCAAGCCACCCAGGCGACTGTGGCTTCGCTTCTAAGTTAAGACCCCACAAAAAGATGCACCCGCACAAACACACGTATAGAAGTCCCATAATACCCGATGGATTGGACCAGTCGATTGCTGTTTGTCCCGTCCGGGTTAGATGCCAATCGACAGCGACGTGGAGGCTTGTCATTGGGATCGGATCCGATCTAGGGCAGCTCCGAGGCGAGATGCCATGCTACGATCACTGATGTCTTCGAGACCGAAAGAAGCAAAATGTTTACGCTTTGTTTAGATTGAGAAATTCAGAGAGAAGAGATTTAGAGGGATAATATAATCTCTTATTTGGGTAAATTATTAGAAGGGATTTGGAGGATAAGAGAGATTCGCAATCCCTCCAAATCTCACTTTTTTAATTCCTCCGATTTTAGGGAATTTGAAGGAATAATAAATTTTTAGATAAATATATTCATATAACTTCTTAAAAGAAAATCTTGGCACATTATAATTCATCATCGCATAATTATACAATCACACCAGTCTTCCTTTTTTATCATCACCAAATCATGACTACACTACATTTTCCCTTACTCGACCACCACCAGGTTGCAATCACTGAGTCTCTCAAGACTTTCACTAAACCTCAATTTTGTTTGAGTTTCAAGATTATCATGAAATTACCGTGTCTCTCTTACTTCTTTCTCCCGTTCGATTGATTTTCTAAATTAAATTGATAAAACGATCAAATTAATTTTGTATCCCTCCAAATGCCTCCTCTAATGATAATATCTAAACGAATAATTTGGAGAAATAAGTTATACTCTCAAATCCCTCTCCTCC
This sequence comes from Lagerstroemia speciosa, assembly GCA_037672795.1. NCBI lineage: Eukaryota > Viridiplantae > Streptophyta > Magnoliopsida > Myrtales > Lythraceae > Lagerstroemia > Lagerstroemia speciosa. Next base: position 10,584,988 of record CM075290.1, on the reverse strand, counting down.
CCCTCTAAATATCTCCAAATCCCTCAATCCAAATATTGCATTATCGTGAGGATGTGTGGTAATATGGGGTGAGAGTTTGGTGGTATATCAGCTTCAAGTTCGGTTGGCACCCAACTAGTCCACATCTCCCGCCATCCACATTCATTTCCTCGGCTTACCACACACAAAATGCAATGGCACACTTGCCTCGTAATCACGTTTTCCCTTTCCATTTATTCTCTTCTTCTCCGTCCGCGAAATCCGACGGTCGGAAAAATGTCCGTTCCAATTAAAGAGAAAGTAAAATACTATTTTTTATTTAAAAAATAGTTTTTTTTTTGTAAAAATGACTATAGTATCAATAATAATTCAATCACTCCAATACACAATACTTGAATTTTTGTGTTCAAAACATATCTAAGTAGTCAGCATCCGCCAATATGCAAGTTTAAAAGCTTCTTACTTAAAGTTATTTAAATCAGTGATCCCGACCTTACCAAATTATGTAAGAGTAATGTTTATATTATTAAATCACCGTCCTTCAGGGTCGGAAAGTATTATTTAAAAAATAAAAATGATATGAGAATTTTCTTTTGTCAGAAGAAATATGTGAAATTTTTGTTTACTACGAAGTAAGAAAAAGCAAAGATGTGTAGACCGGCAGGAGGTTGTGATCAAGACTTTGATGGCTGGTTGACTAATTATAACTGTACTGTGCATTATCGGATGTGATTTTCACATATATTTTCCTTTATAGTTAGTCTCGGAGGATCCCTCTGAAGTTACTTGATCATGTAATTTTCTTTTACTTAAGCATTTTATCTATATACTTATTTTTAAGTAATGATAAAATCTTCATTACTATCGAGAAAAAAAAAAAAAAGAGATGGGCCAACCGCCAAAACAACGAACCAAAACAATACGAGGGAGAGGGAGAGTTACAAACCCTAAACCCTTCGGACCCGCGGAAAGACCAGAGTGCCATTGCCACCATGACCTCGAGCACACCCAACCCCGGCGGCGCTTTAACCGGCACGCGCTTCTCGGACCTCGAGCCGCCGCTGTCAGAGCCGGTGCTGGAGGCCCTGCGCGAGGGCGGATTCGAGTTCTGCACTCCGGTTCAGGCCGCTACAATACCCTTGCTGTGCAGCTTCAAGGACGTCGCCGTCGACGCTGCCACCGGCTCCGGAAAAACCCTGTCCTTCGTCGTCCCTCTCGTGGAGATTCTCCGCCGCTCCTCCGCACCTGTAAAGCCGCACCAGGTCTAAACTCCCACCAGTCCTCTCTCTATTGTTTTCGTGCTGAATCAGGCAAATATGCGATTTTTCAGATTTTCATTTCGCCGACATGTGATTTTCAATATTTTTAGCATCCCAGAGTCTCAAGGAAAATTGTCTAACCTTGAAGATATTGATGTTATTGGGTTGATAGTATCGAAATCTAAAGGGTATCGTAGTTATGCTCTGTAGTGTCTTCGAATGCAATGAAGCAGCATGTGATGTTTGATTTCTTCTTGCGATTATTCAGTGAATTCAACCCTTAGGTACAATTGACTACAGGTAATGGGGATTATTATTTCCCCAACCAGGGAGCTTTCTTCGCAGATATATAATGTTGCACAACCTTTCATTGCAACATTGCCGAAAATCAAGTCGGCACTTCTCGTTGGTGGAGTCGAGGTTAAAGCTGATGTGAAGAAAATTGAGGAAGATGGGGCAAATTTATTGATAGGTACTCCTGGGAGGCTCTATGACATTATGGAGCGCGTGGATGTTTTGGATTTCCGAAACTTTGAGGTACTATTTCCACGTTGCTCCAACTTCCTGAAGCTTCTGTTTGTACTATAGTTTGTTTCTGAAGTTTTTGTCCAAGAGGGCTCTTGTACCGTGAAAGTATCATATGAGCTCAGTTGTGTTTAGAACTGTGAATTTTGGGGCACAATCACCACTCGTAATACTTAAGAGCTAGGTTGACTATTATAGCTTACATCTTATTGGATGGTTGGAACAGATACTGATTTTAGATGAGGCCGACAGGCTCTTGGATATGGGGTTCCAAAAGCAGATAACTTCTATCATCTGTCGGTTACCAAAGCTTCGGAGAACTGGTCTTTTCTCAGCTACTCAAACAGAGGCTGTTGAGGAGCTATCTAAAGCAGGTCTAAGGAATCCTGTGAGGGTTGAAGTGCATGCAGAAATGAAACCACTTGATAGTTCATTGCAAGAATCAGGTTCTTCAAAGACTCCTTCAGGTCTTCATATTGAGGTTAGTGGTGAAAGAGGGGAAGAAAACAACAACTTTCCATTGTTCTTACTGCTAAAATTTAGTAAATTGTAAGCTTCTATAGAAACCATTCTTAACTGAACATACTCTGTTGATTTAACCTTTTACTGGTTGCGCATCTTACAACACAGTATTTGGAGTGTGAAGCTGACAAGAAGCCATTGCAGCTCATTGATATCCTCATGAAAAATAAGTCTAACAAGATTATTGTGTGAGTAATAGCCATATTTTATTTAGTTGTCTACATTAGAGGCTCTAAAGGTGACCTAGTACCATAAATTTTAAAATTATTTCCTTGCTTTTCAGTTACTTCATGACCTGTGCTTGTGTTGATTATTGGGGAGTAGTCCTACCACGCCTTTCTGCATTGAAGAACTTGACCTTGATTCCTCTCCATGGAAAGATGAAACAGGTACATGCAAACTAACATGTAGTCTGTGACTGTCGGTGTCAATCAACTCATCTTTCCTCTCTCCATCTCATGTATTGTAGACTGTAAGAGAGAAAGCTTTATCTTCATTTACATCTCTGTCAAGTGGTGTTCTCCTATGTACTGATGTGGCAGCACGTGGTCTGGACATACCGGGTGTTGATTGCATAGTTCAGGTATTTCCAAACAGAGGATGTTGTTTCTATGATTCTCTATCCTTATTGGATGATTATCTAATGGTGTAGTTTTGTGCCAAACTAGTTTAACTAAGAAGAGAGTAGCTTTTTCATCATAAAAAAATACACCAAGTCATGTGTTATGTGGTTGTCAGATTCTCTATGATGTTATTACTTTGCAATTATGCCCTTTCGGTTATATATTAATGTGAAACTACTTCACATTTTAATATAGTTAGAATGGCAACTGTTATAATTGAAGGTGATGGAAATCTTGCTTATCCATTCAAGCCATTGTGGTTGACGACATAACAATTCCATCTTCTGTTTGACTGGTGCAGTATGATCCTCCGCAAGATCCAAATGTTTTCATACACAGAGTCGGGCGAACTGCTAGAATGGGCAAGCAAGGAGATGCCATTGTTTTTCTGTTGCCTAAGGTTCTTTTACTGGGTCATATTTCTCATCATTATTTTAGCATTAAAATTGTAATTAATGGTGAAAGAAGTTATTTTGTTCTTTCCTCTTCTATCCAGGAGGAAGCATATGTTGAATTCTTGCGTATAAGGAGGGTTCCACTTCAAGAGAGGAAATGTTCCCACGATGCTCCCGATGTTGTTCCACAGGTGTGTGATAAAATTTCCTGGATTTTGGCAAGATGTTTGCACTCATATTTTAGTCTATTTCTGTTCTTCAGTCTTCTTAGTGAAATTTTCTTCTATTAATTATTTTGTTTATTCTTCTCAATGAAATAGGCTCATTATTTACAGATCTTCACTATGATCTTAGGAGTCAATGTTTCCCATAATTCATATTTGCTATTGAATAGCTAGTGTTAGAATATTAGTGGCGCTCATATTTTCAGAAAACTATATACTCTTGTCATTTTTGGGGCAATGTTCAGATACGATCTGCAGCCATAAAAGACCGAGATGTTATGGAGAAAGGAGTGAGGGCTTTTGTCTCATTCATTCGAGCATATAAAGAGCATCACTGCTCTTATATCTTCAGGTTTTTGTCAAACTTCCTTGCTCTAGTTAATGTTCAATTGTTTCTTTAAAAAGACTTTCGTTCTAGTGTCTGAAATATGACACCTGCGGGTTCTCTATTGCACTGAGATTATTCAATTTTGCCAGGTGGAAAGAACTTGAGATTGGGAAGTTAGCTATGGGGTATGGCTTATTGCAGCTCCCTGGTATGCCTGAGGTGAAGCTCCACTCTCTTTCCACCGAGGGTTTCTCTCCGGTTGAAGACATTAACTTAGAGGATATAAAGTATAAGTAAGAACCTGTCATGACCTTGGTTTTCCTTCTAATGCTGCTAATGTGGCTGCAAATCTTTCTACAGTTTTTCAATATTTGATGACATCCTCATGAACTTGAAACTCTACTTTTTTAAAAAACGAAAAATCTTATACTTTTGCAAGTAGCTGTGATGGTAAAATCAATTCCCAGTCGCTTAAGATAAGATAATGCTAAACCTAATCTTTGCTTTAACTGGAGGGTCTATTAGTTAGCTTATCGTTTGACCCCACTCAGGGATAAATCTCGGGAGAAGCAAAGACAAAAGAACCGGCAAGCTAAGAAGGAAGCACAGCAGAAAGCTCCAAAGCCTCAGAAGCCCGACAAGAATGCGACCGCTGCCCCTGCTGCCATGAAGAAGAAGACAGCAAAACAGAGGCGAGCCGCTCAGACCATTGAAGATGAAGATGAGTTGGCCCGGGAGTATCGGCTTCTCAAGAAGCTGAAGCGTGGGACTATTGATGAAGACGAGTTTGCTAAGTTAACGGGAACAGAAGATTTGCTCTGAGGTCTGAAACTTGATTAGCTGTTTGACACCCCCAGTCTCACGAAGGTATTGAGAGGCAATGGAGCTCAGAAATTGGATTAGTATCAGTATATAACCTCTCTTCAAAGATCTAGGAGATGAGGGTTCGAACTTCGTTTCCGGGTTAATTTATCACAATCATTAAGTGCTATGTACTCTGCTCCCTCCCTCAACCCTTGAGTGCTGAGCATCGGAAGAATCGAGACAGTTTCATGGAGACAGAAGGCAGTAGGAAGCAAAGTGATGGGCAGTCGGCCGGTTTTTTGCCAAGTCTAATTTTATCTGAAAGTGCGGAATTTTTTCTGGCTAGGTTATGTTTTATTGTCTTTCTTGATTGGTTTTCTTTTGTCAAGGAAAGGGATATATCGATGGATTGATAGAGTTGCTGAGATTGTATTAGATCACTAGTCACTGTAAAGCTGTGAATCAATTGATACTTCAATTAACACTAAGAGTTCATTAATTTTGGGTATCCTGATCTTATGTCCTCATGCATTTTCTACTGATTGGAGCTATCCAATTGAACTTTCTCGCATCTGTGCGATAGTCTTGTGCCATATCTATCAACAGCTTCGTGTTACTTCCGAGAAAATGCATTCTCCAGTGGCTGTCTGGGTCCTCGGTGATATGTTGAGGTCCGAGATCACAAACCGCAGGCACCGTGGCGTGGCAATAGATGGGGATTTTAATTTATCAAAACCAACTGAATCAATCGGAGCCATCCTTGGCTGCTGTTGCATTTCACAAAACTACATCATCCACATGGGCACAGATGCATCCAAAAGAGGCAAATATGGTGGCGGCGAATCGAATCTAACCATAAATTGACAGCCCGATTCAAGTTTTCTCCGGATGATTTGAAATGCGTGTACATTCCACTGACAAATGCCGCACTTGATAGTTGATTTGTCGAAGAAGGACATCATGTCAGCTGCAGTATTTGCTCCACGACGGGTTAGGAAACCATTCGGCCTCCCGATCTCGAGACTGCTTTAAACCAGTACTGTGCTTTCAATAACCTCACCGGATCCAAATAGGGTACAGAAATTTCTGCCCATTGATCAATACAATTCCGGTTTTCTTTGCAGCCGGCGGGGTCTAGAGCATTACCATTCTATTCCAGCTCCCACTAGGTCCCGACTGCATCGAACTCTTGTATCCATATTCACCAAGGAGCTTCCATAACGAGGTATACATTGTGCATAAGGATCGAGCAGCCGGTGATGGAAAGACGGAAATTTGATCAGACCCCCACGGATCAACCCTGAATGGATACTCACTCAGTTAATTTGGATTCCTCTTATAAACATGAACAGAAAATTATTCGGGTTTCTTCCTTTCGCATTATAGTACCTTATCACCTTCTTCAGTGAGCTATGTTCGATCCAATTTACGTGTTCAGTATGCCTCTATCTATAGTTCCGAAGTTATTACGCCAGGTTTCCTTTTTCTTGCGCGAAAAAGCTCTATCACAGACACCTACTGCATTAACCAGAAAAACTCGGGAGAATTTTCGGTTTCTCCATCTTATACACCGCAGGGTTTTTCCTCTTGAGTTCTCCTTGCCGGAAAACCATCGGAACAACAACACCGGTAACCCCATGGCACGCTACATTTGAAACACCGTACCAGGTACCCAGAACATTCACGAAACTGATCATTTCGCATTGACTCTCGAAATCCATGCCATGTGCTATCAAGAGAACTCGGATGCAGGTGAATTTACTTGAAGCCGATCGGGACATTGTCCTGTCCTCGGTCCTATCCTCGTCAAGTCTCCGGATCAGAAACCGAATTTCCCACCAGGTTCTTCCAGCTGGGCGGTGAAGGCTCGATACATCAAGTGGGCAAACGTGCCATGATATCAGACTTTTGAGGTGGACCATTTCACATCAATATCTTGAAAATCAAATCAAATGTCTCGAAAAGGAAAACGAGCGAGAAGAGAAATGTGAAAGTACAAGCGCCAGAGATTATTAGAACGCCCTAATGACCGTTAGTTTCGTGCGGTGTCCTCGCTTTCTACCCAGTACCTGCAAGTTATAGTTTCGGCTCTTATCAATAGAGTTCTTCCAAGGAGTCTCTCATTCCCTTTTAGATTTACGAATTTTTAAAACTAATTCGAGCGATCGCGGAGTAGGCGTTCCCATGTTCGATGCTCGCTAAGGAGCTATTTCGAATTATGGGCGATCTCCCTCCCTCTCTCTCTCTCTCTCTCTTCCTGTGATTCAGTGACCCACGGATCTTCCCTTTCGGTTGATTTACATTATGGGATTTAGGCTTATCTTATAACCGACCGTGTCATTTCAAATGTTTTGTATTGTATGGAGGGGTCATGTAATATAATATTTCGTTATAAATTTACTGTAGTACGAGATTATACGAGTTAAATCTTTAAAGTGTAATCGATAAAATTTTCACGTTCATATCGTACAAAATCCTTCGATTAAATCCAACTTCATAATCATCTCATCCATACATACCAAACTCTACAATCAATTTTGGTATTTTCTAAAATAATTTAATATACCTGTCAAATAAAACAGCACCATATTTTAATTTACAATCCGGTAAAATTTTTGCTAGAAATTTTTATTATAATATTAACACACTTCGTGATTTAATAATACATGAATCAAATAGAGAATCAACAATTCGCTCGCCCTTTTCTACTGTGTAAAAAGGAGTGTGACGGTAAATGCGATCCATCCTCCACCTCTGCTAACGCTCGAGCTCTGGGGTTAAGCATGAACTTGCTAGATTCTGTCAAGTCCGGGCTCCATCTAACACCCCTGAAAACCTAGTACAGTCCCTTAGCCGGTATCATCCGAGCACAGATTGAAAGAATATAAATGTGTAGAATGAATTCGAACTTGAGATCTCGAACTCGTGATATTGCGGTCAGTACTACATCACTGTGCTTGGTGGTGGACAATTTTCATTTTCCACTGACACTGTTTGGCCTTGGCTTCCTAAATCCCACTGAGAGGGGAGTTAAGTTAAATGCACTGAACCGATTTGAGTCAAAACCCTCCAAGTTGAGATTCTCATCTCCCAAGTTGTTGTCTTCCTTTCCCATTCTCTCTTCCCTTTCTTTCTTTCTTTATTTCGATGAGGTCGTAAGTTGCATCCTCGTTTGTCTCTCTCTGTTCAATGGGAAACATTCAATTCAACGTCTCGGCACGCTCGTGAATCCCCTAGAAACCAAAAACAGTCCAATCATGGCCCCTCATCATAAGCCCTTCCCATCACGCTTGCCCTTTTTCTCCTGTGATTGGCTCACTTGCATCATCAAGTGTGTCTCTTCTTAGTTCATACCTAAAAGGAAGGTCTCCATCGTAGTAAACCCTCCGGCGCGTGAACCGAACGAGACGCGACGTGGCTCGATCAGATTCACTGAAAATGAACGACTGCTGTCAGAATCCCGTATGGTCAGCGAATCTTTTTAGCACTGAAAAGTCGCACCGGAGAAAATGGAATACGAATAGGCTACTCCGTCTCTCTCAATACAGTTAGTTAGACTACTTGATATGTTTACTATAAAAAAAAAAACCCATTTGACGATACCGACGGATTTGAAAAATATGAAAAAAAAAAAAGTACCGTCGATCCGCACTTTAAATCTCGAGTAAATAATCGCATTGGTCCTTGATGTTTGTTGTTGTAGCCATTAACTTTGTTATCGACATATATATATATATATATCGACATAATAGTCCTTCAAACATATAAAGTCTCCTCGACTCTCCACCCGGCATTGTTGACATGATACGCCAGTCCAATCAGAGACTGGCATTTGTTGTATTTTTTTTATTATTTACGATTTAATAATATATAACTAATACAAGTCATGATATCTTAAAAGTAATTTTTATTTTCGAGTTTTTGCTGGTTATAAAAAGGCCAATGGGCCTACTTTGATCTTGATCGTGGGTTCATGACTCATACGACTCAAAAATCAACCCTAGTACTCAAATTCAATAACCCTTAACTTATAATTCTTTATCTCTAGAATTTCATGTTCAATTATCCAAATTCTGATATCAATCCGGATACACGTACATTCATTCGTACGATAAATATGACTTGCTGCGACAGGACTTATTCCGATATAAAATTAATATATCTTAAATTTAATTTTTTTATCAGCAGGAATTTTTATATATTTTTCCCCTCTACCTCTTCTTTAGGGTCACTGAAAAATAAAAGAATTTAATGGAAAAAAAGAGGGGTATTTTTCATGTTTGACTTGAGAAATACTTTGCCCATTAAACAAAGCGGCGAACTGAGGAATCTCTTTCGAGTAAAGTTGCTACTTTTTTGTCTTTTCTTACCTTCTAAAGTATTCCATTTGATTCGATTCATTATTGCAGTAGTAATAATAATAATAAAAGACAGTAAATTAAATAAAAATTCAATTTCAAGATATTAAAAAAATTAAATAAAAATTGCAATATTTCATCGTGTAGTTCTTCCCCATGAACTGAGCATCTTCCATGTACCGCTACTGCCTTCACGTGAACAAACTAGTAGAGACTAATCGTGTCACCTACGACAGGCAGACAATCTTATGCTCTTCTGTGAATAGATTTCCCATTTCCAATTTAAATCGGATTAATTAATCATCGTATTTTTACATAAAATTCGGATTTTACATCGTACATCGTAGTCTTATATTACAACACTTTTTATAATATAAGATTTAACTCGAGTTAAAATTTCATAGTACGGTAGGTTAAAATCCTTTTTCTTCCCTCTTCTAATTACGAATTAATCTCAATCCTTTTTTAATAATTGTTTTTATATTCATTCGGACAGTCCAGCGTATTTACCAAACGTAAAAATCAGACATTTCCATGTATATTTCAATAAAATTTTATTGTAATTCAAATTTACATTATTAACGTTACAAGTAATATAATAATACTCGAATCAAAACTCGTTAGTTCGGGAAATGGATATGTGGATCCACCGACAACTCCATTCCAACGAGCTGATCACTTATTCCATTTGAAGCTTCGTTAATTTTTTTTTAGTTTTTTTAGTAATTAGGGCACGAATAAATAATAAAATTGGTCAGACAGGAATTTAAAAATAATTAATGAACCCATATTTTTCAAGTCCGACAAAGGGAAGCGAGGTTACTGTCTCACATGTTAACGTTGACCTAAAATTACTTAATTAACATTAATATTTGTCCTATGCCCCCCTCCCCAACTGATTAAATAATTCGTACATATATAATTAGCAACAGTCTGACTGACAAAAAAAAAAAATTTAAGACTGTGTATTTTTTTCAGTGTACAGATGAGACATATAAGTTTAGAAATGATAGAAGAAAGACGGACTAAGAAGGGCATGAGAAGTCTTGCCAGTGAGATTGAACCCAAAATCTCTAGGCCACATGCGAGAGCAGTACCAAATTTAGACAATGTTCTACTGAACAAGTGCACAGATCCGACATGTTTTGGGTGGCAAGGGGAGATTAGTTTTATAATTTAATTACTTAATAATCTTAATAGTTAATTAATCTATGGCCGGCTCTCGTGGGCAGTTAAGTACCAATTAAACTCGACCTGTGATCCCTCGGTATCTCTCGGTGCAGAATCGACGGTCGGACAGTGTCGAAGATGTCCCGTGTTAAGACCTAGACACGTGAGAAACGAGCTCGAAGTTGGATTCAAGAAATTAGAATGAATGTTCTTTACAGATTCGTATCCTCTTTTGAATTGAATCTGTGTTAGTCGGGCACTCGAATCAGTTTCGAGACGGAAAATTATAATGTGAGAGCTGATGAGGAGACCGATTGATCGAACACACGTCGGGTTATTAATTTCTATCAACTAGGCTATTGATTAAGAAACCATATCGTGCCCGATGAAGGTCTCTCTCTTGAGAGACTCCACATGGGTTACATTGCTGGAAGACCCAAAGTAGGGGTACTGAGCTGACAGATTATTGTGCAGGCCGCCGAGAAACCCCGACTTCTCGTCCGCGCCGCCGTCGATCGTCATCATGGCCGCCGCCGCCGCCTCCTGTGGCTGGCCGGATGACACCATCATAGGCTCCTGCTGCACCTGGATGCACAGGATCTCGGCCTGCGCCACGGCAAGCTGCATCTGCAGCTGAGCGACCTGGTTCTGAAGGTAGGATATCGCCCCGACACATCCGTACACTGGGTCCCTCACCCTCGCGCTCGCCTCGTACACCAGGCTGTTCACCGCGTCCGATCTCTGGTGAACCGGCAGCTCCTGCCATTTTCATGGAGAGTGTGAAATAATGAGACCGTGTCGTTGGACTTGCGAACATTTGAAATGAAAATTAGGGAGCTTTTGCTACATGGGTACACCCTCTTTCTTCTCCCACCCTGTTTGCAATGCGAAATGTCAGAGGAATTAAACGATCATGGTCTGCACAGATCCTACCGGTGTAGTGCTCAAAAAACAAGTGCCCTCGAAGCCCACCACAAAGAACACATTCCTTACCAAATATTTTTGATAGATACGCAGAAGAGATTTGAACATATGAGCTTGTACTCACCAAGTTAGCTGTATGAAAGTGACATTTGAATCACATTCATACATCGATGACATTATGAATCTGTCCATATCAGGACGATGATGATCAGCGAACGGACTGCATCATCTTTTCCGATACACAAACGGGACCGAAACCCTAATAACATCTTTACTACCACTCGAAGCCGACAGACAAACCCGAACGAAGAAAGAAACAGAGGGTGATTGCATACCGTGACACAAATTAAGATTATAAATTAACCCTTTTAGTATAGAAGATTTGTGAGAGGGGAGTGGGAGGACCTGCAACATTTTGCTGACATTGCTAGCGCCGAAGACCTTGTGGACGATGGCGAAACGGTGAGGGTCGTCGGAGGGGAAGTAAGGTGCGAAGATGCAGTCCTTGGCGCACCGGCGCCTCAGGAGCTTGCACGATGCGCACGGCGAGTTCCCTCCCATGTTGGCTCAATTACTATTATTCGATCTCTTGCCTTGGCTCGTGTCTTGTTCGGTCTTTCTCTGGGAGAATCTCGGACGGTGTTTGTTCTGACTCGGAGAATTAGAAGGTTAAGGGGAAAGTGAGGAGTGACAAGGACCGAGTGAGGGATCGGAGTTGGCGAAGAAATCGTGCGTGCGCGTTTCTATTTATAACTGGCTTTGCACTGTTTGTGGACATTCTTAAAAGAGTTGATATCACCACGTCATCCGTCATTATAGACCGTTTAACACGTTAAAAAAATATTACATTATCTTTTCTATTCATCGGTAATATTCACTTTTAAAAATATTATAATACATGTTAATGTCAAATAATCGTTAACCAAAATTTTTTATAACATTATCTGTACGTTCGATTCACTTAAAAATTTATGCACGTATTGTGATATGTGTCACATGCGGACGACTGTGCAATAATATGTCAGTGCTAATTATTTAAAGTCCCTGACAGAATTTTGTTTAAAGGAATATAAAACCTCCATCTATACATGTTAACTGCTGTGATTCAGCATTTCTTCGCTTAGATGGAATATATTTCTAACTATTCAACCGGTTTGAATTGTATTAGTCAAAATTTGTTCAGTCTCTTTGTACCAAGAAAGTCGTGTGTAACAGGTATATACCATGTGACTGTGACTACATGTTGTCGCCAATTAATTAAATCAAGTCATTTTAAGATTAATTTTTTTAAGTTTTATAATAAATTTTTAAATGTTTGCCTTGATTTAAAATAATTATATAATAAGTTTTTTTCCACTTGTACAACATTCGATTGACGTTTTAACAAGGTGAATATAGCTAATATTGGTAGAAATATTATAATATTCAGCCAAAAAAAATACTAGTAATGTTATAATAATTCCGCGGTGTTAACAAATACAGCTAATTAGTTTCAAATTAGAGAGGTGAACGACAAATGATACTGTTGTTTCCTGAGAAATTCTTAGTCGAGCCAAGTTAACAGATGATGTGGTAAACTTAATCAAAGAATATTCGACACGTTAATAAATATTTTCAACCATAATTAAAAAATAAATATTATTAATGAATAAAAAAGTGATGTGATATTAAATAATAATGTGTTAAACATTCATTGATAAGTTCAGGTGATACAAGAATTTCTCGTTGCTTCATCGACCAGAATTAATGTCGTTGTCTGCAACGTTTCATCACCAATTAGAACTGATGATCTCTCATCGCTCATGTCTTTTACCCTGCAGGAGACAAAAGGGTTTCCTCTGCATCTTCTTAATATGAATAACTAAAGCACCCAGCGCAAAGGTGCATTTAGGGTTCGGGACAATGATCTTCTGGACTCGATATCTAGAATTTACGCATTCGAATCGCACAAATGAGATTTCTTGTGACCCTTTATTACTATCTCAGTATCAAAATAAAGGTGGTATAATCGCACTTAAAAATTCGGTTTCTCAAAAATGATCTTTTCCTTAATCTGGATATTTTTTAGAATTCACGTTTTGGAATGAACTGTTAACAGTACAATGAATGTGAGACGTACTGCCTTCCCGTGGAGGGTTAGCTCGATCGTCTCCCTCAAGTGGACCGCTCCGTGGTGGCAACGGGATGTCGGTCAAACCCTCGGAAATAAAAAGGCGAGCGCCGCCGGCTTCCCGTTGACCGCCGCAATAGGGTTTTTGATTCTGATGGCCGAGCAGCCGGCCGTCGTGTCTTCGCAAGTGCTTCAGCAGTTTGTGGTCTCCACGTTTGCATTGTTTCTTCGGTCACTTTCTAGAAATTTCTCCATGGCTACATGACACAGAAAATATCATTACAGTAGTAGAAAATGGATGAACTAATGAGCTTTTCGTCGTGCCAAATGATGGGCTATGAGACCGCAAAAAAATGAGATTTAATTGGTTCTCAGAATTAATTGATACGAGAAATGATCATTTAAGATTTTTTTTTTTAAAAAAAACTCTTCCCACCTCTCCTAATGGAAGCCATTGACAAAGGGATGAATGGGTTTGCATCCATTGACACTGTTTCGGAGTGGAAAGACAGCCGCAGGTAGGAGAGATTTTTTTGTATACTTATGTAAAATTTAGATTCTGTCCTTTTAAAAAAATTTTCTTATAAAACTCTAAAAGTAAGAAAAAAAACCCTAGAAACAATTAAATATAATTAGTTTTTAACGGTGCGTGAGCATTATCACGTGTTATGCTCATTACATGTAAGAGTTTGTACGCAGTTAGACGTTGTTATTATTTGTGTGATATTATTCATTCTATCAGTCGTTTATTATTAGACAATTCGACCTCTTATATATAATTTAATTAAACAAGAAAGTTTGCTATAATAATAACGTTCTAAACTTTACATCAAAATGACTCCTATGACGATTCCATCAGAGGGACTCCTTGTACTTTCTATCTGCTATTTCTCTCATCCTCTTCTTCAGCGAATGAATTTTCTCTATAAGGATGAAAAATTGATAAGTGGAGTAATGAGCCATAAAGAGAATTGAGTGATTAAAGAGAAGTGCACTGTTTAATTATATCAGTTTTTTTTTTATATCGAATGGTATTCATATTTCATATGGCTAATATCCATGCCCCTTGTGCACAGGCTATAATATCAATTAGATATCTGTATATGTAAACATGAAACACTTTTTAACCCTAATTAAATTTTCCACATTAACTTCCCAGAAGCGCATGCACTCTGTTGGAGCTACAGTTTGTGTTGCATGTTTTGGGTACAAAAGCATATTTGAAGTGAAAAATTAAAAGAAAAGATCAGGTGCACGAAATTTCCACGGACGAAATCGAATCGAGAATCCCTTGATTTTAGATTAAGGGGTGAATTCTATACCCCTTCCCTTGTGGCTTAATTAAATTTTATATATATCTGGTGTATTTAATAAAGAATTAGGTATATATGCTCAAGTGAGAAATGATCAAATCACCGTGTTTCGGGATATGTCAAGGGTATTCTAATCAATACGACTTTCGGGGTCATGGACGTGACTGCAGTCACTTGAAGTCTAAAGGTTCATTAATTAGGTTTTCCATGTGATAAACAGACTAGGTTTTCGATGTGATAAACAGACTAGGGTTTCGATGGAAACGAAGATCATAAGCTTAAGTAGTCATGAGGGAGCTCGATAACTGAATATGTTTGTCTGGGCAGAGACATTTTGCACGTGACCTCCTCTCTGCCTTTATCTTTTTCTTCAGAGTCACTGATATTCAGAAATCTAATAAATCCTGACTAATTTAATTCGAATCGGAAAGGTTCACCAAAGAGTAAAACTCTCATAAGATGAATTTTCTCTATTTTATGAAACTCAAACCCGAGATTTTGCTTAAGGAAAAGATGTACTCTACTACATTAACCAATCCACTTTGGTTCTCTCTGCCTTATCTTAACTCATTCATTGTTTGGCTAGAAGCTTGACGGGAGAGTTATTGCGTGACTTGACCACAATCATTTGATCGGATCAACTAATTGTCACTTACAAGGAAGCTATATAAAATTTGGGAAAATTCTTTTATTATACATATAAACACGATTTTTTTTTCCTTTTGATTGTAGAGGGAATGGGAAAGTGGACAACCGATAAAAATTACAAAGAATTTTTTAACTTCATATCGGTAGCGATAAATTTACAGTATCCTTGGTACAGTCTTTTCATCCACCCTGGGTTAGGCCTCGTAGTTCAGCCGAAAAGATTAGTTTTAAGACTCCGACGACTCATAATCTCAATATTACAGGTTCGATTCTCACCGTGTGAATTATATATCACTTTATTTATATTTACCTCTGATCTTTATATCAAATTAAACCCATAAATCTTCCTTATCACCGAAAAATTATCACAATCAATTCGTCAAACCCACATAGTATTAAATAAAACATTGTTTCGTTCGAATCGCCATCCCTGTCCTTTAAATTTAAAATTTTTGCAACCTTTTATTTATCATTTCTCTAAAATTTCACAATAAAACCCAAAAAAAAGTTGGTGGAGAAAAAACAATTTTATAAAAAAAAATAGTCGTATAATATCGCGTTTGCAACGATCGACCGATAACGTACAGATTGGAAACTTTTAGCTCGATAGATATACGATCGTACGTTGCCTTGGCATAAGATAAGAGGAACCAAATAATTTTAACTAGCAATGCATTAATGGGGTCCTGACATGATATTATTTTGAACCTGTAGAAACTAATTTTTATGGGAAGATCGATTAAACCCTAACACCACACACATCGATCGACTCCTCTCCTCGCATTTAATGTTGATCACATGATTCCAAGCCAAATTTCTTTTCTAGTCTTCCAAAATAAGACAGCCCTTCTTTCGCTGTAATGTTGGTCTCTCTCTCTCTCACATCTTACAAAGTGTTTACAATTCCTAAATCATTTAATGAGTTCCATATCTCTTCGCAAGAACACAAGATTCAATTTTCATTAATTAATTTGATCTACAATTTCGAGGACCAACATATGATATGTGTATGTGTGGATTCTCGTCCTGTCGTGGTCCATCGAATTTGATTTGATTCGCTGCCTATTACATCCCAGATCGATCATATAAAAAAATAACAATGTATTTATAAGAGAATTGGGTAACAGTACCACCTGATAGTTTAGATTTTTTAGTGAAAATGAGCTCGATATCTTATAAGGCCCGCTAACAATGATATAATATATGGGCACGTGACCTTAGTAATATCTGATATAAACTCGGACCTGTCTCTAGCAGTCCCTTCACTAACATAAACTCGAATCCGCCTCCAGCAGCCTCTTCTAAGCCCAGACGTCTACATCACCAATAGCCCACTCACACCGTATAATTCGACGCTCTACATACATGAAGAGAAATCTTGAAGGAACTAATACATGTCCAAGCACTTTTACGAGCTGATTGAAGTGATTCAACACATCTTTCTTTTAAATGAGGTCTCGAGGTCCGAGTATTAGTCACAGAGAAAATCTATGATTCGATTTTAACTTAAATTAATCGTGACCTTTGAACTTTTAAATATTAGATGGTATGCACAGAGAGAAAAATGTACAAAGTCAAGTCTAGGGTTTCATGTACGATTCAGCATGTCCTAATTCTTACAACGATCAATTGAACTCAAAATCTAGATTTAAGCCGAAGAACTGAGCTAGCTAGCTAGGAGTAACAAAGCATGTAAACTACCAGCAAGTCGATACTGCCGAGATGACTTTGCAGCAGCGGCTTCTGCGCATAGATCTCGACATGGCTATCGTAAAACCGTAGCAATGGATTATTAGCTAAATCATCGATCGATGATCAACATTATGCCAGCGAGCTAGGCAATGCATCTTCAGCAACTTCAAAGGGAAATGTCTGATCTAGGGTTTTATAAAAAACAATTCATCGATCGGGTGTTCGAAACTCTCAATCGGAAAGGTTCCCTTTCTTTTACTGACAAGAAGATTAGGAAGTAGAGCCCCATCATTAATGAGCTTTGTCAACCTGCTGTTTCATAACCCTAAGCTCCATCTAGGAAAATGAAATTGACACCAATGTTAATGCAAATGGTCATATATATATATATATATATACACGCGCGCACACATATATGTTTTTATCATCTGATCATAGTCGAGAATCTCACAAGTACTAATAAATTTAAGTTCAAATCGGTTCGACGTACTAAAGGGTGAAACTCTTCCAACCAAAAGTCTCAAATGCGAGACCTTGCATATGAAAAAGAGATACCAAGTCACCCGGTTCGATTCATGAAGGACATAATATATTGATTAGATAGATAAGTTAGATAGTATCAAAATTTATAAAATATTTTATCTGGGTTCTCTTGAATTTTAATTATTAGTTTATGTGATTAATTAATTGTAATAGGTTATCAAGATAAAACAGACATCTTTCACCCACCTTGTTACAAGGGAGAGGGAAAAAACATTAGACCTCCGATGCAATTTGCATTAAATGAGCATCGTACGTGCCGATGGAGAGATTCATTTTCGAGATGCATTGTTTTCTAACATCATGTTACATACATATACATACATATATACATATATGAATCCATATTCGATCCATATCGTTCTACTAGAAGATAAAATTCTTCGGACGCAAAATTTTTTCATTTAAAATATTAAATATAAAATTTCATTTAAAAACATTAATTATTTGAATTAATTTGAATCCGTCTTAATTAAATAATTATAGAAGCCTCTTGGCCTCGATAACGGCGCCGTTAAAGTTTTGTCTTTCGTTCGGAATGGCTCTCCGTGCTCAGATCTGCAAGGAGCAGTGCGATCCACATTAGGTCAATATTTAAGAATACGATACACCGATACATACATATACATATATATGTATATAGACATCCCATTTACCTCGTTCAATAATATTCCACGGCAAGGGTCGTATTCTTTTATTTTCCCTTTTGTTTGTATTAAAAGGGGAGCTTTGAAGAAAATTTTAAATCGTTAATAATTATTATATTATTTGTCCGGACGATTAATATCAAATTGTTCATTCATTACAATTCGATTGGTGTTTACTCATGTTACGTGACGAAGTAGGATCGTTTAAGATTTTTCGGAAGCCGATGAGTACTGTAATACAGGGAAAAGTGAAATTAAAACAAAAATCGAACAAAATTTATCTTATTTATAATTTAACATTTAATGCTACTGTATCGAACCTGTTTTCTTAGTATCACAAGCTTCACACACAATCAAGCAAATTTTAAGGAAAATTTCCTCCACCATATGAATATAAAAAATGGGAGTTGATAGTTGGAGAGGACAATGCTAATAAAGATGAGACAAAATAATATTCTTGGAATTAAAAGTACTATAAATAATTAATCTAGAGAATCTTGCAGAGATATTTACTTTTTTATATTTTTAAATAAAATTTTAGAATTTAGTAATAATATTTTTATATAGTTATTAATTATATATCAAATTCTAATTAAACTGATATACCGCGTCACCATTCACATGTAATATAACCGAACTTTCTCCATGTATACAGAATACAATATAAAATTTTTTGGTAATAAAAGAAGTCCGTAGATTTAGAAAGGTAATTAGAAGAAATTGATGACCAACGAGATCAAAGGTTATACTAGCGAGGATCCAAGTGTTCAATATCTATATGTCTCAAGTAAAAGACGGTACCAATATTACTGTATTAAATTTCTGTACGAGTTCTTCTCAACCAGGGCAATTGCTGCAAAAGAGATAAATCCTATGGAAGGTGAAGAAGAAGAAGAACATCGTTGTCACGAACAACAATGCATTGCATTCACTTGACCGAGGTTTCGAGAAGAATAGATGCTCTGCATGTCTCCATTTTACTAAATATAATATTAACCAATTGTTAATACCGATAATTTTTTAAAATAATCTCAAATGTGACAAAGCTGCACCATTTCATCTGTAGGCGAAACCCTAGCTCTTGGAACCCAAAAGTAGGTCAAAATAAGGTAGCTACTCTATAGTGCAAATTTATTAAATAAAAGAACTACTTTATAGATTTCCTAATTCAAAGATCAATTGCATTTTTTTTATTTGCACCATTGTTATTTAGAAGTTCTATGAGCCTCTGGCTGATTAAGTTCGAGCCAAGCGACCCAGTAAATGGAAAAAGCCTCTTGGCATGGTTTTCTCTATTTACAAAAACTCCGTTCTGTCAATACATCTGCTTAAGGGAACCAATTGTGTTTTTGAGTTACAAGATTATATGACGACACCTATATGGGTTGGTTGAGGTGATCTTATATCTTTTCCACTTAATAAGATCTTGAATTCGAGTATTTTGAATAGACAAAATGCATGTTTGAGTGGTTTTTTAACTTTTAATAAGTCAACCCGTCTCATAGCTGAATCAGTCTGGATTTTATAACATTTCTTAAATTATATGATTCCAATATGGTACTAGTTGGGAGTCTTGGTGGAAACCTTGATATTTCTTTTAAACTTGATATAACTGTGGGAGTAACCAGCTGGCTAATTGGATCACATTTTTCACATTTTTTTAAACCGAATCACGAGGTTCTGGCCCGTAATGGGTTGCAAAGAGGTTTTGACACAATGATGCTGCTCTCGATCTGAGAATAAGATATTCTAAGTTTAATTTTCATCAGCGAGGCTCTTTGTGACCCTTTGTTCTCATTTCCTTGTATTCCCTTTTACGGTCATGTGCTGCTTTAATGCTGACTTGTCCACGGCTTCGTGATACTGGGCCAAGGCCCGTTTCTAGCTCTGCCCGAAATCCCTCTTTTGCAAAATTCAGACCGGTTTCCCTATCTACAATTTGGGCTGGGCTGGATATTGAGCTTTTAGGCCCAATTGATTTCTCCCAACCGTTCGGTTCGGTTCAATTTCGAGAGCTCTCCGGTTCCGATCGGTTCCTGAAGAAAAGGTTCAGAAGAATTTCCGGTTTCCAGAAGTTCCTCTTGGTTCTAAATGGGACGATCGTCTCGAGCTTGTTCCTCGGAAGAATGATGGCTATGGCGGTTCACTGGCTCCTGTTAGTTTCTTCTTTCCTTGCTCTTCAAGCGAATGTTGACGGAGCAGCTTTGATGTGCGGAGGCATCTCTCCACTGTCACCAGGTCTCCGATCTCGAACTTGAATCTCCACATACGGCTGTCCAGTTTGCTTAGGGGGAGAGATTTTCATTGATCTAGATCTCTCCAGCATGAATTGAGCTCAGGGAAGATCATACCATCGCGGTCTATTGATGGCTAGGTTATTACTTTTGTGTTGGCAACGAAATGTCGGCTTGATTCTCAATTTCGGCCTAGTTTTGAGTTGTATAATAGTCTTAACTGCTGCTTGTAGACTGACGTAATTTGTCTTCCCTTTATTATGCATTCAGTTTTTTCTTTTAGTTATTAATGGAGTTATTGGAATGTGATCGAAGACGATCACCTTTTCTCCTTCAATTCCAAACCACTCTATCCTAAGTTACATGTATTATATATAGTTGTATAACTCTATTCTTCTCCTACACATAACTAAACAGTACTTTACTATCGTGTTTTATACCTGGGGCAGTCACTCCACATGTACACAGCACGAAATGAATGTATAGTTTGGTTCATATGTTGTTGCAGATACGGTTTCGTGAAAGATGCGGCGAGCAACGGATTCGTACCTTCTGAAGTACCAAATGGGTGTAATGCCATTCACATAAATCTAGTGGTAATCAGTAAATTTTTGTCCCCTATAATTCTGTCTGTGTAGTTCCTGTATCAAATTTTCTCTTGTTTTTACTTTTTAGTTAAAAGAGATGGTGGTGCTTCTGCTTGGTGATTTGTATTACTTGTCTGCGAGGACTTATTTTTCTCATATCAGTAATCCAATGTCATCGCTGTCTTGCTACTGTTAAGTTAGTTAATGGGAGATGCATGTATATGTATTTTTTTGTTTATTAAGATGCAATCCATATGTTTAATCAAGACTCGGAACTTGCAAGGATTAGAAGAATTTTCTGAATTTCGATTTGTAATAACAGGCAAGGCATGGGACTCGATCTCCTACCAAGAAGCGAATGAGAGAGTTGGACCGTTTGGCTGCCCATATAGGAGAACTTATAAGAGATGCTGAAGAACAGAATTTATCTCTTGAACGAGTTCCTGGTTGGCTGCGGGGGTGGAATTCTCCTTGGAGAGGAAAGTTGATAGGGGGAGAGTTAATTACTAAGGGAGAAGATGAGTTGTATGATCTTGGAATTAGGGTTCGAGGAAGATTCCCTCAACTGTTCAATGATGAGTACCACCCTGATATTTATGTGCTGAAAGCAACACAGGTAGGCAGTATATTATGTTTGTGTCGCGAATCAGAAACATACTATCACTACACCCTATGTGAAAACCATGTTTATTGTTATCGCCTTTTATTAACTACTACTGGAAAGAAACCAAAGGGTGAAGTTTACTATAATGAGGAAAAATTCTATTTTTGTTGACATATTGGCCTCCTATATCTAATTTGTCCTTTATAATTACTTTGACTCTTGTCTTCCTTGCTTGTGACATTACCAATCTAGTTCACCTGTGAATGACCTTTTCTCTAACCATGGGAAAGAATTGACATAGGTTCCTCGGGCATCATCTAGTGCTGTGGCTTTTGGCATGGGCCTGTTTAGTGGGAAAGGGACTCTTGGACCAGGAAATTATCGTGCCTTTGCAGTCACCAGTGAAAGTCGTGCAAGTGATATAATGCTAAGGTTTTTCGACTGTTGTGAAAACTACAAGGTACTCATTCTCTTCTTCAGTTATTAGCTATGATATATGAAGTATTTTCATCAAGCATTATACGAAAATATTACTAGGAGAAAAAGGATATATGAAAGTATTACAAGAAGAAGTATATGACAATTTTTTTATGGCTGACATTGACAAGGAAATTTATGGGTAGAGTTCCATCATTTTGTTGTTATCCTTTGATAAATGCGGTTAAATTGTCAAAGCATTTTCAGACGGGATTGGACTCATTTACGATACATGCATCAGTAATTATCTGGGATTTTGTTGTTTGGCAGTTGGCACTCTTATATACTGATAATCCTGACTTCTTTCTAAATCTTGACTAGTTTTTATTTATGTGCAGGACTTCAGGAAAAAGCAAGAGCCTGCTGTCGATAAACTGAAAGAACCAATTCTGAATGAAATAACCGTTTCGCTAGTGAGCCGCTATGGCCTGAATTTCACAAGACAGGACACTGCTTCTCTGTGGTTCCTGTGCAAGCAGGTGATAAATTCTCATGAATACCAGAGTGATCTTTCCAGTTGTCCAGCATTACTGGAATTCACCAGTTCTCTCATTTCCTTTTTCTCGTTTACAGGAAGCATCCTTGTTGGACATAACTGATCAAGCCTGTGGCCTTTTCAATGCTGATGAGGTACAGGAGCTTTATGTATTGTATATATTCTAATGAATGACTTCATGGATGCTAGCTTGATTTAAACTTTTTTCAAAATCTAAGTCTACATTCATTAAACTGAAATTTGTTAAAGCATTTCAAACCTTTTTTCAAAATCTAAGTCTACATTCATCAAACTGAAATTTGTTTAAGCATTATCCTTTCTAACCATTAAATCATAATCTTGCACGACAAAGCATGCAGTTAGATTTATGCTGGACAGCAGTTGATCCATGTAATTGCTTTAAGATTGGCAAAGACCACCTTTGAAATATGATTAATTAATTTTTCCCTTATGTTTAAGGAATTGTTTGGGTAATTTGCTTATTGTACCCATTCAACTTTTTCAAATGGAGACTTTGTCCTTTGCGTCAATTTGTCTTCTATTTTTGGTTCAAACTTACGAATGCTCTTTCAACTTGCAAAGGTTGCTTTGTTGGAGTGGACAGACGACCTAGAGGTGTTCATTCTGAAGGGTTATGGTAAATCACTGAACTATAGAATGGGAGTTCCACTGCTGAAAGATGTGCTGGAGTCAATGGAGGATGCTATTAATGCTAGAGAAGGTGACTGTAGACAAAATGAGTCGCACTTGAACTAGCATGTCTGTGCCTATTATTTCATTCCAGTTCTTTTTCTATTGTTACCTCTCCTAACCTAATCATTGATGCTGCTGACACCTAGTGTGTCCTGTTTAGTAACTCAATCCAGCCTCCTGATCCTTATTTTATTTTTGTAGAGAAACTTCCTCCAGGAAGTTATGAGAAGGCAAGGCTTCGATTTGCCCATGCAGAAACAGTAGTTCCATTTTCATGCCTTCTTGGTCTTTTTCTTGAAGGATCTGGTTAGCATTCCACGCATTTTGCAGTTGCTACTTTTTGCATAATCAACAAGTTGAATTTTCTTCACGGTTCTTTATTTTGCGGTGATGGGAATCTATTTTTTTACATGTAGCAAGCTAATTTTTATGGTCTTCTTCTGGTGCTTACCATGCAGAGTACCAGCAAATACAGAGAGAACAACCCTTGGACCTTCCTCCAAAGCCTCCTCAAGTGAGAAAATGGAGGGGCAGCACTGTGGCACCTTTTGGTGGGAATAACATGCTGGTTCTCTATAATTGTCCTTCGAATTCTTCAAGCCCCTATTTTGTCCAAGTACTGCATAATGAACATCCCATTCCAATGCCGGTGAGAATTAAATAACTAGATTAAAATTTTTCATCCCTGCTAATATGGTTATAGTTTGAAGCATTTTCTAAAAGCTGTCTTGTTGTTACTCTTCTTCTCCTGTTTACCCTATCTTTGTCACATAGTCTCTATTTCTGATACAGGGCTGTGGCGGGTCTGATTTCTGTCCATTCGAAGTTTTTAAGGTACAGATTCTCACTATCATGGGATTTTGACCCTCAAGGAGTAAGCATCCTCATTGAGTTTCTTCCTTTTCTTTTTCAGGACATGATAGTAGTTCCACATCTGAAGAATGATTATCATGCAATGTGCAGTGTAAAGCCCAATGTAGTAGAGCATACACCTGTAAGGGGTTATAGTAAGTTATCAGCATTTTTCCATTGGCTGCTGTGGGGTGATGATTCGAAGTCCCGTAGAGTTGAGCTATAGTTTGCCAGTTGATTTCAATGGAAAGGAAAACTTTCAGGCTCTCAGGGACTACTGTCTTGACTTTTACTCGACTCATAGCTACAGCTTTTACCGAGTTCAGGGGCAGATTTTGTTGCTTCTTGAGCGCCGAGGAATCTACACAGAAGCAGCTGCAGCTTCTCTGTTACGCCTCATGTTTGCACTGGTCCCTTAATCGAGTCCAAAGTTATGGAAGTAGCAGATTGGGCGGCTTCTGCGTGGAAGTTTTTCTTCCCCCCTTTTTTTCGAGTCAGTTTTTATATAGCTGTAAGTGCTGTGACTGAATTGGTATGTTGAAGCTGTTGGTTGGTTCCATCTTTCTCTTACGTCTCCTGTTGTTCTACTTGTGACTGCGTGTAGGTCAATCTCTCATCACCCATACTAATGGGATTACAATTTACAAGATACTTAAACCGATCCGAGTAATTGATCGAACTTACTGATTTTCATCGTGATGTGGGGTTAGCTATTTTTTCTAGGGAAAAACACGCATGGTGAATATTTTGCCGTCGAGCCTGCAGGCAAATGGCCTAGGCCTATGTGCTCTCGAGGTGATGGTGGCAGTCAAAAATATTGGCCTGCCATTAATCTCCTAGACGAGCTTCTATAACCTTCTAGTCGTGCCTTGGTCATGGCACTGGCAATTGCCTTATACCCAGTTCAAAAAAAATCTTGAAATCCCAAACTCGAATTCGAATAATTTACACCGTGAATCGATCGTAATTCTTGATGGAAAGCTTTGAGCACCGACATGCTGATTAGAATATCGGATAAATACAGTCAGTGGGCTAAATGTTACTTCCATGATAAGTTTGAGGACCAAATTGCATTTTATCCAAAAGGAAGAAAATGAAAGCAACACCGAGGAGGGAGAGAGAACGGATAAATACATAGTCGGAGGGCTAAATCTTATTTACATGATAAGTTCGAGGACCAAATTGCATTTTATCCAAAAGGAAGAAAATGAAAATAACACCAAGTAGGGAGAGAACAAATTCTCCGATTGCCGTTTCACTGTCCCCGGAAACCCCTTGCTGCCGCTGCAAAACCCTACCCCTGCAATTGGGAGCACCGCTCTTTAGCTGAGAAGACGACCTTCGCGACCATGGCGACTTACTCCCCGAACCTCGAGTGCCGCATGTACGAGGCGAAGTACCCGGAGGTGGACATGGCGGTGATGATACAGGTGAAGACCATCGCCGACATGGGCGCTTACGTCTCCCTGCTCGAGTACAATAACATCGAGGGCATGATCCTCTTCTCCGAGCTCTCCCGCCGCCGTATCCGATCGGTCAGTAGTCTCATCAAGGTCGGCCGCATCGAGCCCGTGATGGTCCTTAGGGTCGACAAGGAAAAGGGGTACATCGATCTCAGCAAGCGCAGGGTCTCGGAAGAGGATATTCAGGCCTGTGAGGAGAGGTACAATAAGAGCAAGCTCGTCCACTCCATCATGCGCCACGTCGCCGAGACTCTTGGAATCGATCTCGAGGTACGTGTGATTCCTATTTGCTGTGGAGAGGGTTTCCTATTCATTTTAGCGTGGCTGGGTATATCGATATTGAGTTGCCTCAATAGATTTCTGTAATAAATGGCAATACTGAGTGATTTCTTGGAATCGAGACTGCATACTAAGTTTATAGATGAAGAGATGATTGGCAAACATATTTTCGGGATATGTATCCTCGGGGGAATACATTTTTAGGACTATTATTATTTCTTTGGTATAATTTGGTAATGTGTTGAGGTAAATTTGATTCAAGGCTTGGGTATGGTGGACTTTGAGATGTTGAGCGTTGAAACAGTTCTGCCTTTTCTTTATGTTTCTGCAATCAATGGATGTAGCAGTTGATGATGGTGGAGAAAATTCAACGAATGCATAGTTATCAGAGTGCATTGAATAAGGAGCATATTGAGCATTAGGAGGGTAGATTTCTCTGATCTTTTATATAGATAGACGGTCTTTCAAAATTTGCATATCCTTTTATTGGACTTTTTATTTCTGATATCGAGTAGGTTCCATTTGCTCATATCCTCTGCGTACACTTGTTGGAAGCTGTTGGTGATATTGCTTAGCATGTGCTCAGAAGCTAATTCACCAAAGAAATCTTTTGCGTTTTTTTCTGTGGATTGACAATCTGCACTTGAATCTTGCCAAACTTATTTTTGTTGAACCTTAGTGCTTGGCTTAAGTGGATTTCAGGATTTAATCTTTACTGTTACGTTGCCTGAGCAGAATTGGGATGTTGTTGCAGGAATTATACGTCAATATTGGGTGGCCCTTGTATCGGAAGTATAGTCATGCATTTGAGGTGAGAATTTGGTCCATACACGGGGTATGCCTGTAGTTTGCAGTATATAGGAGATTGATCTGAAACACTATTGATCTATGCAGGCGTTTAAGATCATCGTGACTGATCCTGATTCAGTTTTGAACGCCCTTACTCGTGAAGTTCAAGAAATTGGCCCCGATGGACAAGAGGTTGATCTTCCTCAACTTTGTGCTGGCTGGATTTCTCTGTTGAGTGATTGCTTCCTCTAGTTTACTTGTTTGTTTGTTAGGTAACAAAAGTGGTACCAGCTGTGTCTGAGGAAGTGAAAGATGCATTAGTGAAAAATATAAGGCGAAGGATGACTCCACAACCATTGAAGATCAGGGCTGACATTGAAATGAAGTGTTTCCAGCTTGACGGTGTTCTCCACATCAAGGTCCTCCTGAGAAATATAAATGAATAATTGTTCTTTCTGAACAGATGCTTTCTCTAAGATGGTTTTCATTTCATTTTATTTTTTTTTTCTTATGCAATTCAATTCTTTGTTACTTGTTCTCGTATTGTTTTTGACAGGAAGCCATGAGGAAAGCTGAGGCTGCTGGAAACGATGACTGTCCCGTTAAAATTAAATTGGTTGCACCTCCACTATATGTCCTTACAACTCAGACTCTTGACAAGGTTATTGCATTTCCTTTCTTAATTATCCTCTGATTATATATCTCATCCTATCCCTATACAGTATTTGTCAGGAACTTTCATATTTCCTCTTTGTGCCATTCATCTCCAGTTTAACGTTTGACCAATTCATAGTTATGTGTTTTCCCACATGCTGACAAATATTGCCTCTAGATTGGATTTACCATGAATTTATGTTGAACTGTTGCACGTTTCTGATTGAGCATCCAAAATGCAATGATGGTTTTAATTTTTATTAATTCAATTTCATCAAAACTTTCATGAAGTTGCGTTCTCTCCCCGTTTCAATAAACTGATGTTGGATAGCAGATCCCTATATAGATTTGCTGGAATTTGTACAGCTTAGGACAATGCTTGTGCCCCTCGTTGCACCATCAACATTTTCCCCTCTTTATCTTGGCAGGAGCAAGGTTTAGCAGTTTTAAACAAAGCAATTATAGCCTGCAGTGAATCTATAGAAGAACACAAGGGGAAGCTTGTGGTCAAGGAGGCTCCTAGGGCGGTGAGTCCCTCACCTCAATTCAACAGTCATTCCCATCTTCTTCTCCTAAGGATTGTTTTCGATATAATTTCTGGTATCCTATGTGCACCTGAGGTTTGATCTCTTATTCGGTTTTCTGGTTTAGGTGAGCGAACGAGACGATAAGCTGCTTGCTGAACACATGGCGAAGCTCAGGCAGGACAACGAGGAGGTCAGCGGGGATGAAGACAGCGAGGAAGAGGAAGACACGGGTATGGGCGAAGTCGATTTGGAGGGTCCTGGTCATGGAATCACAGAGTGAAGGGGAGGAACCTTGCAACCTCATAATAGGATTATGTCTGCCAAGATTTTCACAAACATCCTTAGCTTCTGCTCCTAATTTGTCTTTTCATTTTCTTGAATTGAGATGAGGATCCTCTGCGGTTTGTGTCTCTTATGAGCTTAGATAAATCGATCTTGAGCAATCATGGTGGATGTATTTTTCTTGTTGGGCATTTATGGAAGCATCTACGTTTTTGTTTTTATATTCACGGGGCAGCTTCGCCCATTTATGATTTCCCATGCAATGCTGCCTTCAGCATGAACAGGTTTAACAGGGGATGGACCGACCTCCTTTGACCTCTCTACCCCTCTCGTTGCCCCGGAAGCCGAAGGCCATTTTAGTCCTTTCAGCTCTGGCCAGGTGGCCCCCCTGTACAGTGCACCTCGTAATATTGTTTAACAGCACGGCGTGGATAACGACATCCCGGGATTCCTCTCCCGGGGGGTCAAAATTACCCGCACGGATTGAAAACATGACATTGACTTTTAGCTCTTCGCTTTTTCGATAAGTTCGGGTTTTTATGTATATAAAAAAATTAAAATCTTTGATGGAAGCATAGCTCCATCCAATGTACATTTATTGAGAACATTAACAACAGTGGTTTAGTGTGTGGAGTTGAAATTTTACTTATATGTGAGTTTGGTAAAAAAAAAAATAAATTTTGGTGTAGAAAGAGATAATATATAGATAGAGCTAAAGGGTAGAAGATAAATCTTATAAATGAGATCGAACGCATTACTTCGAAGTTATAAAGCGGGAGATTACCAATTCTATCATATCTACTAAAAATTACTTAATAGGCTGTATGATTACCTCATTTTATTTATACAGAAAAGGAATAAATACATTCACAACCAGCAAGATCTTGATTCTCTCTCCAGAATCCATCTCTTACAAGTGCGGTGCGGGAATTCCTTTCCTCTCCTCCTGCTTCCTTTTTCTTGATTCGGACAGGGAAAGCTCGGCTCGGGAAAGTAGCAAAAATGGCAGTCCCGTCATCATCAGTGCAAGCCCTCCTCAAAGAGAGGAAGTACCCATTCATCCTCCTCTCCGCCACCCTCCTCCTCATCGTCCTCACCCTCCTCCTCTCCTTCTCCGGCTCCGGCGGTCCCCTGTACTCACGCCCCCTCCTCTTCTCCTCCGATCTCCGCCCCTCCCCCTCCTCCACGCACTCCCCGATTACCCCCTCACTGGGCTCCCCTCCTGGATACAGTGTCACCGCTCCTCCGTCCGATGACTCGGATCCCGATCGGTCCGCGGCCGCCAGGTTCAAGTGGACCCTCTGCAAGGGCCCGGTCGCCGTCGACTACATCCCCTGCCTGGACAACTTCAAGGCCATCAAGGAGCTCAAGAGCAGGCGGCACATGGAGCACAGGGAGCGCCACTGCCCCAGCCCCTCCCCGCGCTGCCTGGTCCCGATGCCGACCGGGTACAAGGTTCCCGTTCCGTGGCCTAAGAGCAGGGACATGGTGAGCTCCGTAACAGATCTTTGGTAAGATTTGAGTTGTTCAATAATCGTCTTCTTGATTACATCCATCTTCCCCGCCGCCCCCCTCCCCCTCCCTTTCATGGATGTCGATTCTCGTGTCGCATTCCTTGCCATTAGTTTCATGATGATCTTTTTGGAATCTTGATCTCGTATGAGATGGAACGTTAGCATTTACCTATCAGATTAGATTCTTTTGCTTGTCGTTCACAGATCTGGTACGATAATGTTCCTCACCCGAAGCTCGTGGAGTACAAGAAGGACCAGAATTGGGTTAACAAAGAAGGCGAGTATTTCGTCTTTCCCGGAGGAGGAACCCAGTTCAAACATGGAGTTTCCAAGTACATCGAGCTAATAGAGAAGGTACACGAATTCTCACCATTTCCTAGTACTTCCACTATCCAAGTTCATGCTTTCGCTGATCTTGTTCGGAAGCCATTTTAATGGCAGACTCTACCGGCCATCGAATGGGGAAAGCACGTGAGAGTGGTCTTAGACGTTGGGTGTGGGGTGGCGAGCCTCGGTGGTGCACTGCTTGATAGGAATGTTATTACAATGTCTTTCGCCCCAAAGGATGAGCACGAAGCTCAGATTCAGTTCGCACTTGAACGAGGAATCCCTGCGACTCTCTCAGTTATCGGGACCCAGAGGCTGGCTTTCCCTGACAACGCATTTGATCTGATTCACTGTGCGAGGTGCAGGGTCCATTGGGATGCAAGTGGTGAACTCTCAACCTTCGTATTTCTGTTCTTTCCTTGTAAGAGCTTCATTGAAAGTTTTAAGAATTTCGAGATGGTCTCCGGCAAAATTTCCTAGGTGGGAAGCCCTTGTTGGAGCTCAACAGGATTCTCAGGCCTGGTGGATTCTTCATTTGGTCCGCTACACCAGTATATAAGAATGATGAGAAGCACCAGAATGTCTGGAATTGTACGTGATCACTGACCCCGAAATTCCTTTGTTTAATTTGGCAAGAACAATCAATAGAGAAGTTGAAACTATTTCTGTTTCTCTCAGTAATCATTCATTTGGCCCTCATTTTTTTGCAGCAATGGTTTCATTAACAAAGGCCATGTGCTGGAAAATGGTGGCAAGGACGGTTGATTCTTCCGGAGTTGGGCTCGTCATATATCAGAAACCAGCGTCGTCTTCCTGCTATGAAACCCGAGAAGAAACGAACCCACCTCTCTGTGAAAACCAGGGACAACCTAACAGTTCATGGTAATTGTGTGGTGCAAGTTGCCTTTACTTGGGCTTGATCTTTCAGAACTCAGTATTAAGTTTTTTTTACCACTCTCATCCATGTGCAGGTATGTGCTTCTGACTGGCTGTATCTCAAGGCTTCCAGCCTCAACCAACTGGCCTGATCCCTGGCCGGAGAGGCTCAGGGGTAGACCTCTCAGCCTGTTGAGTGGATCAGAGGCCTATGAATCATTTCAAGAAGACACGAAGCATTGGTCAGCCCTCATTGCAGATGTGTATGCAGAGGACATTGGTATAAACTGGACAAACGTGAGAAATGTAATGGACATGAATGCTGGTTATGGAGGGTAAGAATAGAGATTATCGGCTTATTCAAGATCAGTTGACTTGTTTCATTATGCATTTATTGCAGTCTTTCCCATTACCTGCTGTGATTTTTGACAACCAATTGATATTGAGGATCTTTTCGGTTCTGAAGAACTGTCCAGTATGTGTTTTTCTTTCACTGGGAATCAACAAATACTGCAATAGCTACCATGGAGAAGTCTGCCTCTAATTTCCATGAAATTTGATGGAAAAATCTTGAGTTTCTTTTCATGGTGGAAGGAAATCTGATTGACTTTGGAGCTCTTACCAGCTGTTTCTTTTGACAGATTCGCAGCAGCACTTATCAATATGCCGATATGGGTTATGAATGTGCTGCCCATTGACATGCCAGACACCCTCTCAGTTATATACGACAGGGGCTTGATTGGAGTCTACCATGATTGGTGCGAGTCTTTCAACACCTACCCTCGAACATTCGATCTGCTCCATTCGAGTTTTCTCTTCAAAAATCTCTCCCAAAGGTCTGTTTTTCACTGTCACTTGCTTTTCAATGAATCTTGATTGTCTTCCAACCAGAAATTGATCTCATGCTTTGTGTTCTCCCAGGTGTGATATTGTAGAAGTAGCAGCGGAGATCGATCGGATTCTGAGACCCGGCGGGTACCTTCTGGTGCAAGACACGGGTAATACGATAAAGAGGCTTAGGCCGATCTTACTTTCGCTGCTGTGGAGAGTGAGTATCCATCAAGAACAGTTTCTCTTAGGCATAAAAGGATTTTGGCGTCCGGAAGGTGGAACCGTCGAGCGGTGAACAGAGGACTCTGAGTTCTCCCCTTACAATTCTTACAAGCTGGTACAACAGAAAGAAGAGGCAATGAAACAGAATCACCAGCAATAGATTTTTTTATGTTTTCATGTTCGAGCATCTGAGACAGCATAGAGCTGCAATACCTTGATGTTTGATGTTCGATGTTCGATGTGACACAGTGGCTTATACTATGAAAGGACAATTGCAGTTGAGAATTCCCTGCAATGTGAAATCCACAGGAATTTTTGTGTCCAAGTGCTTACAGAGCTTCCTCCTTCCATTTTTATTTGTCAGTTGCCACGTTGTCGGTGCTATCAAACACAGAGGTCTCGAGCAGAGACAGGAAGTGCACAGAATATTAGGTTTCGAGTATTTTGCAAACTTCATGGCAAGCTAATTCTTTACTGATCTCACCCAGGAACCATTTTACTTGCAGAATCGAGCTTCGGTTATCAGGACCCAGAAAGCTGACATTTCCCAGTGATGCTCTCGATCCGATTCACTGTGCAATGTGCAGGATCCGTTTGAATCCAGACGGTAGAGTCCCCCATCTTTTTCTTTCCTCCTAGTAGCAGTTGGATTAGGCTCCTCTCTGCTATTGTCTTCGACAACATAGTCCTGGGCCTAGATGAAAACGATCCGGATGTTCGTACTTAGTTCTTAAATTTTTGTGACCGACGAATAGCCTGATGGATTGTGCCCAGGTCAAATTAAGGCAGTTGAGACCCTATTTCATCGAAGGTCAACCTGGTAAAATATATCGTGTTATATTTAAACATGTCATATGTAAATGACTTCGGGTCAAAAAATCTTAAATCCGTCCACGACCCGTTTGTTATATAGGTATGGAATATCAAATCCGGACACCGCCCCCTTAATACCACGTTGACATGAAAATGACTATTTAGCCTGTATAATTAAATCTGTTTAAATGTATGCATCCAGACACATTGAATTAACACGTTTATCTAAATGTACCTACCCTCAACATGACCAATACTTCTACTGCATACATATGTTAGATGAATATAATTGTTTTTTTCCACGTCGATATGTTAAATTAGTAAATAAGTTAAATATCAGGTTATTTAGTTAAATGGGTTTAATTGTATTTTTCACTTTTCAATCCAATTTAATGCATTTATTTGCATAGATTATACAAGTTCGACATGTTCACACACGAAATACGTTTAGATTAAACTGAAACCTGTTTAACTTCGTATCATATTGTATTCCGTGGAGCTATAATATCTAAAAAGACTTCATGACGAAAAGTCTTAAATCCACCCACAACCCGTTTATTGTACAAGTATGAAATATCAAACCCGGACACTGCTCCCTTAATACCAGGTTGGATATAAACACGACCGTTTAATCCGTATAATTAAACATGTCTAAATGAGTGCATCTAGACGCATTGAATTAACACGTTTATCTAAATGCACGTACCCTTAACATGACCAATACTTTTACTACATATATATATATATATATTAGATGAATATAATCCAATTTTTCTATGTAAATATGTTAAATTAGTAAATAAGTTAAATATCAAGTTAAAAATATTTAGGTAAATGAGTTTAATTGTATTTTTTCACAGTTGAATCCGATTTAATGCATTTAATTACACAAATTATACAAGTTCAACATGTCTCGTGCTTTTAGATTATACTCAAACCTGTCCATCTTCATATAGTGTCGCATGGAGCTGTAAGTAACATCGTTTCAAACAGGTGCCAGTAAGAGGCGAAAATTGCTCTTAACCAATCACGTCTTGCCACCTTTCCACTGCGATACCCTGTGCCGCGGGTGACTGTATCATTCCCCGGTGTCACACCATTCCTCATCACCCTCCCCTTAACGATCTCTCTGCAGTGGCGGGTACTTGCTGTTGCTCTTCTTATTAAAGCTCACAGTCACACTCTCAGAAACCTCCCTCTCTCTAACATCTCGTCTTATTGCTCCTCTGCCTCTCTCTCTCTCTCTCTCTAACC
This sequence comes from Lagerstroemia speciosa, assembly GCA_037672795.1. Classification (NCBI taxonomy): domain Eukaryota; kingdom Viridiplantae; phylum Streptophyta; class Magnoliopsida; order Myrtales; family Lythraceae; genus Lagerstroemia; species Lagerstroemia speciosa. The sequence continues at coordinate 10,551,153 of CM075290.1, read as the reverse complement.
GGTGCTGCTACGTCGGCGGTTTAGGTTCTACTGACAGAGCAATGTTCTACTCTCACCAGCTCCTTGCTCGCAAAGCTTCTTTGGGCCAGATATGGTGATCCACCTGTTTCCATTACATGTCCTACAAGTTACTAGATATTGCTCTGTTTGTAACTACGGACAAACCCGCAATGCCTGCCTGTGTTATTTCTACGATCTCTTGGTGCAGTCTCAAACATATCTCACTGTCCGATCATGAATTTATCTGTTTCGCTTCACTGTACAGCTTCAACTTAGACGGTGTCCAACATATCTCGCTGTTGCTTGTACAAACCTAATGTGACTTCAGTGTCGTGCTCGGTGATTGCAAATGGAGGATGGCCCGTATTGTGTTATTGAGAGCTCCGTATTACTCTCTGTATGGTAGCCCTGCTTTTTTGAGGATGAGTGTTCACTTTACGACTCTGTGTCATCTGAACTTCTAACTCTTGTGAGCTTTATATATTTGAACTAGACTGTTCATTTTCGTCGTTTTGTAATCTGCTTGATTTGTCGTCAGCATGATTTCAAGCGCCACCCCAAAAACTCAATTGACTTCGATCCATAACGGGTGTCCTGATTTCTCTGATGTATCAATGCCGTCCTGAAACTGTAGATTCTCTCTGTTTTGTTCCTCTACGTTGTTGTCGCTACAAATCTGAGCTGAAAAATTCGTTTGCCCCTTCACTTAATTTCCTTACTTGGTGAAAGTAACCTCTGTCTACTGTGGGTGGCTTTTCATGCAAATGAAGGATGGCCGCGACTTTGCACGCAAAGATTAACCGGAGGAAGCTGAACAAACTCAACATCATAAAGATATGGTGATTGTTTCTGTCGATTCAATTTGTTAAAATCGGGTTGACATTCTAACGTAGCTAGACTCCAACTCCAACCTTCTTACGCGCATTTTCCCTCTACTTTCTCAGTGAAGAGATCTTGAACCCATCGATTCCTATGGCTCTCCGACTCTCGGGGATACTGATGGGTACCCTTCTTCAGTCTCTGTTCTCGCGGGTTTTGACATAATTTTTGCTGTACTTGACCTGAGCGTAACAGGGCCTGCATTGAATATCTCTCAGGCGGAGTCGTGATTGTTTATGAGAGAAAAGTAAAGCTCCTATATGGTACGCTCCGACTGATGTTTTCTTCCAAAATCTCACAGTTTCAAGTAAATTTTTAATTATTCATCTAATCGGTGTTCGTATTGGATTTGTTTTCTGTTTTCCTATTGTCTTCTGCGCAGATGATGTCTCTCGTCTTCTGGTAATTTATACCCATGTCTGTTAATTAACAGAATATCCTTATTTCTTCGGAATCTAGCTTTGCCTTCTGAGTTTCACTCAATTCCATGGGATCACCTGCTTGCCCTTTAACATATAGGTGGAAATTAACGAGGCATGGAAGGTTAAGTCTGCCCCAGATAGGAAAATGCTGTCGAAAGGGAAGTTGCAGGCAAAGTGAGTAGCACCTTTTTATAGCCCAATGAACTCAAACATTCATACCCATTATTGATCATTAATCTTAAATATTGAATAGAAACATTTTTCTCAGTGAATGTTTTATAAATTCAGCAGCTGCATAGAGCACACATTTAGCTAATTGAAGATTAACAGAAGGATAAGATGATCAAATTACACCTTACAGAGAAAATTTCTTGGCGTTTCCCATGTTTCCAGGAAAGAAGCTGTTACTTTACCGGATGACATTGAGGCAGATGTCGAAGATGTTGAACGAACCCTTAATTCTGACGCAAACACCACTATGGGGTTTCAGCAAACCGCCTACTTTGCCATGGTAACTGGCATATTCTACTCTCTTTATGCAGAATAGTGTCAACAATTTGAGCAAGCCTCGCCTCGACTCCCATTATGTTTTATTTGCTTCACATAGAACAGAGCCGGGTGTAGATTTTTATGCTGTTTCTATATCCTTGCCCTGCGACTGTCTCTGCGTTATAGAGTTTAAGTGAGAACTGGGATTCTGGATTTGCTTGGAATTAAAAAAAGTAGCCATATGGACAGGGATTGATAACAATTTGGTATTTCAGACAGTCAGCTCTAGGCCATGGATAAGATTATCAGAGAAGCCTCTGTGTCACTTCTCAACCGATTTAATTTATCAACGGAATGCATATTGGTTCTTGTTAACGTGATTAGCAAAATCGCAGCACTGCTTCATCTAAGTATATTCTCAAAATTTGATCTGCAATTTGTGCAAGATTTTATGCCATATGTACAATGTATGTATCTAACATTCCACATATCAGCGGGGTTGAAACCTATCATTATGATGAGGTTCATGGCCACGTTCACAAGTAACACTATTCCTAAATACATCAAAATTTGCCATAAGTTACGAAAGGACAAACCAAGAACAAGGCCATTAGCATTAAATTGAGTCACAACAAGAAGGAAGTTATAAAAGCTCACATTTAAGTAGTTGATGTCTTAAGCAAAATGCTGAATAGTTTCTGGCAATTCCCTGCTTAATGCTCTTCATCTGCAGAGGCTGGACAGCGTGGATGAAGGTTGCATGAATGACAATCCTGGAGAAGAAGTCCAGTCCCAGCAAATGCATCAAGGTTACAAAAAAAACTCTTCAGCAGATTGAGCCCAATGTAAACTTGCCACTATCAGCTTATTACAGTTAATCATCTCTTCTCAGCTGATGCTGCAAATATCACCTTGTGTGAACGTTTTGACTCGTTCCAGACCGATAGAGATCTATTTAATCACTATGAGAGGTACTGAAAATCCCTAATCAAAGAGAAAGGGGGTTTAGTCCAACAGTGGCGCCCTCAACTTGGGACCCAAAATTTCTGGGTTCTATACTCAGATGGATTCCCACCCTCCTCCCCCTCCCTTTTATTCTTCAAACTGCAACTACTGTGGTATATTCTTGGACTGTTTTGCAGATTTGATATTGAAGGGGATGATGATACCCAAATGAATTTTCCTTCGGGAGGGCACACAAATATCCCTAGCACTCTTGTACCTTCTCCACCACAACCTGATGAGCCTCCGAGAGGTTTGCAGAACTAATAATTCCCTTGGCATTGATAAGTGATAATTTTAAATTTGTTTGCTGGACTTTGAGTTTAAAAGGAATATATTCTAATGTTCATTTTCCTTTCCTAAAGATTTGACGTGAAGTTTTCTGCTGATCTAAAATGTATATAACTTGCATGATAAGAAAATCGGGAAATCATTTAGTGACACATTTTTCTTGTGCCAACAGATGAGATCAATGACAAACACCCAGATGATCGAACTAATCAGCCGTCTGATGAATGCAAAGAAGCTAGTCAAGTCAGAAACCTATGAAGCTTTTATAGTTTTGACAGTATTAAGAATAAATTTAGACGTATGCTAACTCAGGATCAGTTAATGAAATAGGATAAAGAGAGGCAAGTACCTGCAAAAAAGAGGGCTAGAAGGTTGCCAACCTTTGTCATGGATTATGAACAAATCATAATTCCTGGTCACATATACCAGTCGTGGCTACAGGATTCATCAAATATTGTCTCCAGAAGAGGAAGAAAGAGACAGGTATATCCATCACCTTCAATTACAGCTTCTGCTCAGGCAATTCTACATCATAAAAGTAAAGATGAGCAAGTTCTGAGGATGCAAGTTTAAGAATATTTAACTCTCGCTCATTTAACTTACTACTTAAAATGTGTTTGCATTGCAGCGACTGGATGTCATGTCCACTATGAAGATAACCCACCTAATGGAGCTTCCACCTGTAGTTCTATCCTGTGGTTTAATTGGTCCAAGCAGGGATATCCATTACCCAGGAGCTCTGTTAGGGCTATGGACAAGAAGCAGCCAGCCTCCACATGATTCACCTTCTGGTCAGACTTCGGAAACCCCTTCTTAACATTTGCATGTATAGACAGAATTATTTCTTTGCAATGGCCTCTTATATAGGAAGGAATACAGCACCACCACCACCTGAGCCATCAGCTTCATCGGCTGAAGAACGAGTGGGCTATCAAGATTTCATGGGATTTGTAAGCCACTTACTATCCTGATTTATTAGGGAATGCCGGTGACACTAACTAGCCTGTGTATGATGAAATATTATGCGTGTTTGAAGCCATTTGGAGATTTTCAAACTGGAGTAAGGTCCATGTCACCTGGCCTTCCCATTGAGAGACAACGGACCACTCATGAAGCCAATGGAATGCCATCAGAAATCATTATAGAAGGACTAAGAACTGAGCTCAATAACAATAACTCAGCACGGATTCCTGATCCTCAATTGCTGGCTACTCCTGGAAACTCCGGTACATTCTTGAATTTTGAAGTTCATAATTTATAATAAAAATGCATGAAAATGTCATAATTGTGATGAGCCGTGTTTTTATATGGTAATGTAGATGAGGTAAGATCCATTCCGAGCTCTGGATCTGCACACGGTTTTGTTTCACAGAGCTCCGAAGTCAACTCTGGAAGGTAAGAAAAGCTTACCCATCCCCAAGAAGTAGCTATATATGATTAAACAAAGAAAGAAGTACTCTTTCAGTTTTTCAGAATTCGATAAGGACCTTTGGATGAGGACTACTTCAATAACTATTCATCAAAGTTGTCCCCAGTTGAAAATTTTCTGGTTACTTACTCTTTTCAGATCAAACAGAAAGCGACCCTATTCTTCATCAAGAAACAGCAGCGGTGGCCTAGAACCAGTCGCAGAGGAGCATTCCTGGTTAAACCCCGACCCCAATTTCAGACTATCAAGGTTGTCGGAAAATGGCCAAACACCTGATCAAGGTATATATGCCACTGCAAATGCAGAGAGCGCAGCTTCATCCCCGCATTATTGAAGTATCATCTTCCCTTCCTGTTAGATACTTTTCTTGCTTCTGCAGAGCTCTTGGTCGAGACTGGGCCAACCCAAACCCAACATCCGGTCATTAGTCCCGCTACTGACAAGCTTACCGATACTATTCGGACGTAATAATTGCAGGGCCTCTAAAACTTTCTCATCAGGACAGTTGGGTTAATGTCATACAATAGACTGGGTCGTGATCGTCCTGTTGAATCTGTTGCAGGCAGATGAAGGCGCATTTTGACACTCCCGGGGCTCCTCGAGTGGAATCCTTGAACCACCTTGCCAGTGGAATGAGCAGGAAAGGAGCAGCCATGCTCTTCTATCAGACTTGTGGTAAGTTTTCAGAATAGCCACACTCTCTTCACTGGATCTCACTTTTATTTGACTTCTCAATCGATCATCCGAGTCACTTTGATGGGAAATAGATAGCCTACTTTTGACTTGCAGTCCTCGCCACCCGGGACATTCTCAAGGTTGAGCAAAAGGTCCCTTACGGCGACATCCTTATCTCCAAAGGAGCAAGGATGTGACTAAATTAATCATCAACATCTCTGACTTTCCGACTCCCATGGACGACTTCGTGTTAACTTCAGGTTGAATGGTAAGCAACATTGTCTTACGCCGGAAAAGAACATTCTACGGCTCACACGGGGCATGTTACTACGAAGTGCTCATGGCCCTTTCTTCGTGATATACTCTTTGCACAAACGTTAGAATGCCGAATGTTCCTTTTTGAAACATAATTACTACCGTTCCGTATCCTAATGTTGTCATTCTGACTCTCTCCAAGAAACTCATGCATCAGTGAGGCCTTCCAATATCATTTGAGACGACAACCTAGTATTTACTGTCAGACGAGTCAGTCCACCTCAGCTTTCATTATCTTGGAGAAACAGATAAGAACATATAAGTACACCTTATTCTGCCTTCAACCAAGGCAGCCTGGCAGCTCAAACCGTAATTGTCATAAATTCAGTGGACTAACTTGCCAAAATTCTATCAAAATATCTTGACTCTTTCTTTACCATTCTATTGCAGACACCTGAAATGTGTATGATATCCAAAAGTTCAATTTGAATAGGAGTGTCCACTAATGGATAAAATATAATTTCTCTTCATTCACAAAACTCGAACCGAAAATATTACTAAAGGAAAAGAAACAACATACTACCTCAATTAATCCACTTTAGTCCAACTCAATATTTTAGTTTGGAGGAAAATGACTAAAATAGTGCGGTAAAACTATCCAAATTTACAAAAGATGCAAATACCAAATTGGCGTCGACAATAAATGCAATAAAGTCAGTCCAACATCACTTGCTCAATCTGCCCTTTCATAATCTCGTCCTCCTGTAATCTCCCCCAGATTAAACTCCCTACGTGTCTCTGTGGGTGTGATGTGGCCGAAGTGGTTTTCGGGTCGAATCAGCACCCCGCCGAGATCGCCCCGATCGGCGAGCTTCTCCCGCTCATCGTTCAAGGACGTACAGGACCTGTGCCGGGAAGGCCAGGAGCCCGACTGCCCCGGCAGCCCCCCCGTCTTACACCGCGTCCGCTCCACCTTCTCAGCCTCCTCGCTGAAACCGCCGCCTCCCCATGTCGTGGTCTACTTCACCAGCCTCCGCGTGGTCCGGAAAACCTTCGAGGACTGCAAGGCCGTCCGATCGATCCTCCGCGGACTCCGCGTCCCGATCGACGAGCGCGATCTCTCCATGGACGCGAGCCTCGTCGACGAGCTCCAGGGGATCGCCGGCCGCCGGAGGCTGCCCATCCCATGCGTGTTCATCGGCGGGAGGCTCGTCGGCGGGGCCGAGGAGGTGAAGCGGCTCCACGAGAGCGGAGAGCTGTGGGCGCTGGTCGGTCGAGGTGGCGAGAACAGCAGTTCCGCTATCGGGGGCCCCGGCGACTGCGGCCACTGTGGAGGGCTGAGATACGTTGTATGCGAGCAGTGCGACGGTAGCCGTCGGATCTACGTGAATCGATCGTCTGGGTTCAGGCCTTGCGCGGTCTGCAATGAGAATGGTCTGATCAAGTGCCCTTCTTGCTCTCCTTCCGTAGCCATGCACCCACCGCGTCTCGGCCTCGACGGCAACTACGTGACAGGAAGGGAAATCGGCGCATGGGCATGACATTGGCACGGATTTATTCTAGAACCGGATTCTGATCTGTGACAACTTCGTACGGCTTTGTTCAACCTTGTACCCATCAAAGTTCCAGGTCGAATGTTGGGACTGATATGGTGCGCCTTAGTCATATCCAATGTAAGCTAATCCATTTCGTTCACCAGAAAATTGTGATGGCGCTAATCGATAGCGGTCTCGTGGCATGTGTAAGACGGGCAATGTTATCTTGTGCTCGATATACGCTCCGGTGTTCCGAAAGGTCCGGATGACTGGCAAGCCTAGGAGAACGGAACAAGTGCAATGGTATTTCTACTAGTGGCTAGAAACTAACACATTGGAAAAACGGAGGAAAAAGGGGAAGAGATAGCCAGAACCAATGTACTGGAGAAATGGAGGAGAGATGATCGGAGTTTTGATACAATGATATCGCTTTCATTTTGAAATTCTGATTCGTTTCTTGTCGACTCACGTACTCTTTATCATCTTTTAGATTAGAAAATTACAAGAGAAGTGCGACATGTTTTCTCATTTGGACATCGAGTCCTGTATCACCGTGCCCTTCACTGCCAGTTGTGCTCTTATCCTCTTCTAGACAAGAAAATTACAGTGGGTGAGTGATGAAGTTTCCTCACCCTAAATTGGGCCGGGCCCCTTAAAATATCGATCGGTAGGTAGGAGAACTGAAGCCCATCGGTGAGGACAACATGTAAATGGGCTTTAAGTCCAGCCCACTTAATAAAACCCAACCCGTTTCCCGGGCAGATCGAGACCGGAAACAACACACTTCACGTCGGATCAGTCATCTGCCTTGAGCAACATCCCTTTTTTTTTTTGGTGCACCCACCGGCGTCAAGAAGTAATTCAGTTCAAGTTGAGTCGGTCCATTAAAGAGTAAAACTCTTCTAGCATGAGTTTTCTCTATTTATAAATATTCGAACTCGAGATCTTTACTTAGGAGAACAAGTGTCTTACCACTTAAGCCGACTCATATTGGTCCTTGAGCAACATTTTCGGGTCTCGAAGCTTGCTCAAAAACATGTTTCTGCCCCGTTCGTCGCATAAGACTATTATTCTTAGGGGTGTTTGGATCCGAGTACCCTGTATTTTTTTAAAATATCCGAAACCTATCTTACAAAAGATTGGTTCCTCACTTTTGAATTCGGAACCTGTAAGATATCACAGGTTTCGGGTACTCTGTTGGAACATGTTTATTATTTATTTTTCACATCTAAAATATGGATTACTTCAATATTTTTCATGATTATTATTATTTTATATAATTTTTTATCATAATAAAATATGTGTAATTTTAAGTGTATTTACGTTATATTTTAGACTATTCATTACTAATTTTAATTTATAATGATACTGTACACATGAAAAATTCATCAAGTATACATAATTATTATGTCAAATAAAAGATCATCGAGTCAGGAATACAATGGTTTAAACGGTTCGTGAATTAGAGTTTAAACGAAAAAGTTACGAATAATTAAAATTAATTTCCAGAATAAGTTAACATGTTTCAATTCTGGATCTGAGTACCATGTGCGCTAAAATCGGAACCAAAACCGGAGCCAGAACTGACTGGCTCCTTCGTTCACTACCTGAAACCTACCATATTTTCATTTAGATCCACTCATAATCTATCCAATGTAATATATTTTTTATCGATTCTAGGTCTACCATATACCTGTATACACAATAAATTCGTTCTGGTCCAACAAAGGTAAGGGGGAGAGCCATTGCTTCGTTATCAATGCCAGGCCCAACCCGCCAAACTAACAGTACGATACGGTGGGCTCGCCCTAGATCTGCGCCATTTCACATTACGGCATGACAAATTCATCTAATTAAAATTTAACTCTTTTTTTTTTCATCAAACAGTATTTTTGAACTAGCTAAAGTGCATATCGAGACTGAATTACGGTCGAACCGGAATCCACGAAAAAATTTTCATTGACCCTCCTAACCTATGATTTGATCCTGTGATTATTTATTTAGAGGTCTAATGAATGAATTATTAAACCAACTCAAATTAATATTAAAATATAACTATTTATATATTTGTTTTATTATAATTTATTATTTATTAAAATTTTTTATATTGTGAGATGTTTTTTTAATTTAATAATTACGTGAAATATTAAGTTCTGATATCATAACCGGTGCACTGACTCGCTGGGCGGGAGCGTGAGGCACGCGCGAATTAAAACCTGTGGGCCCCGCTCTGGTTTCGGTTGAGGCTCCTGATTGGTTCAGGTGGGGGGTGGGGGTGGGGGGTTCTGCCCTCATCTTCCTTGTGGCGGATAAAGACGGCCAATTTGCAAAGTGGGGGCTTGAGGAGGAGTGTGTGTGTGTGTTATCATTTCAGTCCCGTCTCATCTCTCAAGCCCGTCTTATCACCGATTGTGCTGAAATGACCATTCTCTCCACCCTTTCCCCTTATAATTACCAAGCTCATCGACAAACAATAAATGCAATATCCAACCTTCCCTTCATTAAACTCTTCGGTTATTTTATTTATTTTTTTTTTTTTTTGGTTTCCCACCCGGTGTCCGGTACCCGAAGGCTGGCCGACTAATCCAGATTCGGGGTACTGTCGGGCGGTTTCCCGGGGACCCCTCCCAAGAAGATTTGCTGCGTTCACAGGGGCTCGAACCCGACACCTCTGCTTAAGCGACACAAGCCCCTTCCACTTGCGCCAACCTTCGTTGGTGGTTATTTTATATTATTATCACGTATCACGATAAAATATAACTTAAAAAATAATAAATTAATTAATTAATATTAATTATTAAAATATTTATTAAAATTAATATTATTTAAAATAATTTTCTTACTTTTTTTACTATATTATTATAAGATGAGACAATGTCTAAGATTTTTTTCCTCCTTTTGGCTTTCCTTTCCTTCACCGAACGTGGTGCAATCATCCACACGAGGAAAAAAGCACCTGCTACTACTATATTTACCGTCGAATTTTACACGGGACTTTTGTCCCCAATCAGGACGGCTTTGATTTTCTTCGGTGGTCGTGTTCGGGGATTCACTCCCCTTCGTGTACCGATGCAGATTCGAGAGGGACTCCACTTCGTATGCCGGTACTTCGTCGGCACCGCACTAGTGTCTCGACGCGTAACATCGATGACCTCTAACCCGACGTCAATTTCTTCAGGGTGCAAAGCTGGGGATGATTTTAACGTAAATTTAATGCTCTTCAACTACCATCCATTGCCTTCGCAGTACGCTTCACCTCCCACGATCACTTAAATTCTGTCGACGGTACGAGAAAAAATCAGAAAAATCCACCTCGCAATTTTTTAAAATAAAAAAGGGATATATATACATACATATATATATATATAGTAATTCTTACACAAGAAGAAATGATATCCTGAGTTGTCGACTTTTGAAGCAAGTCATAGGAAATGAGATTTTTGTACCGTGGTATTAAAAAGTGAGATTCTAAATTTAATTCTCGTATATGAAACTCATTGGTCATCTTATTTTTGTGTATTCTCTTTTAATATTATAATTTTTTTATAAATTCCAAAATTTGAATTTATAAACATGAAACATATCGACCCTTCAATACCTTTTTTCCCTTTTTTATTAAATTTCTATTAATATTATAATTTTTTTATAAATTCCAAAATTTGAATTTATAAACATGAAACATATCGACCCTTCAATACCTTTTTTCCCTTTTTTATTAAATTTCTATGTGTTATTCACCATAATAGTTCAAAAAAAAAAGCCCGACACCCGATGTATCGCATACCTATGAGATCCGCTCCATTACATCTTCGATCGATAGGGTTAGGGTTAGGGTTATTTCGAGAGCACCACTAGATTGTCACTTTAAGCCATGTTGTTGGCTCCACTAACAATGTACCCATTTGTATTCCATGATGAGATCACCTTTGCACGTTTCCCTCCAATGGATAAACCCATTTCGACTTTAATAAGATCATCTGCCCCTTTTCTCTTCTTATTCTTCTTCATCGTGTAATTTCTTTTTTCCCAATTTTATTTTAATCGAATTTTTTGTGTTGGGAATTCTCATTTCTTTTCTTAAAAAAAATTAAATTTTTTTTTTGCTTTTATTTTAATGAAAGTGAAGTATCCCCTGTCCTCCCTCTGTCGATGAACTATCGCGTCCCATCAAACTTATCACAGTACACTTTGATGTTACTCTGCTCTCAATTATTTGGCCCCATCCTGCCCCCCACCCCCTCCTCACATTCTAATTCAGGCCCCTTTTTTATTTTTGATTTTCCACTTTTTCCTTTATTTCAATGTTATTTGATTATATTAATGTCGAATTACAAAAAAAAATTAAAATTTAAAACAAAATTTTCTCGGGTTGTGGATCGAAAGGTGATATTCAGTTTTTGAAAAAAATATATATATATATAATTGGATGTAATATAAGAAATTCATGTTATTTGAATATAGAGATTTTATGAATCATACTGTAAAATTTTAATATATATAATCCCGCATCATAATTTTTAAAACCCAATAATGTAATTTATGATTTAAGGTGTACCGAGATATGAGATTATATTGCATTTTATACCTAAGTAAGATTTCTGATTCAAGTCTAAGAATTGAGAAAAGTCACACTAAGGGAGTTCTACTTTCTAGTTTGTCCTCTCAACTCAAATTAAATTATACAAAACTCATTTGATTTCTGGATATTGAGCAGTTCAGATAAAAAAAACTCCCACACTTCACTTTTTTCCCTCATTTTTTTCTCCCTCCCTAGAGCAGAAAGTCTTCGGTGCATCGGTGGTACCACGTGATTGCACCACGTGGTACAACCATACAATGAAAAGCTGTCATGTGTACACACATAGCAACACCACGTGTACACCACGTCACGAAAACTAACACGTCTGTGTTTTAGCGAGCGGCAGTGCCACATGGGTGATGCCACGCGGTACCACGGCTGCACCAGAGACGTTCTCGGTTGAGAGGTCCTCTTCAAGCTGATCGCACCAATTCATAAGGTAGAGGGACAGCTATATGTTCAAGTCAAGTGCAAAAGTCACTGTGAAAATTTTTTAAAAAAAAAAGATAAATAAAATGTCGAAAAAATTATATATGATGTATGTTAGGTGTTGTCTTTGTTGTTTACCTTTAAGAGGGGACCTTTGACAGTTGATATATCATCCGCGGTCCATCGATCAGACAAGCAATAGGAAAAATCGGGCAGTCAGTGACTCAAGACACATACGTCGTGTGCTTCTTAAAGTGGTGCCTAGAAAAACACTTTGCGAAAATGATTGAATGGTGTTTGATATAATGTAAAATTCGATTTATTCGTAGATTTTATAACGTGCGTTGTACGCCGGGATGGGTTTCGGGGCGTGCATGCTCCTGAACTCGTGAAATCTCATACATTTCACGTGATTTTATATATTTTCGTCATATTTATCTTCTATTAAGTTTCATCTCCTTGAATAAATTTTTTAAATCCGTCTCTGGCAGTAGGAATTTAAATTTTACAGATGTAGTTAATAAAGTTTTTACGTTAAAAAAGCACGTGGTCGTTGACTTACAACTAATTTTACGATGGTTGAGTAAAAGTAGAGTAACATTGCATTATGACGCACTTTTCCAACAATTCAATATACTCATCAAATATATTAATCGCATGCTCCGATCCATAATTCAAACAAATTTTAGCATAACTTACATTTAATTATAATTTAATATTTTTTACAATCAAACAGTACTGAAAAACGCATAAGGTAATTCAAATCTCAAACCGCTTTACCCAAAAAAAAAAAAAAACTTTCCTCCAGCAAGCTAGCTGGGTCATGCTAGGCTTCAGAAAGACAACCACTTCTTTTTTTTTTTTCGATTTGCACCACGTAGTATTTCAAGACCAGCCAAAATTCACCTCAAAACTAATATGCGGTAGGGTCAGGATCCTTGAAAAGACTCTCTCAACCTAAAATTTGATCATGAGATCACTCATTTAACAGTTTAATAAAAACCTTTAGGCAAACTCCAAGTTGGTTAACACAACCACTTCTCTTCTATGTTCCTGTAGCTAAATCCATCCACATGGCACCCTCTCTTCTCTTTCTTCAACCTAAGGAAATAAAATATATATATATATATATTTGTGGGTGTGTGCACATATATAGTCCACATATATTTATCGTGAATTGAACATATCGTCTTTCGGTACTTTAGCCGGGACTGATCTTGAGGATGGATTAGGGGAGCACGAGAGGCCATCACTTCTCTAAAAGAGAAAATTTTGTAAAATATGATTAATTTTCTTTAATTTTTATTGAATTGTGTTTTTTTTATCGCGTAAATTTACCATACTATTCATTTTTTATAGAGTTTCGCCCCAGATAAATTTATGCTAAAATTTGCCCTCACGAGCAATAGTATAAGCCCTATGACAAGATACCTTTTTAGTAACTAAAATAACTATTTCTAGACATGTGAACGAATGAATTGATATAACGTATTGTTTCCATAACGGATAATGGTAATTTTATATACGAAATGTGCATGATGTGAATTGTCTATTCCTCCTCTGTGCACGTCTAACTGAGGAGAAAGCGTTACATCTAATAGGTATATCACGTGATAGTATTTACATGATATCATCAAGATTTCGTTATTTTCAAAGTTATTTTTTTTATCTTTAAGTTTTTATTAAAAAAATAAAAATAATCGAATCTTATTAATTGGTTATGTCATATATATATATTGTTATATGATATATTCATTACATATACTTCTCCCTCCTAACTCATGTCCTAAAAAATAAGAGATACTTGAGAAATAAAAATGATGAGGTAGAATGTTTGGGTAAAATTCAACGGTCTACTTATTGAACTGTTAAACAGGTAATAAGACAATTACGAATCGTTAATTATGAACCCTCAAATTCGGTTTAACCATCGAACTCCATTGGGGTCAGGGGCCACCCCGAAGAAAGAAGAGTGGAGAGGCACATCACAATAACAACAAATGGCTGTCACCAACTTGAGAGCTTAATAGGCCACCACATATATTGGTATCCTCTTTAAGTGCCCTAAGCCCCCACTCAACCCCCCACCTCTTTCTATATATTTTTTCGTGGAAATTATTGGATTCTAACTAATTCAGATTGAGTTGAATCAGTCCATTAAAATATAAAATTTATATATTAATTAATTTTTTATTCACATAATTCAAATTCAAAAATTTACTTAAGAAATAAAAAAATATCAAATCACGACAACCGAACTATAGAAGATCTCCTCTTATGTGTAGAGAGAGGCTCTCTTCAAACAAAGTCCCTACTTATATTTAACCCTTCATTTTCATTTTCATGGGGATTGGGCTATTGGGAGTGCCCTTTGCTCTGTGAACCAGGGCGGGCGGTGGGATACTGACTGATAATGCCACCGAGGAGCCACGAGGGGAGGTCGAGCTCCTCCTGCGCCGCCTGCAAGCTGCTCAAGCGACGGTGCGGGCCCGGATGCATCTTCGCCCCTTACTTCCGCTCCGACGAGCCCAAGAAGTTCGCCAAGGTCCACAAGGTGTTCGGCGCCAGCAACGTCAGCAAGATCCTCGGCGAGGTCCCGGAGGAGCAGCGGGAGGACACCGTCAACTCCCTCGCCTACGAGGCCGAGGCCAGGCTCCGGGACCCCGTCTACGGCTGCATAGGCGCCATCGCCATCCTCCAGAGGAAGATGGCCGAGCTCCAGCACGACCTCGCCATCGCCAGGGCTCGCCTCGCCCGGGCCGCGGCCTCCGCCGCAGCCGCAGCAGCAGCAGCAGCGAGCTCGAGCAGCGCCCTTGGGGGGTTGGAGTACGAGAACCCCTACCTGATGAACAATGTCGTCGGAGCGTTCGGGGATGACGGTTACTACTCCGGCGGCGGGGGTGGCAACGGCAGCGGGGGGCCGAACGTGGAGAGCTTCGGCCTGGTGCCGGCGGGATGGAGCCAGGATCTCGGAGGAGGTGTGAGCGAATATTTTGGCCACAGCCCCTTCGTGTTGTGATTGCTACTTGAACTTGTGATCACTAGTCAAATGGACAGACTGCCTCAGTTGAATCTTCCCATCAGATATGTATTAATGTGTTGTGGGGATCAGGAGGCAGCCCTCTTTCTTGTCTAGGGATGTAAATTTGATTGGGGGTTTGAATGTGAAATCATCATCATATCATAGCTATATTCCTCATTAAATAGTATTATATTCGAGAAATATCATATTGTTCCGAGCCTGAAACCTTTCAGGACCACTCTCTGCCGCTGGATAGAGGACGTGGGGTTTGGGTTTCACTCTCCTGTCCAACAGTGACCGGAACCATAGAAGATCTAGACCATTGTCACAGTGTTAGCCAGCAAATTAGCAGCTGCACAGGTAGCTGTTGGTGCTCTTTGGTGTGATCTCTGTTGCCCAGTTTCCTCCCAAGTCATCTGTGTTGAGCGATCTTTGACTTTGTCTGGTAATGGTGTGAGGGAGACAGTGCTGGAACTATGAATGCTTGGAAATAGTAATCAAGATTTTGTAGATCTCAATTGGTTTTTGATACCGTGACGGGTTTTTCGATATAACTCCGGTAGTCATCACAACAAGTCAAGACCCCTTATATGAATGCATGCTCCACTACCTTACTTAGTGCAGAGCGACCCTTTTCTGGTCTGGCCTCGGTCCGGTAAAGACCACCACGGATATGGTAATGACCGATCCATTGATCGGCTCGTGGGCTTATTACTGTTATTACCAAACAGTTACAGCAGATGTGCTTCT
Organism: Lagerstroemia speciosa; assembly: GCA_037672795.1. Taxonomy (NCBI): domain Eukaryota; kingdom Viridiplantae; phylum Streptophyta; class Magnoliopsida; order Myrtales; family Lythraceae; genus Lagerstroemia; species Lagerstroemia speciosa. The sequence continues at coordinate 10,535,396 of CM075290.1, read as the reverse complement.
GAGTAATTTTCATTTTTAATACCGGACATCTCCGGGCTGCTCACCGAATACGTACCGGGGGATAGTACAGGGAATACGCTTTAGTAGGAGCTCGACGAAGTGACAGTCGGGGAAGCACGAGGCAATGGCACTGGAAAAGCATGGAAGTACTGATGGCTGTCCCTAAAAATCCAACCCCTCCATTTCAAACGCGCACTTCTTCTTCTTCTTCCCCTTGTCATCTCAAAGAGCACAACACAACACAGCACTCACACACCACACGACATGATAATTCCCCCAAACCCACACGCCATTTCCTTTTGCTTTATTGATCCAATTTGGATCCAATGAAAATGTGTTCAGTCAACATCCATGTCCAAGTCTCTCTGGGTCATGCATCTTTCTTTCTATCTTTCTTTTCCATTTTACAGTATAATAACATAACGATATGAGATTACATCTAACATCTTCCGACCGCTGTGTGATATGCATAGAAATGTAATTAAGGTTTCAAGGTCTCTTCTCCATGCATGTATACCGTAAAGTAGGTACGATTATGCTCGATGCCGTCTTGCGAGGTAGCCTACAGCTAGAACTTTTGGACCATGTTGTTCCGGGTACTAGGAAGATCCTTGCCGGATCACGACAGTGATGAATCCAAATATGATTTCTTCTAAACCAAACCGAATCAAAAGCGTTTTGATTATCGTGGACCCCCTTTGGTCATGATGGGAGAAGGAGTTAGACCAATAGGTTGTGGTGTTATTATTATTTTTCTTGACAGTAAAAGGAGGGCAGTACGGGTGCCACCCTTTGTTACACTAGTCGGGACTTTCGTATTTAATCAAGAAAATATCAGACGTACTGAACAACTGACACTTAATGTTGGCATTGTAAGTGTGCCACAATGAAAGATTTATTATAGTTTTAAGCCAGTGCCCTTCATGTTCCAAGAGGAAAATTCTAGTAAATAATTTAATGCAAATGCATAGAATGAATTCAAATCTATGACCCTGGATTCACCAAATTGCATGATAGTGAGTTTTAAACCACTAAATCGTGGTGATTGTTGGGTGATTGTTGATTTCATGAAGAAGTGAACCTGCTCTAGTGGAAAGCCTCTCCGCTTGGGTCAAAGGCTGTAACAGAATTTAGCCCAGAGTTTGTTGGGCCGGATCCATCAGCAACTGACGGGCCCAATTCTCACAGCCTCTACAACCCCAAATGGGCCGTTAGATTTAAATGGGCCTGAAGCTAGCACATCTAAATGGGCCCAGCCCAATAGGCGGGGATTCCAGGATCAACCTATGCCCTCCGCAATTCCACACCAAATCAGAAACCAGACTGCAGCTTAGCTAGGGTTTTGACGGCAAAGAAGCAACCAGAGAGAACTTGTTACAACCCGTCGCGATGAGAGCTAAGGTAAGCTCGAGATCAGATATGGCAATCTATGCCCTCTGAAATCCCAGTTTTCTCATACTTAGTGGGATGTTACTCTGAATTGCCCTTGTTTTCCTTTTTGGGTAGTGGAAGAAGAAGAGGATGAGGAGGTTGAAGAGGAAGCGTAGAAAGATGAGGCAGAGATCTAAGTAGTCGATCTTCCTCTCGTAGCTTCAGCGCCGGTGATATGGTCGACGTCATTTCCCGCTTTTTTGTTTATCCTTTTGTGTTCTTTTCTGTTATGACTTCGATGGTTTTAACCTTTGGTGTAATAGCCCGAACACACTTGCTGAATCTTGACACTGTTATGATCTATCTCCTCGGTGAATTGGTTTCGAATTATCCATCTGATGTGCTTTGATACTATCAATCAATATCTGTTTAATATCAGAATGGAATTTTGTCTGTCATGGTGATGATTATGATCTTATCTCTATGTCTGGGGTTTGCTAAAAATTGAAACTTCAAGGTATTAGTTGTGAGCTTATTTCCCCTGCGTATGTAGAAATTTTTTGCTTTGTGACTTGGGTGAAATGGAGACGGTGCTTGATACTTGGTCTGTTTTCGGAATTTCATAGTTTGCAGCAAAGAAATAACTGTTATGGAGTGAATTTCGGAGATCTAATTGCCGGACGTTTGTAATAACATGTTATCAGTTTTCTTCTACGAGATTAACATGTTATGGCTTGTGTTGTAAATGAAGTCAATAAGCTACATGTTGGCATGATTGGTGTGTTAATGTCTATCTGCCTTTTAGCTTCTGGTTTTTAGGGGGACCGTTTCTTTGTCTGGCTTATTTAGTGCACTCCCCAATGTGAAGAAGATGGAGATGGATATCCAGATTTTTATCAGGTTCAAGAAGGTTTGCCACCTGCTTCTGATGTTGCAGCAGTTCGAGGACACAGGCAATCCTACTGATGACCACACTGCCATAGTCACTGTGCAGTACTAGAATGCTACTGATCGTCCCTCCCAGCTAATTGTTCAGCCTTGACCCTAGTCAGGTTCATGCTCCGGAGAAACCTTGCGAGCTCCCCAAACAGCTCCGGCCTGCTTTTTCAGCAGACCAGTGCCCTGGGGAAGACTGTGCTGGTGGAGTTCCTGTCCCTGTGATGTTGGATTTTGAGCTTTTTGGGAGCAACATTTGAGGTCGATGATCACCTCCTCGGTCTTGGTCAGGACCAGGTAGGTCTGGCTCATTTCCGAGGCATTGAGCTTCGGGTCCTAAACCTGTTTTATTTCAACACTTAACTTTGGTGAGCTGCCTCGTCCAGTTTGCTCTGTAGAGCAGTATTAACCAGACACATTTGCAAGAAAGCAGGAACTTCTAATACCCTGTAAGGCCACCTGATTCCTTATCAGATTCAACAGAGACGATTTTTCCTTCCGCGGCAGTAGTAACGGGTAATTTTTCAAAATGGCATAGCTAGAAAGGACTATTTCCAAATATTTATAAATAAGCATATTTCATTAATCCATTTTAGTTAAAAACTATACACCCCGATTGGCAGTATCAGTAAAAAGATGATGTTACACCATTTCAAGTCGGTTTCCACTGCAAAGACCCGAGTACGAATACAAGGAATGCGAGGTTTAAAAGAATGCAAACCTAAATCATCTAAGAAACTACGGGATTGTGGTAGCAAATTTGAAGAATATTTTTGAGAATATGTTTGGTGGTTTGTTATTAAATGAGATATTTACAGAAATGAAGATGTTTTTAAAAAATGCATAAAATATTTCTAGAATTTATATATCATATTTTATAGGGCACGTTTTGAATTATAAATATATATTTTCAGGTCAAATCAATAGTTGTAAAATCATATTTATGAGTGCCCATGGAGAGTGTTAATTTATTATATTCCATTTGAAATAGTGAAAAATACCGGTTAAATCTCCTTATCTTGTAAAGTACAGACCATAAATATTAGAAACCACGTATATTATGTGATTTCCCTTCCCTATTCTCTCGACTAATTGTTCGTTGCTCGTATAAGTTCGATTCCAATTCTTAAGCACAACAAAAACTATTCTAGTAATCGAGACACAAGCTTAGTGTAAGATTTGGATCCGTCACTTTCCAATTCAATCTGGATTTCCTCAGGAAACTACAAACTCAATTGTGTGGGACAAAGGAAGATGTCAATTTTCAGAAAGGTCAAAAGCAGTTTCCTGTAGAAAGATGTGTTTCTTCGGTTAATGGGAAGGAACACCTTCAGTTTTTCCCTCTTTCCCTAACCATCTCCTTGACAGAACAGAACCAAGCTGTCTGCTTCTTTGCTCCTAAAAAACTTCGATTTTTCCTCCTAATTTGCTTTCTATACTATCAACCGGCTAGTGTCAGCTAAGTCAGCAGAGAATTGGGTGAACTGCAGCTTTAAAATCGTGGTAGAATCTTTCCTCCGAGAATCTGCCAGCACGTTTTCTCGCCGCAGCAGCCATCTTAAGCCTCTCAGATTCAGGCATGGCAATGATCTTGAGTATGGCTTCAGCATATTCTTCAACATCTTGAGCGAGAAACCCAGTCTGCTGACCATCTTCTTCCAGAACAATGTCCATCTTCGGCCCAGCAGAATTATGAGCTGCACAAAAATGGGAGAGCATAAGCAACCTCCTAATGTTAACAAAAGAAAAGGGGAACTCATTTTGCAATCATCAAGCACCAATTGGGATGGCTCCAGCTGCCATGTACTCCACCACACTTATACCAAAATGCTCATCAATCATAGAGTGCAGCCCAGACGTGGCATGCCCCAGAAGTTCCACCAAGTCCCTGATCATTAAAGAGTGAAAATTCAAGCTAATTAGAAGATAAACATTTGATGCAAAATAATCGTACATAGGATTCGCGGTAATTTCATTAAAGTAACAAAGTTTTTCCAGTTTAGGTGACAACAACCTGTACTTCATATTCTTATAGAACTCCACATCACCTGCCACCCCCAATTCAGCAGCTCTGTCTTTCAGATTCTGAAGTCTATCCTCATCTGACTTATTCCGACAACTACCCACGAACTGGAGCTTAGGCCGAGGCAAACTGTGATCTAATTTCGTAACAGCAAGAGAAAAGGCCTCAAGTTGAAGACCATGTGCCTGAGATACATGAATGGTGTTCAAAGTACTATTACCCAAAAAGGAAAGATTCGAAGTACTAAATCTGATATGATGACCAAAATCAAGGTCAATCAAGGTCGGTTTATGCAACTGCAGCCCACCTTCTCCGGACGAAATTGGGCAACAGATATGAATATTGGAGTTTCAACTGCTCTTTCAAGGGGAAGCGCCTGCTTGGAAAGATTTGTCAAGACAAATACATTTATCAAAATGGCGCTATGATCAAAGGAAGAGACAAAAAGTTAAATATTTAAATGAGGCTGCAAACCAAGCACAAACTCAAAATGGTAATCAGACACGGGCTACAAGGCATGATTGATCTCTAAATCATTCAATTAGTACTCAGCAGATTGACTGATCGAGTGCATGTGAGGATCAGCAAAGGGCATTCAGCTGGTAAAAGCAACTACTAAGTACCTACATCAGTCTCAAATTTCGCATAGCATTTTCTTTTTAATCTATTTCAAACTTTGTACATTGAGATTTGAGAAGCTAAAAAGAAGAGAGAGTAGGGAGAAGTTGCAAGTCAAACATCCAGAAAGAATGGGAGAGCATAAGATAGTACAAACCTGAAGTCCAGATGTGTCACATGGAGGATATACACGTTTTGTATGATGCGGAACTCCCCACAGCTTTAGAATGTGCGACCGTGTCCATGAAGAGTTCACCATAGCAAGGTTAGCGAATGAGCCCACAAACCCATACATCCAGCTAAAGAGTACATAATAGATGATTTTACATTGGGATAACCAAATACTGCAGACAAGAGAAAGTCATGAGGATCTGGGAAAGGGGAAATGCAGACTTTATACAAGGTTCTAGCAGACATTCCAGACCAGCACACTTTCACCAACCCTAATTGATCCAGAATCAAGAAGCATTCTGCAAGTATTGGGAAACCTTAACATAATAGAGTGACATTGTACACTTTGATAGTACATATCAAGAACAAGGTACCTACTTCATTCAAGCAATCCTAAAAGCACACTGAAAGAATGGAGAGGAATTTTGAAGCTTAGCAAGGGCCATAACGGAATAGCAACAAAGTGAATGATGGATAATACCTGTCAGCAATTCTAGCTTTGTTGTTATACATAGAACTCCGCCCACGAACTCGAGACAACATATCCAAACTGATGGTGGGATAATGAGTATAGCAAATAACTTTGCATCCAAACATTCTAGCAACTGGATATGTAAAAGCATATCCACTCGTGTCAAAGTAGACAGCTGGAGTTAACTGGCGTAGGGCTTCCCATGAAAGGATTACAGAACCGAGACTTTGACCAATCATCGTGAAATATGGGTAAGTTGATGCTTCAACCAGCTTTCGCGTGTACAGATGCACAACCTGATATATACACACAGTCAAAAGCAAATCATGGTGATGTATAACAAGATTCTCTGGAACCGAATTACATTCGTTGAGTCAGGTCACAAGTGAAGAGAAGAAATCCTGTAACTCCAATAGGTGAAACTACTAAGAGGGAACATGCTGGCTTTGTACTTCAGAGCTGACCAGAGCTTCATCATCGACCAAGAGCTTCGTAGTAATAATACAGCCCACAAACAAGCAATATCTCCCATCGTGATCCATATTTAAGTGAAATATCGACAGACTATTGACTGAATGTCTGCAACATTTTTTCTACATTACTGGGTGAAGAAGGGGAGAGAAGTCTTCTAATGGGTACTCATGATGAGAGATTGAAGGAAATATTAGATAGGAAGGAAGTACAGGCAGAGCTTCAGCAGCTGGATAAGCTAAGCAATCCCAACATTTAACAGCAATCATGAAATAACAAGTTTTGCTTATAAAGGTGGGGGATCTGTTACCTGAGGAGCGGAAAGGAGCTCGACTCCGAATCGATCGGCTGCTCGGGCACGGAGGCTGGCGGAGGTGGCGTCGCGGTCGCCAGTGTAGACGACGCAGTCGAGATCGGGACGCTCCTCCTGGACGGCCCTGACGGCGCACCAGAGGACCCTCTCGCCGCCGCCGCCATCGTTGGTGTAGGGGTGGAAGAAGGCGACGGCCTTCTTTCTACCCCTACGCCCCCGGAATACGCTCCTTGCGATCTCCAAGAAGAACAAGACGACCAAGTAGCCAAGAAGGTCGGTGAACAAGCTCCACGACATGATCGAACGAGTCAGATGCAGATATGGAGGTCTTCTGGTTTGAGGGAGATGGAGAAGGCAGTCGACGGGACGCAGTTCTCGAGAACTTGAAATTTACCCCCGAAAAATAGTAAACTGCACTGTTGGTCCTCGTGATTTTATTGGTTTGTCATTTTCCCCAGAACCTTTCATTTAGTTTCAATCTCAATCTTTCCTTAATTTTTTTATGAGAAAAAAATAATAGCGACGATTCAATAACTCTATTATATAATATATAGATCGAATATATCAAATTAACTTAATAATCTTTTTTTGATAGTTAAATATACTTATATTCATATATCTAATTACATGGAGTCTCAACAAAAACTATATCATCAATGTTGTATAAAAAACCTGCCTAACAGAGATTATGTGCTATTTGATTCCTATATCGCTATATCCAAGTGATCTCCCAAACATCAAATAAAGATCTTATACATGAAATATCCAGAAGAATGTTGCTTAATTCCCAGGCTGGTTTGTGGGTTTTGCTGGCTACATTAACCACCTATTGTGCATCACTATAGATTGTATTTTTTTTTTCCAATTCTACTGCAGGGCAATCATTGATGCTACTAATATGGCCACTGACTCAGCTTGATCGGAGAATATGGCTTTAACTTCTCGTATCCAGTGAGAGCTTTGCCTCCCCTCCGTGAAAGCCACACCTGCAACACACGTACCATCCGTTGAACAAGCGACATCCACAAATATCTTGATTGTATTATTTTTCAGATTGTTCATATTGTTTATATTCATATTACTGAATGATGATGATGGTAATAACGATGAAGAATAATGGGATGTTGTAGCAAAGATGTCAACTTGGGTAGATAAATTACATGATTTTATATCAGCATGTTATTGATATCTAAGATTAACACTGTGAATAAAACTAAACAGATCTGGTGTAATATCAAAGAGCAAAACTTTATGTTGTAAATTTCATAACTCATATAGCAGAATACTACTATACAATGAAATTGACTAATTTCCTAGATGCTGAAAGGGAAGTTTGGTGGATCAACTATGAATTTCACCAGATCTAGCAACGAATTAGCTGGTATGTGGCTAACTTTTCATTTCGATTCTCTCCAAGGAACTCGTATGAATAGGCAATCAATAAATAGATGGGTTTTAGAAATTGATGTGGCTTGACACAGTCGACAACAATTGTTCCCCATGTTTACCGAAGGGAGACACTCCCTCGCCATTCTTCATAAGTGGAGTTTGAATCGATTATGAAATTTAAAATGAACTGAATAATCAGTACAAATATTAATCTCGCCAATAGAGTCGCTTCCCTTCTAACAATTTTATATACAGTGAAACTCAAACTCAAGATTTAGATCTTACCAAATTACATAAAAATAAGTTTTGATTTATCGAAACACTCTCCTTCCCAACCTAGCATATATTTAGGATACGTTTTGTACGAACTAATAGAATATATATAGAAGTAGAGGAACAGACAAGCCGTAATTTTTAATTAACCGAATATTCATTCTACCAATATTTAAAAATTATTAAAAATATTTAAAAATATATATATCAATAATTTTTAGATGTATGATCCGGTAAAAAAATGAAATAGGAAGAACGAATGACAAGTACTAAGCACGAGTTTTTCACATTTTACATCTAAAATGACTCAGCAAGTACATTTCATCCAATAAAATGTGAACACGTGCATGACTGAATCATTTAAAAATTTGAGTAATCAAAACTGATTTTTTTTAAAGAATTAATAATTGAACTCATGAACTGAGTCCAATTAATTTCTAGCTAAAACATAATGAATGAATGTAATCTAATTCAATTCTTAATAAACAAGATTTTTTAAAAAATCTTACTTTGATGAGTGGGATTTTACACGACACATCAAATACGTGATGCTAATTAAATTCGACAGGTGAGCAAGTGTTTCTGGAACTATTGAGGAAGGCATTAAATGCATACTAAGTAGGAAAGATTCAAAATGCATTTTAACTAAAAAAAAAAAGGATAAAAATGACAAGAGAATGAAATGTAAAAAGAAAAAAAAAGTCAACCTCGTTTGAGCTGATCTGGCAATTCTTACGTGGAATTCACCTTTTCCTTTTCTTAAATAGATTGAACAATTGAAAATTAAATAAATAAATGAATAAAATCAAAAGAAAAATAAAATGAGATAATTGAGCTCAGCCTCGAGCTCCATCAAGAGCGATTTCCCCTTCAATGGCGACTCTCATGTCCTTACTTACAAGCTCCATCCGCAAGCTCCCTCCTCAGCCTGCACGTGCAGCGACCAACAAGCCCCTCGCCATCCTCAGCAGAGACCGGAAAATGAGGGTCCCTTACGAGCTGAGACGGGGGCAGGACCGCCTCTTCCACGAGCTTCCCTCCGGTCTGTCCATGGAGGTCATCGTGCAGAAGGGAGCTGAACCTGATGGAATTACGGGAGACCCACCTCTGGTTTTCGTTCATGGGAGCTACCATGCCGCCTGGTGCTGGGCCGAGCACTGGCTGCCTTTCTTCTCGAGCCGTGGCTTCGACTGCTATGCTCTGAGCTTGCTCGGTCAGGTGAGTCCTAATCGAATTCTCAAGGAAAAATTTCGCATTTCAGCTGAAAATATGTGCTTGATCGTTTCAATTCATGTTTCAGGGTGAGAGTGATGTCCCTACTGGTTCGGTTGCTGGTTCCCTCCCGGTACATTGATTAGCTATCGATCGTGAGATCCTTCAATTTCGCAGTACGTTTGACAGCTCATAAGAAGGTTGAAATCTCTTCTTGTTATGCATTAGACGCATGCTGCTGATGTTGCTGACTTTATCAGCAGAAACCTCAGGGTGCCCCCGGTCCTGCTTGGACATTCGTTTGGAGGGCTCATTGTACAATACTATCTTGCAAACATTAAAAGCAGACAGTGTACGGGTTAGTGGTCAAGCTTGTGGCTATTCAATGCTTCTCAAATCAAATCTTCTATTTACTGACGTGTTAGTTGAGACCCTATTTAATTTGTCTTTGTGATCATGCGTTCCAAGAGGCTCTTTATCTGCATTAACACATAAAATTATACTGACATTAATGGTCTCTTATTTTGCTGGTTTGGAATTATTTATTCCTAATGAGATGCCTGTATCAAGCTTGAATCTTCGACTGACAAAAGACTACCAGACTCTAGTCTCTTAAGCTTTTACATGCATAAGCTATAACTTAGTGATTGTGGGTCTTAATATTTCAGAGATGCAAGGCTCATTCCCAGAACTAGCAGGAGCTGTCCTTGTTTGCTCTGTTCCTCCTTCTGGCAATAGGTGACGTCCAATTCCATATCTCTCAGTGCTTCTATAATTGTATTTCTTTTTCGCTTGCCATTCCACTCTTTCTGGCTCATATCTCATTTTCTTTTCCTCAGTGGTTTAGTGTGGCGATATCTCTTTACCAAACCTATTGCTGCTTTCAAGGTAATTGCTTCTGACATGTATACTAGAACGGGAAGGATTGTTGTACATGAGGAAGGAGAGGAAATAAGAATAGGGCAAGGAATGAATTGGATGCTTGCATGAAAGGAATAAATTTGAATGTATTTAATGGTCTCGTATTAGGTTTATCAAGATAGTCATGAAAGTATATCACAAACATATGGTGAAAACAGACAATGATCTACTTATCCAGGCAAGAAGAAGAAGAAGAATTCTATCACTTGATTAATTTTTGTGCGTTTCGTGCCCAAAGTGTTTGTTTCTTCATTCTAGATATTTCCATGTATATCAACTTCATCATGGATTGTTGTTTGTTTTGTTACCTGAATTGTAACGCCTGGCAATCTGCTTACTGTTATAACTGTTTTCCTTTTGAAATGAACAGGTCACCCGGAGCTTGGCTGCCAAAGCTTTTCAGACTTCTGTCCCTCTCTGCAAAGAAACATTCTTCTCTTCAGCGATGGAGGATCAGCTAGTGCGATGGTGGTTCATTAGCATGCCAATATTTAGTTACCATCTTATCATCTTCAAGTTTCTGTAGTTTGAGGTTGGAGGAACACCATAAGTCTTTAAAAGTCATCATTTGAGTGCTTGTGAGCTGAAAATGGATAGAGTGAGCTCAATGATGGTTTGATTAAATGAAAAACTTCAACTCTATACTCGCACACATATTAATATATATTCTTCACAGTGTCAATTTCATTAGGGTATTTTGTGCTCCAAGGAACTAAATCTTTTTTCCTGTTCTTTCAGTTACCAAGTGCTGATGAAAGAAAGTTCACAGATGCCCCTGTTTGACCTGAGGAAGCTAAATGCATCCCTTCCAGTTCCATCAATTGCAAAATCGCTGACTAAGATTCTTGTGCTGGGTGCAGATGATGACTTCATAGTGGTATAGTCTCTGTGTGAACCCTGTTGCTTTACTAAGAATCAGTCCGTTCTGTTTCTCAGATACCGTTAGGGGGGCTACTTTTGAATTTCTAGCCCTTCATCTACAAACTCGTCTATTTAAGTTTGAACTTGAGTTTGTAGATCATTTTTCAAATCCCTTACTCTCTTGTGCAATCCCCAAGGATTTATCAAAGAAAGGAAGATGATCTCTGTTTAGGTCTTGCCTTATGCTCCAAGAGCTGACTTTTACTTTCCAATTTTATTTGGTCTGGTATATGACTAGTTAGACATAGGTACCGGCCAGTGCTTAATACTGTTACGAGATTCTGGCTCAGGTTCTGATATCCATCTTTCAGTTGGCTCTTTTCTTCCTTTCAGGAATTTAAATCCAATTCTCACTCGATGAGTAATATCAGATATAGGGGAATGTTCAGTAACAGAAATGGTGTAGATTGACTGGCAGATAACTGGAAATAAGAAGGATGCTTTGTGAATGGAGCTTCATCCTCTTGCTACGAGTCCTTTTAGTTCCTTTTTTTTTTTTTAACAAATCCATCCGTACCACTAGTCGGAAATTTTGAGGGATTTGCATTGATCCTGACCTTGACTCTTCAGGATGAAGAAGGACTTGAGGAGACAGGGAATTTCTATGGAGTCTCACCAATCTGCATTGAAGGGGTTGCCCATGACATGATGCTGGACTGTTCCTGGGAGAAAGGCGCTGAAGCTGTCTTTACATGGCTGAGGAAGGAACTCAGGTAGAGGAACATCCAATCCAAGCATGGTTAATCCGGGGCATCTTGCCTTCTCCATTGATCAAGTGGTACAATTCTTACCTCGTTGGTCAATAATTGCATGTTGAAGGTAAGACGGAACACGACATAAACTGCATCCAAATCTGATCACCGAGAAAGATTTTGGGTTGAAACAAACTTGGGAGAGTCTATCATCACGATTATCCCAAGGTCGGTGGTGTATGTTTTTTTTTTTTTTTCCGACTTGTTGAAGTACTGTTTTGGATCCAAAACTAGAAGTAGATAGTTGCTTCCCATGTATTTGATAATGATGATACGGACTCGGCCTTTGCTAGCCAACACACACCCCATGAAAAGGCAAAGCCGCTGAAGCAGATCGAGACAACACAGTCGACTCCACCACACGACCGAGTCAACAAGGCCAGAGTCTTGTCTGAAATCCGTACATAAGTTGACTCAGCAGCCAAGGAAAGGTAAAACCAAGAACGTGAGCCGCAAGGTTGACTCTCCTGTTCTGGTCTTGCTACTTGCAGAAGCATTCCAAGAAACAGTCAATCCGTATCATATCACTCTCCATTAACTGTAGGGCCGAATTAGTTTAGAAAAACATCACGATTGATTATGTTATCCTGTGAGAATTTCACCAAAGATGTGTCTAAGAAGCTTTCAAACCCAATGGTTGAATCCGACAAGAACTTAGATGTATTAAGCATGGTAAAACTGTTGATGCGACAACCCATCCCATCGCTCCTGGGCAAATTCACTTTGGTTTTCTTGTCACTTGTTAAATATTTACGATAAATCTAGAATTATGCACTTGTTAAATGAATTGACATCGTCGGAATAACCTCTTCAAATTGACAGTTGGGCAAGCTTCTTTGCAGCCAAGAACGGGTTCTGCTTTATCTAAGCCTGCAAGTAAAGGTCGGACTCTGTCCACAGCCGCCTGATTTGCAACCTGGTACCAAGAGAGATGATCCGCTCAGTGCCCGGTAAGCATCCGAAGGAGGAACCCCGAATTGATGCTTGAATGCAATATTATTACCTTATTCCAGAGACTGTCGGAGGCTAATATCACGAACTCATGATCAGGTGTTACGTGTACGACCTCTGTCCCCGGTCCAGCTGTTACCCACCGTTTCAAATGCTTATCGCCGATGGCCCTCGACACAGCCAGACAACCTTGTACTCTCCAAACACCACGATAGCGACACACATATCCGGCCTGCACGGTTTGAGCAGGGCTTCGGGTTAAGCAGAGCATGTAATCAAAAAGTTCTATCACTGATCGAAGCAAGACTCACTCACCGACTCCTCGATCCTCTCTCATTCGCTTTTGACCGAAGCCTTGTGATCGGAGGTGAGTGCCTCGGCAGTCCTGCAGCTGCTTTAAACTGTACGGCAGTCTCCCACGTGCGATATGATGAGATCACCTTCTCGAATCAGAGCGGTGACGCAGCACGAACCTCCATCGACATCCTCCTCCATGAATTCTACATCAAAACGTAACCGTTCCGAACTGCCACTTCGATGCCCGATGTGTTTCGTCCTCTCATCTGTTCCCCGATGTTCTTACCCATGTCCTTTGCAGCAAATTCAGCAGCTTTTGCTCCTCTGCGTCCATCGAAGACACCGAAGAAAGCCTGCAAATGGATAAACGCAGAAAGATATGTAATTATGCCAAATTCATCGCCGCTGTAATGAGTAAAGCTTCGGCATTATGGAAACCAAATTAAGTTTACCTGGATTACAATCTCCTCGGAGACTAAGTGCAGTAGAATATGGATCCTCTAGGCTGTTGGGAAAAGGCCAATCGAATATCTCAGAAAGCACAATCTTTTCTCGAATACGTGAATTAATATACAACTACAAAATAAAGTGAAGAGAAAATCAAATGAAGAATATCAAGATTTTTAACGTGGAAAACCCCTCAGTGTAAGAGGAAAAATCATGGAACTGAGTCAGTAAAACTTCCACTATCAACAAATAGCAGGATACACCGGAGAATATAACACCAATAATCATCAAGGACTACACCCCTGAAATAACACAGATTCTTCACTCGAAGTAAAAATGATGGATAATAGGAATGATTTCACCAAAAAGGTTCAATATGAGATATATTGACGGGCAACCAAACGAGCGGATCTCGAAGCAAGAAGCCTATCAAAAAGAAGCTTCTTCCACCAGAAATCACCCTCTGAAATTTCACGGAAAATAGATAACGTTTTGCCTTCCGTCCGGATTCCAAAACACTGGTGGAATATCCGAAAAACTGCTCCAATTTTCTGCTGACAGTACGGCTGTTGTGCTGCACAATTTTTATCCTTTTATGCTGAAATATAACCCTAAAAAATAATTTTCCTTTTAGTGAGTCCATTGATCATAAAATTCATTTAATTTTCTTACTATTCTTTTAATTTAACAGACCGAATGAGTAAGGATGACCCAACACAGGCTGCCTCTCTTCTTCCCCCTCTTCGAGTAAACACCATAACCATGCCCTTGCTCTTCAACCTCGCGTCGTCCTTTGCCGTCTCCGGCGCCAAGTCAGCGGCCCACGCGGAGAAGCCAGTTGAGAAGGCAATCATCAGGGGCCTCTTCCTCTCCAGTCTACGGCCTCCCCTTTTCTTGCCGGGCACACAGAGGCGCGGCTGCAGAGTGAGTGGCGACGCAAAGGGTGGGCACGGAGACGGCACTGTATATTGACGGTTAAATACAGGATACACAGCGATTCTGGTGGATTTAAAAAAAGAGAGAGAGAAGGCTGATCGGGTCCGTCAGAAGTCTGACGCAAGCTGGGCCTTGTTCCGTTGGACCTAAGCAAAGCTGGGCAGGCTATTTGTTTTTTTTTTTTTTTTAAATAACCAAGGATTAAGAAAGATGCTATTTGGTTATTTGTTGGGTTAATAGTCAAATATAATTCTTCTCCTCTGAGGAATGGATGTAAATAGGGTTAGTTTTTAAAATTAATTGGTTAAAAAGGATTCGATTGAAAATAATTACAAAAGTAGAATTTTGTAACCGCATCTTGCAGATGCAATTTTATTATTAAAGAATCGCATCTTCAGGATGCGTTCACTTTCTTTTTTAATAAAAGGGGAACGCAGGTTGACCATGCGGCTTAGGACAAGCTGAACAGTAAAAATTTAGCGTATAATATATAACGAGCTCGTTTTGTAAATTTTTATCAAATTCTTATTTGTGCAAAATTTTTATAAAATGTTAAATATAAATTTTACGAATGTAAATGCATGAATGATGATTTATACAACGAGTTATTATATATCATACTTTATGTATTACACTAAACGTTAATGCAACGAAGGTTTTAGAGTAAATTCTTAATATATGATGCATAAAAATTCGTTATATAAATTATTATTCATATATCTACATTTATAAAATTTACTCTTAAAATTTTACAAAATTTTACACGTGTAAAGATTTGACAGAAATTTACAAAATGCACTTGTTGTTACATACCAAATAATTACAGAAGGTAGTAGCTCCAATAGTCATTTATATCAGGAGTAAATATTTGATGTGTAATATATAACGAACTCCATTTGTAAATCTCTGTCAAAATCTTTATAAGTGTAAAGTTTTTACAAAATTTTAAGCGAAAATTTTACAACTGTGAAAACTTGATTGATGATTTATATAACGAATTCTTATGTATCATACTTTAATTGTTACACTAAATGCTACTGCATTAACATTTAGTGTAACAATTAAAATATGATACATAAGAATTTGTTGTGTAAATCATCATTAACATATTTACACTTGTAAAATTTATATTTAACATTTTATGAAAATTTTGCACGTATAAAAATTTAATAAAAATTTACAAAACGAGCTTGTTATATATTACACGCTAAATTTTTACTATTCAGCTTGTCCTAAGCTGCATATTCAACCTGCATTTCCCTTTTATAAAAAAAAAAAATTTAAAGTGAACCGCATCTTGAAGATACAGTTCATTAATAACAAAACTGCATCTTCAAGATGCAGTTATAAAATGCTACGTTTATAATTATTTTCAACCGAACCCTTTTTAACTAATTACTTTTAAAACTAACCCTATTTACACTCATTCCTCCTTCTCCTCTCTTACCTTTTACAACCAGTACCACTTTATAATCATTTTTAAAAGTACTATCAGATTTAAGTAAATATTTAATTTGTCATTCTTTCTTCAAAAACTCAAATTTCCTCCTCCCATCACCAATTTCATCTGTCACCCTCTCCTGACCCCAGGTCAACTAACACCCCCAATGCCTGACACCTAGAAGTTGCTGGCCATGACGTCCCTGACGCCCGACAACCTCGACACCCCTGCCGCCCTCGATGCTCGACACCCGACACCCGGAAGCTGTCGACCGTGAGGTGTTGCTGTAGAGAAGGAAGGTCGGTGGCCTAGTGGAAGAAGAGGAAGGGAGCAGGACAGGGAGAGAAAGTAGAGAATAGGGGGTATTGCGGGTGACCGGCATTGGGAGTGTCGAGGGGCGGCTGGCATTGGAGCATCGGGGGCTGGGTAGAAGAGAAGAGGAAGAAGAGGCTGCGAGGTGAGAGGGAAAAAGAAGAGATAGAGGGATTAGGGTTTAGAATGTGAAGTATATTTAGGATATTATGAAAAAATCAATAAAAAAATTATATATAGCAGTGCTAGTTTTTAAAAATGTTATAAAATGATATTAATTATAAAATCCATTCTTTTATTAGTATTAGAAAAATTTTCACATCTTATTTGTTTACATGTTAACTACTTCTTGAAAAAAAATTACTTTTTTTATCCCCTCTCTCTTAATCTTGTCAACTCTTCCTCGGTCCTCCTCAATGACAGATCTTTCCGCCTTGAGCCTAGGTGTGCGGCTACCATCACCTGATTGACTATGGCCATATATACCTCCATTGCTGTTGTTGGTGGCTTCTGCTCGGGCGGCTACTTCACCCTCTCTTCGGGTCTCCAACAGTGCGTCCCCTCTCCCCTTCCGATAAAATCTCTCTCAAGTGCGCCAATCCTCTCCCCAATGCAATGGAACCTTCAATAGCCATTTTCCGATGAATCTCTATTGGCCCATCCACCTCCGCTCAGATCTGGTTCACTTTTGTCTAGATCTGCTCCACCCAATCCAGATCTACTTTGCCCCACTTGTCCGTCCAGATCTGCCATCTCTGCCTAAATCCTCCTCCGACCTTGCCATCTCCGACCTTAATCCAGATCTGCCTCTGCCTTCGTCCAGACCCAACATCACAATGCAGATCTGCCACTACTACCACAGAATTGCCCCTGAGTTTTTGTTATGTGGGCCAAGCGCTCGAGTATAGCTCAAAACACTCTCTTATTTAACTTTTGTGTAGAAATTGAAAATTTCTACACAAGAAGACTGAGGTCTACATGGATTATGGTTTGAGGACCCTCCCAACTTGGTTTTATCGGGGTTGATGTAGATTGACAAGAGGTCGTGATTAAGACTCTGGTAGCTAACCGACTAATTATGATTGTATTGCATGTTGTCTGTTGTGATTTTACACATTTATTATCCTTTGTTGTTAGTTTCAGAGGATCCCTCCATAGCTCTTGATCATGTAATTTATTATTTTCTTGAGCATTTTTTTAATGTACTCGTTTTTAAATAATAAAAAAATCCTCATTACCTTTGAGTAAAAAAATTATTTTTTGTTTGCACCACGCATTATCCCAACCAGCTAAAACGTATCTCGAGAGTAATTTGTGGTCATATCCGAATTCCTGAAAAAATTTCCGTCGACTTTTCCAATATGGGGATCATATATGATAAGTATTCTAATTCCATATAAAATTAATATGTCTAAACTGATTCAAAATTTTAAATAATCAAATTCGAGAAGAATTGTGTCATAATATCATCAATTCGTCAACAAATTTCTAAAATGTGGTAAATTTTAAAATAATTCCTTAATACTATTTTAAAAGCGAATTTTAAACATGTGCATATTTTTAAAACACTCTTTTTATATCAAATTAAAAATGCATATTTAAGATATACTTTTAATATGGTATTCACAAAAATAATTTAAAATTTATTACTTTCTAAAAAAATTTTAGTTAGGGGACGGCATTTTTGGTCCAGTCCTCCAAATTTTAGTACATCGTTTAGACGAGTAAATATTTAGTAAATAATATACAACAAGTTTATTGTATAAATCTCTTTTAAATTTTGATATATGTAAAGTTTTTACAGTTTCTGAGAGTTTAATTTACATGTATTAAAACCTAAATGGTAATTTACACAACGAATTTATTATATATTATACATTAAATATTTACTCCGATCAGTAGGGGAGAATGGCGGTGCAGGCGAAGTTTACCCTAATCCAGGAGCAGGGCAACTCTGATCCCGCGCCCAAACATGTTTAAAACCTCCTCCATCCTCTAGGGTTTTAGAACGTCCTTTCGATTTCCCTTTTTTGGACCGGAATTTCTGTAAAAACTTCGACTTTCAATTTCCCACCATTAACCATCCCAGAAAAAAAAGAAAAAAAAAGCAAAAAAGCGCGGGCAGTGGGCAGAGTTTGAGAGGGGAGACCTCACCTCTCCATACCCTCGCTGGGTCGGCTGCTCACACAGCTCAGGTGATTGCTCCGAGTTAGACACGACTGATCTGTAATGATGGCGCCGGGTGTCCGGGAGCTCACAGTGCTCGGCGAGTTCAGGCCCTTCGGTTTGGTAGCCGAAGCTCTCGATGGCAAGCCCCTCGACGACGTAGCCAACAAGTACGACTACTTCCTCTTTGATCCTCAGACCATCCGAGAGGATACCGATTCCGACCCTATGAGCGGTCACTGTGAACACGAGCTCTTCGTCAGGGGAAACAGGTGATCTCTCTTGCATTGTCTGCTGCACATTTTCTTTTGGAAAATGCGAGGAAGGGAAAAATAGTGTCTGTTGAGGAAATTTTGATTTTTTTCGACAACTACGGGCAGGGTCGCCGGGAATCCGACCTCTGCGCATCTATTTCTCCAATTACGTGCTTAGTTTTTTTGACTAGGTGGCTTAAATTCGACTTGAATTGTTAGCGCACAGCATTTTTTTTGGGAACTGGTAGACTGAGGAATATGCTGTTACGATTTTCTGCCAATTCATTATCTTGCAAAGCTTCCAGTCTCTCTCCATTAATAGATTTGTTTCAACATGGATGCTGATCAAGTAAGATAATTTATGGCCCACTGAAGTTTTCAATTTGTGTTGGGATGAGTGTTTATCAAATGGAATAACCGTAGGGTTGTAAAGAATTTGTACAGGAAATTTCCCTACTCATGTCTGGCTATGGCTGAACTCCTAGTGAAGCATTTATATAACCATAAACCTGGATTCTGGGGTTGAAGGGGTGTATGATTGTCCTGGGATATGACCAACATCTAGAGCATCCATAGAGTTGCTGTGCTATTCGTAGTATGTGAATAAGCAGCCTATTGCATTCTGACCAAATGTTTTTCACGTGCTAATGAAAGGTCATAGCATTAGAGTTGCTGTGCTATTCGTAGCATGTGAATAAGCAGCCTATTGCATTCTGACCAAATGTTTTTCACCTGCTAAAATGAAAGGTCATAGCATTTTTTTTTCCTGCTCCAAGATCATGTATCTTTAAATAGTGTGAGGAGCAAGGATGCTCATTTCATGCAGTTAACTTTTTTTCCCTTATTTTTTGGTTGATGTTTCTCTTGTCAAAAGCTTATCTTTTACTGCCTGTGCTAGGATTATATGGACAACTGGGACGCGGGTATATAAAAGATTCACCTTACCGTCTCCTGTTATCATGGTATGTTGTGTTTGTAGAATCAAAGATAAACATCATTTTATGCAAGACATTTAATTAGCTGTAGTTTCAAAGAGAGAGTGTACAATTGTCCAATACTGTCGACAGAATATAATATAACCGGGTGTTGTTTCTTCTCAATCTCTCATCATGCTGTTTATTTCTACTTTTTTGCAATGCGCAAATTGACCTTTCATCGTTATGCATATATTTAGTTTCAAAACGTTTGATGATCTACACCTCAGAGCTTGTTTCCATGTATTTCATGACAATCTTAGTTGTATAATTATTAATGTCGTTCTGTACCCAAAAATAAAAATGAAGAGATTTACTATGTGAAACTTAACCTTTTGTAACTTGGATTCAAGGCATGCTGGAGTCACTTCAGCGAAATGTCAAAGGCTCATCTTTGTATATTGCAAGTTGATTCCTTGGCAATCTGTAATCTTTCAGGTATGGAGAAAAAGGCATGTTTTTGCTAGTTTCTTTCAGTTGAGCAATTATTCTGTTATCATCATTACTCTGTATCATTTTTTGAGGTGCAGGCAAATTGGAGTCTGAAAGGATCTGTGATTGAGCATTGCCTTTCATTCTCAAATCTATATTCAATTTACTAATTATATCAGAAATTCTTTCCAGGTGAAGTTGTCGAGATCCCGCTCCCTTGTAGCATAACATCTATTTGGCCTCTTCCACATGGTTTGCTTCTACAGCAGGCTGCTGAAGGAGATTTCTCATCAAGTGCTCCTAACATATCTTCAAGTCTTTCATTTGGTGCTTCAGACATATGCCGCCCTAGAAAAGAAATAGGACAAATTAATTTTCTGGGTGCATTTGATAATATAGTCAAGGGAGATGCAGTCCTTTTGTCATCTCATATGATTCTAAAGGATCCGATGGAAGAACCGGAGGTATGTCTAATGACTAAACTTTGGGTTCTTTCAAATGATAAATCCATCTCTTTGTGGTTTGTATTTAATCCTGTTAATAAACATTTAAATTGCATTAAACAGTTGATCTATATAGAAGAAAGGGGAAAAGTCAACATAATGAAGGATTTTGATGAGAGAACTATATGGACCAGTGATCAAGTTCATCTTATGGCTTCATATAATAAAAGTAAGATTTCTCCAAATAGTCACATATGCATTATTTATTATAACTCTGTCAACGCTAACCACTTCAACCTCTTACTCGACCAATTGTAACTTCTCTGAAGGAAAGATGCAGCACTCCTTATGGGTTGCTGAATTCCTTACTTCAAACTTCGATGAGAAAACTACTCCCTTGGATGTAATTCCAGCTGGTCTTCTGCCCAAGCAGTTTTTGTTCCGTCGGATTTGGCAGGGAAAAGGTGCCCATACAGCTGCTTCAAAGGTGCCAGCTCCATGTCCTGCATCTTGCTTTCCTTGAGAAATGCTCGAGTAGGATAATGTGTATATGTTAATTTGCAATTGGTTCTCAAGATATTGTACTCAATTGCAGATACCGAAAATTATACCTAAATATTGGTATGGGCCTTTAGATGTCCTCTTTGTTTAAGTGGACTGTGCTATATAATTGGCTTAGGGAGGTTTAATCTTCTGAACATGGTAATGTTGATCTTCATGCTCGGTGTGGTCATCAGAACAATCTAAACTTCAGAGCTAATTTCTGTACAAAAAGCAATATTTGAGGGTGAAAGAGATTAAAAGCATCCAAATTAAATGCAATTGAAGGGAATTGAAAGTCTTGGCCCATGGAAAAGGGATGACAGGGTTAATGGTGTGTTTGGATCATTGTAAAATGAGAGGATTCCATGGAAAATTTTGCTTTTACACTGCAAAATACAGGGCATTTTAATTTTACCGGGTCCTTGCCATTTTACTAGGCTCTTTCATTTTCTTGGCAATCAAATTACAGAGCTGAGACTATGCATTCTCAGATTACAAAAGCTAAAGCCCATTTTCCCCCTGCTTTCATCCACTTTCAACCTGTCTTCTACCCATTGCAACGGAGGCACGTGACGCCGATGGGAGGGGGATGGAGGCAGAGGACGACAATGGAAGGAGGGATGGAGATGGAGAATCTGGCAAGAGGAGGTGCGGAGGTGGAGAAGCACAATGTTGATGAGAGGAGGTAGGGAGGCGGAGGACAGTAGGAAGAGAGATAGGGGGAGCATGGACTGTGATGACACAGTGAAGAGTATGGGCTTTGGGCAAAGGAAGGAGGGGGGAAAGAGAAGGGCAATTTTGTAATTTAAAGATTATGATATTAGTATTTTTAATCACTTCCCCTGCAATCTTCAACATTTACCAAACATAACAGTTTCGTATTATCATCTACTTTTCATGTAAAATAACAATTTTTCCTGTAATTTAGTATTACAATGTAATCTAATAATACTTGAACCAAACGCCCCATAAAAGTAATTGATTCCTCCCATATTCTGATTGTCGTACTTTTGTTTTATCAGGTTTTTCTGGCACTGGATGATGATGGAGCTCCTATAATTTGTTTCCTTCTTCAAGGACAGAAGAAGTTGTTATCAGTGAGGCTTCAGAGTATCGAGATTAACAATGAGATCCACTTTGATGTCAAACCCGATATGGGCTGGAGCATTCCGGCTGTTTCAGCCGCACCTGTGACAGTAACACGCCCGGGGTGAACTTACTGTCTCTATCTCTTTCTGCCTGTCTGTCTGTCTCTCTCCCTCTCTCTCTTCCCCCTTCCATCCCTCCCCTTTTGTTCTTCTGCAAAGATAACTCTGGTCCAGCTAAGGAGCTCAGTGCAAGAGAAGTTTTCTATATCCTGGCACAATATAGAGGTGACTTAGCACAAGTTCCCTTGCTATTTTATGTGGGGGACTTATTGCCTTAAAATGAGAAAGCAGCTGCTTGTGTTAGCAGATCCTCATTAGAAAAGAAGTGACCTCATTCTTTTGGGGTCTGTGTTCTCTACCACATTGACTCCCATGCTCCTCGGGGATGTTAAATCCCTTTATCAGGAAATAATGCAGAGCCTTTAATATCATTTCATTTTTTTCTTCCTCAGGGCCAAAGTGGGACTTCTGCCTCACAGAGATATCATTGTTTTGGCTCCTGAGAACTCCGTCCTTCTCTATGTAAGCAGCATAAATAATTGGCTTCTCCATTCTGGATGGCTAGTTAACATCCTCTTTGTGGGGCTTTGTTTCTGAATGAACTCTTATTCCGATGGTTAAGACATGCAATTGATAAAAATTGGTTGACACAAGTAGATTCCTAGGGTGGAACTTAGTTTTAAATTGACAGAATAGTGGCCTGAAGCTGATTTTTCAGAACCCCTTTCTTCTTATTATGTTCCGAGTTTAATATGGCCTCTTTCTCAGTTCAATCTTTGTTTGATTGTCAAAATTTGTCTGACAAATTGCAGTCAGGGAGGCAATGCCTTTGTAGATACTTGCTGCCTTCTTCTTTGGGAGAATCTCAACTTCCGCATAGTATGAAGTTCTCAGAGAGTATGACTTTGGCATCTGATATTAAAATAATCGGGTTAGCCGACTCCATTGAAGGGCGCATAAATGTGATTGTCAACAATGGAAAGGTGAATTAACCGATGCATCTAGCACTTAAAGTGATCTGTTACCTAGTGGAATAATTATATTCATCTATGGTTGCTGTGTAGATATTTCGATGTTCATTGCTTCAAAGCCCTACTTCCTCTTTGGCCAATGATTGCATTACAGCAATGGCTGAAGGCCTCAGCTTCAGCTCCTATAATCATTTTCTCATGCTTCTTTGGGGCAATGTTGACTCAAAGTGCGACTCTAGTGTTGATTCAGAGTGGAGCTCTTTCTGTAGCATAATGATGCAACTGTGTGGAAGATCAAAATGCAGCTTAGCTGAATATTCAGTTTCAAAGATTTCATCATCATGGGAGTTCCTAATGAGCAGCCGATTCCATAGAAATTATTGCCAGATGAACTCGTTTGCCAGCATTTCCTCTATGGATTCGCTCGAGAATCAGGAATTTGATCATCAAATGTCAAGCATAGAAGCTAGGCTCAGTGGAGAATCTTCATTTTATTCTGAGCTATTGACAAGGAGCTTAGTATCTCTGCATGCAGTATACGAATGCCTCAAACTGAATAATCTTCGGAAACGGTAAATTTTACAAACGTAGTTCTTGTCTCATTTTCCCCCATAAGTTGTATACTTAAAGGGCTTCAATTTCTTCCCTTTAATTTTCTCCTGCTGCTTATCTTCTGTCATTTCCTGTTTAGAGTTTATGTCACAGAAAATATGGGAACAAATAGAGTTTGGAAGGTTATGGACTGTCTAGATGCTGGAAATTACTATTTATGAGCTCCATAATGGAATCAGTTCAGGAGATGGTTCGGAAGGAAGTTTAATCCCTAGGCAGATGTTAATTTTGTGTAACACTGATTGTGGATTTTCGTTTGCTTGATTGATTCACTGAATCTTTTGACTCCTAATGTGGATGTTTATTTGCTTCATGATTTTTTTGTTGTTGCTTACAGGGATTTGGAGCTTTTGTCTGGTCTTTTATGTACTGTTGCAAACTCTCTAGGTGAAGGAAGCTATATAGATCATTATGTTCGTGATTTTCCCGCTCTTGTGAAGAAGGTTGGAAATTGTCCAGACACTTTGTCCTGGAAAACTCCTCCCAGCTTGTTCAGATGGCTCGAATTCTCACTGCAACGTGGCTGTAATTCTGCGGACATCAATGATCTGCCATCTCTGGTTTGTAATGATGGAAGTTCCGTTGGGAGTCTTGCCAGAAAGATAGTTTCGTTTTACAGTTTATTGTCAGGTGCTGAACGACTTGGAAGAAAACTCTCCTCTGGAGTTTACTGCAAGGTTGCTCCAGGTTCATATTCCACCAGTGAGGAGCACATGGTCTTGGCAATGGTTGGGGAAAATTTTGGACTGCAACAACTGGACTCCCTGCCTCCTGGGATATCCCTTCCTTTGCGACATGTGAGTTAGAGTTCTTGTGTCCTCTGACCTATTTAGGAGATCCTGCCTTAATCGTGAGTCGAACTAATCTATTGCCCTTTTACGCATGAATCCTCATGAAAAATAGGTTGGACACTCTGTAAACTGTATTCTGAATAAGGAATTTTAATTAAACTTCTGCAGAAGATTAGAATTCCTACAATGGGATATCTAGTTACACAAATCTTGATGAGAGATTTCTTTGGACTTCTCAGAGATCTATTGGCCAGGTCTTGCTGGTGTCCTGTGATATTGGTCCTCAGGGTCAAGATACCAAGGGTTCACAATTGCTGAGCGTAGGAGTACTCATAGTTTCGTTAATCTTAGGTCCTTGTTGGGGGTGGCAAATTGTGCTGGGCTCTCCCAGCACGATAAGAAATTCGCCCTGGCTGGCACAAAATTATCATAAGGTTGGGCTGACTCATTTAGTAAGCAGGATATCTTTTTTTCCCCCTTTCAAATTCATCACCGTGCTAGTTATTATTATTTAGATTTTTTTGGGCGCTCTATAGGGCTATTCGACTGTGCAGGCCAAATGTGCTTGGCTGTGCTGGTCTGGCTAGATAATGCTCAGTCCTGACACTGACTTATTGTTTCCAGCCCGGGCGAGGCCCAAAACTGCCAGCCATAGTCCCAGTGCCTTAGAAGCACTCTAGTAGTAGATAAAGTCCCTACTGAAATTATAGACATGGCCAGACAAGGTTCATTTGTAAGATTGTGCTGTCCGAACAAGGGATTTTAAAGTGAAGGGCTTTTGAATCAAAAGGCAACCTTAAGGTTTTGCTTCGTGTCATTCATCATATACATCTTCCAAGCAATTTCATCATCATTATTTCTGTTTTGATCTTGACAGGCATTGGACAGATGCCGAGAATCTCCTCCGAGTGGCTGGCCTGCTGCCGCGTATTATCTTCTGAGTCGAGAAGATCTGGCATTTTCATGTTTGGCTCACAATAATGAGCTTGAAACCCAGAATAATGTGAATTTAATCTCCATGTCTACACCATACATGCTTCATTTGCACCCTGTTACGATCCCATCAACAGTTTCCAATCCGATTGGGCCTGACAGTACAAAGTTTGAGGATGTAGACTCCGTTGATGGTTCTATAGCAGATGGTATGGAGCATATATTCAATTCCACCACACAGTTGCGATTTGGTCGAGATTTGCGCCTAAATGAGGTCAGTCTTGGTCGTTTTTCAATTTAAAGAAGTTGTTTTTAAAACATTGAGATCAATGAGCACAGTTTAATTTCAGGTAAGGCGTCTGTTGTGCTCTGCAAGACCTGTTGCTATTCAAACATCTGCCAACCCCAGCGCGTCTGATCAAGATCTTCAACAGGTGCTCTTTTTTCTACTCTGCTGCATGGTGGTGTAATTTTGGTGGAAAAATCTCCATCTTTGGTGACTCATCAAGCTCCAAAAAATACTGTGATTTATTTTCTTCGCTTCTATCTTTTTTATAGGCTCAGCTCTGGCAACTAGCACAAAGGACCACTGCTCTTCCTATTGGCCGTGGTGCATTTACTCTTGCAACAATTTTCACTCTCTTAACAGAGGTGCTATGCCTTCTACTCATATCTATGTATCTTTGCAAGCCCTCTCTCTCTCTCTCTCTCTCTCTCTCTATCTCTCTATCTCTCTCTATGAGAAGCATTTAAAAGATTTTTAGTTTCCGTTGCTCTTATCTTGCAGGATTTTACTGTGCCAAAGCTTGTTTTGGCGGGTCGATTACCTGCCCAGCAAAATGCAACTGTATGTCATATTATTCCATTGTGATGTTTTCTGCACTATCTTTGCTTTTATTGTTGCTTATATCTGTCTCTTCTATACTAATTCAATAAAGCCATGACACTTCATTTTGTATTACTTTGGTATATCAGTCTTCGTGAAACGTTACCTACCATGTGAAAAAAGAAACTAAGGTTTTTTTTTTTTTTTTTGGGTTTATCCTCCTAAAATCTAATGGGAAAAAGAATATTAGGGATAATCTGGTCAACACATTACAAAAGTGATAACTTCTAAAATTTTGGCCTTGCCTTTGTTACTCTCGTGAAATCTTTTACCAACCAACTTTCCATAGCTCAGGCACAAACAACATAACCTCTTCGAAAAATTGTATTCTATTTTTTGGTTGGTCATCATTTGTATGATTTGTTTTTAGTCTAATGTCATTATTACCAGCAGATTGATATTCTATGACTTTACAACTACTGATATATGTGTAAAACATGCACAGGCAGCACACTAGTCATTATAATTTATGCACCGGAGTATCTAAGTCTGAATAAAATTTAACTTTTCAATGAATTTAACTTCACCCCCCCCCCCCCCCCCCCCCCTTGCTCATGGGATTTTGTTTGAGAATGTACATTCTTAAAGTCCTCTCTATTCTTCTACTTTCTCTTTTGCATATCTTCCTCCGTCCTTTTTCAATCATGTTTACTAAGCTTTGGCATAACATGAGATTATAGGTTAATTTAGATCCCAATATAAGGAACATACAAGAGCTCAAGTCCTGGTCTGAATTCCACAATGCCGTAGCTGCTGGTCTGAGGTTGGCCCCTCTTCAGGTATCGTTTCTTCATTGGTGCTAGCTTGTTCTTGTTTTCAGAATCTACATATAATGTATTGACGATGAAGCAAGAGATGTGAAAACTTCTCGTGAAAGCCAAATCTGTAATCTTCAACTCTGTTAAAATGAGCTTCCTATTCTTTTTCCGTTAAAAGAATTTTGTGCACTTTAGTTCACCTGTTTGTCCATATAATTTGCAAATATGGAATATGCATCAAATCTATGAAAAGATTCATCAATAAGTTAAAAATCTATTAAAATCTTTATGCACCTATTGGTGAGTGAGTGATTGATAAATGACTATGCTTTTATGGCATCGATATTACCACCATTATCTGTCAGGTAATCCTTTAAAGATTTTGCATGAATAATTATCATCATTGTCATAAAGTATCCGCATCTTAAAGTAACTATGTCGGCGCCATATTTTAAGATGCAAAGTGCATATTTACTTTTCAATTGGCTGCTGCAATGCTTGCTGTGGCGCTTCTACCACTTAAAGCATTATTAAGTGTCTAATTTTGTTGGGATGAACACCGCCTGTGCAAATGAATATTGCAGGGGAAAATGTCAAGGACATGGATTATTTATAACAAACCTGAAGAACCAAATGCTATACATGCTGGACTACTTCTCGCATTGGGATTGCATGGGTATCTCCATGTCTTAAGTATCACCGACATATACCAGTATTTTTCACAGGTTTCTAATATCTCACCACTCGATTATTCTTTTAGGGACTGCTAATGCAATCAATTGTTTTGAGAATTGCAACTGTAGAATTTCTGGTGTTTATGGAAGGTACTTTACATAAGAATAACAGAAGCAAATATGGAATTCAGTGTTGTTTACATGAGCCGTATTTTAGTTGTATGGCATCTTATATTTTCCTTTTATGGTGTGATTTGTACTTTTAGGAACATGAAAGCACTACTGTGGGGTTGATGCTTGGCCTAGCGGCTTCTTATAGAGGATCAATGCAACCTGCAATATCAAAGGTAAGAACGTGCACCTTTTGTATATTTTATTGAGAAGAATTTTGAATGACTTAAGAGATACTAAAAGTGTAGTGAACGGATTTTTCTGCTCAGCATTTAGATTTGCATTGCAGCTGTTGGTCAAGCTACTAAAGTTCTCATGTAACCAGGAGTGTATTCCATTTAATGATCAAGGCCGCTGAAGACTAATCCCTCCTTTTCTTTGTCATGCGCGAGTTGATTTTTTTAAAATTTTTTTGGCAGGATCTTTTTGTTCATAACCTTTCAAGCAATTTTGTGGCAGGCTCTTTTTGTTCATATACCTGCTAGGCACCCCTCATCTTTTCCCGAACTGGAGTTACCTACTCTCCTGCAGGTAATCACTTTTGCCTATTTCCAGCCTTTATCACCTTTGCATCTAATATATTGCTACATTGGCTCTCCTAACTCAAGTTTGAGTATATTGTGCTTGCGCTCAGTTATGTATGCTGTCCCTTCATTTCTTTCCCTGATTAATTTTGTGGAGTGGCTTTGCAAATTATATATTATGTGATACTGAGCTGCCTCCAATTTCTTTTTTGGTTGAATCTTCCAGTCAGCGGCACTCGTGTCAGTCGGACTACTTTATGAAGGCTCAGCACATCCACAAACTATGCATATTCTTTCGGTGTGTTTCCGATTAGCTTCGTTGGAAAGGATGACCTCTCCTCTTTTATCTTGCATCTGTCAGCAAATTTTGTCTTATGCCAGTACACATCCATCAAGTGTGAGGAGGGATTGATCCTCTACAATGAGTTATGCAGTAGCTCCCTTTTGCTTGCAGCAATCGTATTAACCATGTAGTTATGCTAGGCCAACTTCAAATGTTCTTTGTTAGTCTCTGGAAATTTCAAGTTCTCTTAGTTTTTGTCAAAAAAGAAATATGTCAGGTTGTCTGCAATTGTTTCATTTTTGAGACATGAGAATAAAGTATCTTAGTTATGTGAAGATGCTTTTACTTTGCGGACCTTGCTTTTCCCCCAGTTACAAACCTTTTTTTTTCCAGTGTGCTGGTGTGAGTGAATATCTATATCTTTTTACACATAATCACTCTATTAGAG
Organism: Lagerstroemia speciosa; assembly: GCA_037672795.1. Lineage (NCBI taxonomy): Eukaryota > Viridiplantae > Streptophyta > Magnoliopsida > Myrtales > Lythraceae > Lagerstroemia > Lagerstroemia speciosa. The sequence goes on along the minus strand of CM075290.1, from coordinate 10,506,158 downwards.
ATTATACACACATAAATTGCATTTGTTGTTGCGGGATTACTCTGTTGATCATGTATGTGATGCTTTAAATGGTAAATGTACTGTAATTGAAGTATTAACCAATCAGATCTTTTACATTTGCAATTATCATTGCATGATCTGCCTTTTTCATTATTATTTTGGTTATTTGCACAGGGTGAAATAGGCCGTAGAAGTGCAGGTGATAATGTGCTTGAGAGGGAGGGTTATGCTGTTTCTGCTGGGTTCTCACTTGGTCTTGTTGCACTGGGTACTTGATTATATCTTCACACTGATGTATATATACATATGTTTGGTCATTAAATTTTGGTGTTATGCTGACACTCAAAAAAGTTTTGGTGCTATGCTGACATTTTTTTCCCCTTCAATTGAAGGTCGGGGGAAGGAAATGCTTGGATCTCTGGAGAGTTTGCTTGATCGCTTGTTTTACTACATTGGCGGCAAAGAAGCTCCCAATGTATAAAATTGTAGATATTTTGACATTATAGTGTTTCCATTCTGCCCTGTACTCATGGAGAATCAAAATTTGAAATCTTTATAGGCATATGACGTAATCTGTGGAGTTCATTTTAAAATTTATATATCTTACGTTCATTAATCATTTTCTATTTTCATCTGTTGTTAGGAAAGATCTTTTTCATCAACACTATCAAATGATGAGCATAATCGTGGAATTGGGCAGGTCACTTTATCCACTCTTTAAGCACTTAACCCCTACTGTCGTGACAACAATATTAAGTTGTGACCATTTATTTCTCGGTAATTGACATATCGGCTTATCTAAATTTATCTGTTGTAGATGATGGATGCTGCTGCTGTCAATGTTGATGTCACGGCACCTGGGGCTATAGTTGCTCTAGCTTTAATGTTTTTAAAGGTAAGTTTTTGAGTATTTGGTAGCAATGTTATTAAAAAATTTTAAAATCAAATGAAGAAAAGTGAGAAGAGATATTGAGAAACATAATATGTGGTTGGCAATGGTCCATAACCAAGGACTTTAGTAAACTGAGCAACTTGGTGAATTACATAAAGTAGTAATCTATTTATAGCCTCAAAGTCCTAATTAGTCTCGGATGGTCATGTTTAAAATGTCAAAATGTTATCATGCTGATATTATAATATCTTAAAGATACTAATTAGCCGATTTGATCAATAGGATTTTATTTCTACATATTCTATTTCCTGGTTAATATCCAACAGTATCTTTAATACTCCCCTCCGAATGAGCACAGAGTTGCCACAGAATGTTCATAATGTAACAATAATTCAATATCATAGTGTTTGGTGTAACCAATAATTTCTCCATCATCAAACTTCATGGAAAACATAAAGGATTTTCTTTTACTGCCAAAAGCTCTCCATTTTTTCCTCTTTTCTAGGCATAACATAATCTATTCATGTAGCTTGGAAATGTCGATTTTAGTTGATGATAACAGCGGACTCGTCCTGATTAACCTGCTCCGATACCATAAAGAAATTTAAAATAAAACGAAGGAAGGAGATAAGAGATATTGAGAACTATAAACACGGTTAGCAATCACTTTTGAGGGGAGGGCAGATTGACATGGAGGGGTGGTTCTGGACGTTTCTCAGTAAAGTCATATTAAGATAGATTACTTTCCAGGGAAGGCATTAAGGGCTTTCCATGGAGTAAGGTCTGGCATAAAGAGGTTCCAACGAAGGTTTGGTTTTTCGTTTGGGAGGCGGTGTGGGGTCAGATCCTCACCATTGACAATTTAAGGAGGCGGGGAGGATCATAGTTAATAGATGCTTTTTGTGTAAGAGGGAGGAAGAATCGATAAACCACTTGTTAGTACATTGCCATTGGTCTCAGTGGCTATGGGCTGCGACATACAGGAGTTTGGGGATTGATTGGGTGTCGGCAGCCACGGTGGAGCAAGGGTTGAGGGCTTGGTTCGGGATATGCATTGCTAGGAACATGAAGAATTTAGTTACTTTAATACCTTTTCTATTTTCTAGACCATTTGGAAGCAAAGAAATAGAAGAGCTTTTGATGGGATAGGGTGATAGTAGATAGGTAGTGGAGGAAGGTATGTTTCTGGCATGCTAAAGTGTATAGAGTGGGGAATCAAGGTGTCTTGAACAAGACCGATATTATGTCATGTTCATGATATTTTTGTACATGTTCATATCTTTTATAGTTTTTGCATCAACTTGGTGATTATTAATAGAATAACTTCATTTACAGGTAAATAATAATAATAAAAAGCATGGTTGGTGATAAGCCATATCCAAGCACTTAAACAAAGAAATTTGGTAAATAAAGGCTCAATGACCCAATTAATTTAGGAAATTAATGTGCTGAAAATATCAAAAGAGACATCATATCCTAATTAGAGTATTAGATTGATAAGATCTTATAGTATTCTATTTCCTAATCAATAGCAAACTGTCTCTTCTATGTATCATGTTCTTTCCCTCTAAGTCCAGTGTGCATCATGTTCTTGCATTAAATTCCACTAATGCCTTCAATTGCAGACTGAATCAGAGACAATCTTATCGATGCTCTCAATTCCAACTACATCTTATGATCTACAATTTGTGAGGCCTGACTTCATAATGCTGCGAGTAATTGCTAGGAATCTAATAATGTGGAGCAGGTATTGCTATTCAAATATCACCCTCTTTTTGCTTCTCTGTAGATTGCTATTCAAACAGGTCACTCTTTTTGCTTCTCTGTGGATATTCTCATTCTTATAAGTCTTTTTTTGTTCTTTTAATTACATTTGCAGGGTTTACCCCTCTAAGGACTGGGTTCAGTCACAAATTCCACCAATAGTGAAAAATGGTGTTAAAGGCCTCGGAGATGACAATGAAGATCTCCAGGAGACAGATTTAGATGCCTTCATCCAAGCTTACATTAATATAGTTACAGGAGCTTGTATTTCTGTTGGTAAGAGAGTATGTTTGGTGTCTTGATGTCTGGAAAGAAAATTGGACGCAGTGCAGATTTAAGCAGCTAACTGCAACATTTTAGTACTACTTTGAACGCACTCTTCCCCTTGAACATGCACAGGACTGAGATTTGCTGGTACAATGGATGGGCAAGCAGAGGAGTTACTATATGAACATGCTGTCTACTTCTTAAATGAGGTATGAGATTGTGATGCTGCTATGTCATGCATATGCTTTTTGATATTTTAAAAAACTGTATCATAATTTAAGCAGATCAAGACTGTCTGTTCTACTGGTGGAACTACTTTGCCGAAGGGGATCTTGCGTCATATTGATCGGGGTACAATGGAAAATTGCCTTCACCTTATCGTTCTCTCACTTTCCATGGTAAATTGTGCATCAACTTGCTCTCTCTCTAGGTTTTTCCCCGCTTGCATATTACATCCAGAATCTGATGCTTATGTGAGGAAAGAGCAGGTTATGGCTGGTTCAGGACATTTACGGACATTGCGCCTTTTGAGATTCTTGCGGGGTAGACATTCTGCAGATGGTCCTCCTAACTATGGAACGCAAATGACTGTAAGTTCATTTACTAAGTTAATAAGAATTACTTGAGACCAATTGGGTTATCATTATCCTACATGCTTTTACTATTTCAGTTGAGAAAGGCCCATTTTTGGGTTTTGCTACATATTTAATGCTTTTTACTAGAGCGTAGCTCCAAGGTCTTCGGATCTGTTGTTGGGACAATTTTCCTAAAAAACTTAGTCCATAAGTCCATGTCTTTTGGCAAGGATGCCTTCTGAACTTTTGCTCACATCATGCCTGAGCGATTAAATGCTTTGCCTTTGACAGGATACTTCCACTATTAATGCTAGTTTGATGAATCTAAGTAATCAATACTGCCCGTCTGCTTGCAAAATTAATGTTTTTGATCTTTCTGATACCCTGCCACTGAACCTAGCTTGGAAGCATCCCGAGTAAATTCTTAAATTTTTATTGAATTCATTCACGAAGCCACATAATTTTCTCATCCTCGTTCATTTGCTGGCTCTTTGTTCCTTTTTTTACAGATAAGCTTAGCTATCGGTTTCTTATTTCTTGGCGGAGGAATGCGCACATTCTCCACTAGCAATAGTGCGATTGCTGCTCTACTGATCACTTTGTATCCACGTCTGCCTACTGGTCCAAATGATAACCGATGCCACCTTCAGGTATCTAAGCAAGTGATTGATAAATTTATTTGTGTCATATTTATTCTTAAAAAAATGCTATCTAATTCCAAGCAACATGGAATTTATAGTTTAAATTTACCCTCTTAAATTTAGTCTTAAAATTTTTTAAATCTGTGAACATGCTGGTTTTTGTGTCGTAGTTCATGAACATTTTGTACAGCCTTAACACCTTCTGTATATGTTTGTGCACCTTCTTGGTGCTTTATGAATGAAAATTCTATTTAACGCTCAAAATATTTTTTTAATCTGACCATCTTGACCAAGAATCAACAAATGCATTGTATTCACATTGAACAGCAGGCTTACCTCTGCTTAAAGTTGTATGCAGTTTTGTTAATGGTAAATAAATAAGTTTATTAATGTAACGCCAAGAAAGGGCATGTGATCATGAACCGAAGATTATGAAAATATACAGTGTTCATGGGCATGATATAAACTGATTTGCTTTCACTAACTGTAATCCCCTCAAAATACCTGTCCATGCCAAAAGTCCTTTTTCCATCTTTCTATACGTCTATTATCCTGTGATTATATCCCATCAAAAGCTCTTCTATTCCTCTCTCCAAACAAACCAGAAAATGGAAAGAGCTATCATCTTAACTAAACTCTTTTTGTCTTTTGAGCTAAACTTCCCAAACCATGCTCTCAGCTCCCTATCCACCATTCCTGCCATCACCCACTCTGTTCCCTTATCTCATGCACCGCAAATCAAAGTTTCCATGTCCGCCCACTACGAAGTAGCGAGTGATTGACTGTCTCTTCCTCATTCTTGCACATGAAGCATCTAGTGAATCATAATCTTCCTTTGCTTCCTCAAGTTCCTGGCCCAAACCACCTCCCATGTGAAGAGTGCCTGCATTGAAGTATGCAGAACTTCATTTAATGGGTGCTTGCCTCATAAATGATTTTCTTCTTGCAGGCGTTCCGGCATTTGTATGTTCTCGCTGCAGAAGCTTGCTGGATTCAAACGGTCGATGTTGACACCGGCTTGCCAGTTTTCTGTCCTCTTGAAGTTACTGTAAAGGAAACTGATCATTACTCTGAGACAAGCTTTTGTGAGGTCACCCCATGCATTCTGCCAGAACGGCTGTTGTAAGTATAATGAGCATTCAAGTTAGCGAACTCTCTATTTCTTACTCTTCTGCAGCTTTTCCAGTAGGAGCTTGAATTACTCTTTCAATCTTTTAAAACTGAAGTTCAATACTGCAGTTGAAGTCTGTTCGTGTCTGTGGTCCCCGATACTGGCCTCAAGTTATAAACCTTATGCCTGAAGGTTAGGTGAATCACGACTTAGAAAGTGTCGTCCCCTTGTTAAGTTTTCTCACCATTTGTGATAGTTTTTGTCAGAGCATGTTCAACATAGTTGGTTTTTGGTTTTTGGTTTTTCAGAGAATCCGTGGTGGCGCCCTGGGTCCAGGCACGATCCTTTCAATTCAGGTGTGCTTTATATTAAGCGGAAGGTTGGGGCTTGTTCATACATTGATGATCCCATTGGATGCCAGTCCCTCCTATCACGGGCAAAGCACAAGGTTCATTGATCTTTATTGATGATCTTCTCTTTGCTAATTCTTTATGCCGATCAATATCTAATTTCATCTCCTGTGTTGCAGGTTTTCAACAAAGATGATGGTTATGTATCAGTTGATCAGCTTGTCAGCACATTTTCCTCCGATCCTAGCTTAATTGCCTTTGCGCAACTGTGCTGTGACCCCTCATGGAATAACAGGCAAAGTGCTTTTATGAGTTGTGCACATCCATGGAGGCAATATTTGAAGTGATTTTTCCTTATGCTTTAGGTTGTTTTAATTTTTATTTGATTCTTGACCTGTAACAGAGCTTCTTCTCTGGCATTCCGCAGATCCTTTGTTGATTTCCAGGAATTTTGCTTGCAAGTCTTGTTCGAGTGTGTGAGCAAGGACAGACCGGCTCTTCTGCAGGTATTTAAGTACTTTTCAAGGAAAAAGAAAGGCCTAATCTGAATTTTGTGATTGTTGGTTTCACTTAAATGATGACTTGACAATAAAGGTGATGTAAATCGGGGAAGAATTTACTCATAGCTGTGCTAGCAGTCACTGCTATTGACTCTTGTTTTGCATGCTTGAAATTATTTTCATCTCTCAAATTTCTATTCGGGAATGCTTGACAGGTGTATTTATCACTCTACACAGCCATCGAGGCCATAGCTGATCTTATTACTGGAGATGGCCCTGTTTCTTGCGACACATCATCAGTCTCGAGTTTGAAGGTATCATATACTTCAATGGACCATCCAGGATAAACGAATTTTACTTATTTGACCTCTTCTAGTAAGACCATTTTCTACACCAATTCTGCAGCTTGCTTTGACGTACAATGAGGCTCTGATAAGCGGACGCCTGCCCACTCTGAAAGGCGGCATCATTCAGCCCGTCTTTGTTGTATCCCTCCGAAAACGCATAGAGGATCTCTTCCTCTGTTCGACAAGCCTGAGGGATGACCTTGCTACGTACTTCAAATCAGGGAGGTGGCCTTCCGTGGAGAGGAGGTCAATAATCCTTTCCATGTACCTACAGTGGCACGGTGTTCCCCCTCCACCTGTGATGAGGAAAGTCGCCGAGAAAATCGAGCCTGTGCGGAAGGTCTCACCGTCTTCAGTTGTGTTGTTGAGATTATTATTGCCGAGCACCCATATCAGCGCAATCAAGGAAATGGACAGGCTGCTCTGCACCTGCTGACAAAAAAAAGGGAAAAAACAGAGCGCTATCGGATGCAAGTGCCTGACGATCCAAAGCTGCAGCTCGGTGTGCAGCATAGTACCAAGTAGGGTGATTAGAGCAAGTACCGGTGGTTTGTTTCTGCACGCAGTGGTGCTGGAACTGAGCTTTGTTTACATTAAATATATGCATCTGCAAGCAGTGGTGCGGGAACTGAGCTTCTGCAACATTAAATTATGAGTTCTGCTGTTCCCCCAAAAAGTTTTGGGCAATAGGATGTCTCTGCGGGGAGTCCAGTCTGTAAGTTGTAAAAAATGCAAGTATCGGTCGACATGTTGGAATTCAATTTCACGTTTTCCTGCATGGCCTGTTACTGGATCTGCAGACCAACATAGTTCTACAACTTTAAGAGCAGCGTCGCTTGCAACTTCTGGGGCCTGTGAAACCAAAATGTGAGCTGTGAAGCTTTTCCATTTTTTATTTGTGTAGGCTGCGGAGGATTTGGCGCATAAAATGGAAACTGGTGCATTTAGCAGCTTTTATGGTTAATAGTGTGCTGTTATACAGGTGTGGTAATGTGAAGTTTGAAGTAGAAAGCACCATCAAGACCGGTGATTTAGTGGTGCAAAACTTATTCCCATGTGATTCGATGAGGTTAAGATTTCAAGTTCGAATCTAAGAAAAATTGCTAAAAAGGAATTATTTTGGGTCTGAAATTTAGCTGACACTAGCTTCTCAAGACACTGAGCAGAGGAATAACAATAAATGTTTCAGAATCACCCTCAGCGGTTCCAGTTATGTTGAACAGTTGCTGAAACTGAGAATCAGACAAATTTCGACCCTTAACAGTGTTGCTCTTTCGCCACTAGGTTGGTCCACGCTGCTGGCCTGGCCCGCGGTCGTCCGGTGTAAGTTGGATATTCAACTGGTACTTAATTTTACTTAAAGATTCGGCCCATTCCTGATGGGCTGGATCTATATGTTCACTTGCTTTTCCTTAAAATGTTTGGTCATGTGCTGGGCCTTGTTGGGTGGTCTGGACCGGATCATATTCAGTTATTGGGGTATCGTGCAGGGCAGAGACCATGCCTCCTGGCCCAAACGGCCCGATAACAGTCAAGGGCGACAGGTTTTTGGCACAAGAACGGTTGTTATCGTGCCGGGCCGTGCCCAAATTTGCTGGCCCGTGTCCTAAATCGTGTATACCGTCCAGGAAGTATCGCAGGCCGGGGACATGGCCTAGGTGAAGGTTACCATATTCCTGGTGTGGGGCAACTCTGCCCCCACGTCCAAGCATGCACATAACCTCCCGACTAGGGTTTTGAAACCCTCTTCCCGCCATTAATTATACTTCCTGGACGGTATACCAAAAAAAAAAAAAAAAGAAGGGAGACGACTGGACTGAGCTCCGTTATACCGCCGCGCCCGGGAACTCAACAGTGCTCGGAGAATTCAGGTATTTCGGCTTGATCGCTGAAGCTCTCGACGGCAAACCCCTCGACGACGTTGCTGAACATTATTACTTCCTCTTTGGTCCTCAGACCATCGGGGACGATCCCGATTCTGATTCGGATGCCTCCACGAGCGGTCACTGCGAACACGAGCTCTCCCCCTAAGCCCCCGAAATACGCTCCTTGCGATCTCCAAGAAGAACAAGATGACCAAATAGCCGAGAAGATCGGTGAACAAGCTCCACGACATGATCGAACGAGGCAGATGCAGATATGGAGGTCTTCGGGCTTAGGTGAGATGGGGAGGGCCGTTGACGGGACGCAATTCTCCTCCCTCCCGTCAGACAGAGAACTTGAAATTTACTCCCGAAAAATTGGAAATGCACTGTTGGTCCTCTTGATTTTATTGATTTGTCATGCTCCCACGAACCTTTCTTTTAATGTCGAACTCAATCTTTCCTTAATTTTTTTAATTAAAAAAGAGGACAAACTGATCAGATTTCCGTTTTTAACAATCAACATATAAGATAAATTGAACAATTAGTATAAACACTGATCTTGTCAACATAACACCATAAAAAACTTAGTATAATCTAAAAAATCAATATCCGTTAAAATTTGGGCTCAAAAGTCTTTTCTAACAATTTTGTTTAGAGTGTGACTTTAATATGGAATTTAGGTCTTATCAAATTATATGAGACTGAGTTTTGAATTATTAGACCACCGTCCTTTCATACTTGACGTATATTTAGGATACATTTTGTACGAACCAATATATATATATATATATATATATAGAAGTAGGGGAACAGACATACCTTGGTCTTTAATTGAGAGGATATTCATTCTACCAATATTTACTGAAGTGTTAGTTGAGACCTTATTTGAATTTGTCTTTGTCATCGTGCGTTCCAAGAGGCTCTTTATCTGCATTAACACATAAAATAATACTAACATTAATGGTCTCTTATTTTGCTGGTTTGGAACTAACTATTTATTCCTAATGAGATGCCCTTATCAAGCTTGAATCTTCGACTGACAAAAGACTACCAGACTCTAGTCTCTTAAGCTTTTACATGCATTAGCTATACCTTACACTCAAGACCGTCTGTATCGTGCCTAGGAAGGTTGCTTGTTTTACAGACAGCAACAGGTTGCCTGAATCGACTATAACTTAGTGATTGTGTGTCTTAATATTTCAGAGATGCAAGGCTCATTCCCAGAACTAGCAGGAGCTGTCCTTGTTTGCCCTGTTCCTAGGCAGGTTGTTTGTTTTACAGACAGCAACAGGTTGCCTGAATCGACTATCACTTAGTGATTGTGTGTCTTAATATTTCAGAGATGCAAGGCTCATTCCCAGAACTAGCAGGAGCTGTCCTTGTTTGCCCTGTTCCTCCTTCTGGCAATAGTTGACGTCCAATTCCATATCTTTCAGTGCTTCTATAATTGCATTTCTTTTTCCCTTGCCGTTCCACTCTTTCTGGCTCATATCTCATTTTCTTTTCCTCAGTGATTTAGTGTGGCGATATCTCTTCACCAAACCTATTGCTGCATTCAAGGTAATTGCCTATGACATGTATACTAGAATGGGATTGATTGCTCTATTTTTTTTTTTCCCCAAAAATGACCTCGCAGTTCTGGTACATGCGGAAGGAGAGGAAATAAGAATAGGGCAGGGAATTAATTGGATGCTTGCCTGAAAGGAATAAATTGGAATGTTTATAATGGTATGGTATTTGGTTTATCAAGATATTTGCGAAATGTAGATCGTGAACATACTTTGAAAACAGACAATGATCAATTTATCTAGGCAAGAAGAAGGATGAGAAGAAGAATTTTATCAATTGACTAAATTTTGTGGGTAGCTCATCCAAAGTGTTGGTTTTTTGGTTCTGGATATTTCCATGTCTGTCAACTTCATCATGGCTTGTTGTCGATTTTGTTAACTGAATTGTAATGCCACGCAATCTGCTTACTGTTATAGCTGTTTTCCTTTGGAAATGAGCAGGTCAGTCATAGCTTGGCCGCCAAAGCTTTTCAGACTTCTGTCCCTCTATGCAAAGAAACATTCTTTCCTTCAGCGATGGAGGATCAGCTAGTGCAGTGGTGGTTCATTAGCATGCCAATATTTAGTTACCATCTTATCATCTTCAAGTTTCTATAGTTTGAGGTTGAAGGAACTATAAGTCTTTAAAAGTCGGCATATGAGTGCTTGTGAGCAGAAAATGGATAGAGTGAACTCAAAAAGCGTTTGATTAAACGAAAAACATGAACTATATACTCGCATGTATATTATAATGTATTCTTCACACGTGTCAATTTCATTAGGACATTTTGTGCTCTGAGGAACTAAATCATTTTTCCTGCTCTTTCAGTTCCCAAGTGCTGATGAAAGAAAGCTCACAGATGCCCCTGTTTGACTTGAGGAAGCTAAATGCATCCCTTCCATCAATTCCGAAAATCCCTGAATAAGATTCTTCTGCTGCGTACAGATGATGACTTCATAGTGGTATGTTCTTTGCCTGAACCATGTTGGTTTACTAAGAATCAGTCCGTTCTATTTCTCAGATGCTGTTAGAGGGGCTACTTTTGAATTTCTAGCCTTTCATCTACAAACTCGTCTGTTTAAGTTTGAACTTGAGTTTGTAGATCATTTGTCAAATCCCTTCCTCTCCCTTGCAATCCCTATGCAACGGATTTATCAAAGCAAGGAAGATGATCTCTGTTTAGGTCATGCTTTATGCTCCTATAGCTGATCGTCTCGTCCTTAATATTGTTACAATGTTCTGCTCCAGGTTCTGATGTCCATCTTTTAGTTGCCTCTTTTCTTCCTTTCAGGAATTTAAATCCAATTCTCACTTGACGGGTATTATCAGATATGGGGGAACCCTAAGTGACAGAAACGGTGTAGATTGACTCGCGGATGAGTGGAAATAAGAAATATGTTTGAGCTTCGTCCTCTTGCTATGAGTCTGTTTTTTCTTTTTCCTTTTCTTTCTTCTTTTGTTTTTACAAATCCATCCATACCACTGATCCTGGCTTGGCTTTGATTCTTCAGGATGCAAAAGGACTCGAGGAGACACGGAATTTCTATGGAGTCTCACCAATCTGCATTGAAGGGGTTGCCCATGACATGATGCTGGACTGTTCCTGGGAGAAAGGAGCTGAAGCTATCTTTACATGGCTGAGGAAGGAGCTCATGTAGAGGAACATCCAACCCAAGCGTGGTTAATCTGGGGCATCTTGCCTTCTCCATTGATCAAGTGGTACAATTCTTACCTCATTGGTCAACGATTGCATGTTGAAGGTAAGACAGAGCACGACATAAACTGCATCCAAATCTGATTGTTGGGAAAGATTTTGGGTTGAAACAAACTAGAGAGAGTCTATCATCACGATTATCCCAAGGTTGGTGGTATATGTTTTGTTTTTTAATCGACTTGTTGAAGTACTGTTTTGGATCCAAAACTAGAAGTAGATAGTTGCTTCCCATGTATTTGATAATGTTATGGATCCCAATTTTCCAGATGTTACATGTGGTGCTCCTGCCTATCCATTGTAGTGTTAAGAGCGAGTCATTTTGGTCGCATGTCTCTTTCTTTGAATAACAAATTGTCTCGGTCTTACGGATGGAGATTTACCTTTCAGTGGACTGATCCAACTCGTATTAGTCAAGAATCATTTAATTTGTTATAAACTGTAAACAACAACTTGCATTCGGTTCTGGTGGGGTCCGGGTTATCGGGAGCTTCACTTTTTACAGATATCTGAATGATCTTTTGACATTGACTCTGCCTTTACTCATAGCTGTGCTAGTAGTCACTGCTATTGACTCTTGTTTTGCATGCTTGAGATAATTTTCATCTCTCAAATTTCTATTCGGGAATGCTCCACCGGTGTACTTATCACTCTACTCACAGCTATCAAGGCCATATCTGATCTCACTACGGGAGATGGCCCTGTTTCTTGCCACACGTTATCAGTCTCGAGTTTGAAGGTATCATATACTTCAATGGACAATCCAGGACAAACTAATTTTACTTATTTTACCTCTCCTACTAAGACCATTTTCTCCACCAATTCTGCAGCTTGCCTTGACGTACAATGAGGCTCTGATATGTGGAAGCCTGCCCACTCTGAAAGGCAGCATCATTCAGCCTGTCTTTGTCGGGTCCCTCCAAAAACGCATAGAGGAGGATCTCTCTCTGTTCGACAAGCCTGAAGGATGACATTGCTACGTATTTCGAATCAAGAAAGCGGCCTTCTGTGGAGAGAGTCAGTAATCCTTTGCATGTACCTGCAGTGGCACGGTCTCCCCCCTCCACCTGTGATGAGGAAAGTCGCCGAGAAAATCAAGCCCATATGGAAGACCCCACCATCTTCAGTTGTTGCATTGTTGAGATTATCATTGCCGAGCACTCATATCAGCGTGATCAAGGAAATGGACAGGCTGCTCTGTCCCTGCTGATAGAAAAATACCATAATTCGATTTCTCATGGCTTGGACAATGGGGTCGATGTTGCTTGGAAGCAAGTGCCTGACAATCCAAAGCTGCAGCTCGGTGTGCAGCAAAGTACCAACTAAGTGATTAGTGCAACTACCGGCGGTTTGTTTCTGCGAGCGGCGGTGCTGGAACTGAGCTTTTGTGGACATTAAATATTTGTATCTGCAAGCAGCGGTGCGGGAACTGAGCTACTGTAACGTTAAAATTATGAGCTCTGCTGTTCGCCTAAAAAAAAAGGGGCATTGGGATGTCTCCGCGGTGAGTCCAATCTGTAAGTTGTAGTAAAAAATGCAAGTCTCGGCCCACATGTTGTAATTCAATTTCACTTTGAAAGAGATGTTATGAAACTGGAAATTCACCACACTGTGGTGTGTATTTCTATATATTGATGTGATGATGTACATATATATGGTAACACAATATTACATCGTATAATATATGGAATCTCCTGATACTTTCTATTTTATGTAAGTCTATCCATTACTCCCCCGCAAGCGTAATGGGAGGTCACGAACATTGAGCTTGGAACGAAACCACTGAAAACGTGCAGCGGAGAGACCCTTAGTGAGAATGTCAGCAGCCTGATCATCAGTACTGATGAAGCGCACAAGGAGTAGGTTGCGAGAGATGCGCTCGCGGACAAAATGATAGTCAATCTCTATATGTTTAGTCCGTGCATGAAAGATCGGGTTCTCCGTTAGATAAATAGCCGAGAGATTGTCACACCAAAGAGTCGGCGGACACCGAGGCAAAAAACCAAGCTCAGAGAGTAACGATTGAATCCAGATCAGTTCAGCAGTGGCATTGGCTAAGCTCTTATATTCAGATTCAGTACTGGAATGAGCGACGGTACGCTGTTTCTTGGAGCTCCATGATAGAAGATTGCTGCCAAGAAATAAAGCAAAACCGCTAACCGATCGGCGATCATCGGGGTTACCAGCCCAATCGGCATCAGAGAAACCATGAAGAACAAGATGACGATCCTTTCGAAGCTGGAGACCATAAGCAATGGTACCTTTTAAGTACCGAAGAATGCGTTTGACAGCTGTCCAGTGAGTGGATGTTGGGCGGTGCATGAATTGACAAGCATGTTGAACAGCATAAGTGATATCGGGTCTAGTCAATGTGAGGTACTGAAGTGACCCAACAGCTTGGCGGTAAATTGTGGGATCAGGAAGAGGATCGCCATCTAGAACAGAGAGACGAGCGCCAGTAGAAACTGGAGTAGACGAAGGTTTGCAGTCCAACATGGCATGTCGATGAAGGAGAGAATGAATATACTTGGACTGCGTCAGAAGAAGCCCATCATCGGTAGAGTGGACTTCAATGCCGAGAAAGAAGTGAAGAGGCCCCAGGTCCTTCATAGAAAATTCTCTGTGGAGAGATGCTAGAAGGAAATCAAGAGGAGCAGTCGGAGAGCCTGTAAGGATGATGTCATCAACGTAAACCAGCAAAAACACAACATAATCTGAGGTGCGTAGAATAAATAAGGACGTGTCAGCAACAGAGCCCGTAAAGCCAAGGGAGATGAGGTATGAGCTAAGTCGGAGGAACCATGCTCGTGGTGCTTGTTTCAGGCCATAAAGAGAGCGTCGAAGACGACAAACATAACCCGGATGCTGCCGATTCGTGAAACCTGGTGGCTGCAACATGTAGACCTCCTCATTTAAGTGTCCATGAAGGAAGGCATTGCTAATATCTAGCTGACGAATAGGCCAATCAAGAGAAATGGCAATAGAGAGCGCCGCACGGATTGTAACAGGCTTAATAACAGGACTGAAGGTAGCATCATAGTCAATACCTTCCTGCTGAGTATATCCCTGTGCGACAAGACGGGCTTTAAAGCGATCGATGGAGCCATCAGACTTGGACTTTATCTTATAGACCCACTTACAGCCAATAAGTTTTCTACCCGGCGGTGGGGGAACTAGATCCCAAGTATTATTACGAAGGAGGGCCTCATACTCGTCATGCATGGCAGCCATCCACCGAGGGTCCTTCTGGGCGGTAGAAAAGGACCGCGGTTCCTGAGGTGTAGAAGTGACAGCGAAAGCCGTAGGGTGCCGGCTGATAGAGAACCGACGTGGTGGTAACGAACCATCCTGAGTCCTGGTAATCATCCGATGGGTTCGTTGTGGTGCAGACTCGGGAACATTGGCTGGCACAGAGGAGGTCGGGGAATCTTGAGCAGAGGTGCCAGCTACTGTATGTGGTATGAAAGGACCAACCGGTGATAGTGATGAATCAGGTAAAGAGGAGGGAAAAGGAAGAGAGAGAGGAGAAGGAGAAAGACCTGTTGGCGAGTCGACCGGAGAACCCTCGGAATGTCCTCTAGAGCAAATCGGAGCAGCCGCACAAGGGAACTCACGTTCATCAAAGACCACAGTACGGGCGATAAAAAGGCGACCAGATTGAAGATCAAGACACCGATAGCCAACAAAATTAGGTGGGTAGCCAAGAAAAAGACAAGGACGAGAACGAAACTGGAGTTTATGATTATTATATGGACGCAAGTAAGGGAAACATCGACAGCCAAAGACACGAAGAAAGCTATATTCTGGAGGAAAACCATGGAGGACCTGAAATGGAGAAAGAAAACGAAGAGAGCGGGTAGGCAGACGATTTATGAGATAAACTGCAGTTTCGAAGGCAAAGTCCCAGAACTTCTGTGGGAGATGTGCATGTGCCAATAGTGTGAGGCCCATATCAACAATATGTCTGTGTTTACGTTCTGCGGAGCCATTCTGCTGTGGAGTATGTGGACAAGAGATTCGATGAATGATACCATTATTTTGCAATTCATGTTGAAAGTCATAGGAAAGAAATTCTCGGGCACCGTCAGACTGTAGCGCCTTAATTTTTCGATCAAAGAGGTTTTCAACTTGTAGTCGAAAGGCACGGAAAACTCGAAGTGCATCGGCTCTTGTTTTCAGAACAAAGAACCAAGAGAACTTACTAAAATCATCCAAAAAATGTATGTAATATGAATGGCCAGTATGAGAGAGCACAGGTGCGGGTCCCCAAATATCAGTATGAATGAGTTCTAATGGAAAAGAACTATTATTCATCGTGGACGGAAAGGGAAATTGAGAAATTTTGCCAATCTGACACGAAGAACAGATTTGTGACACATGATCACTGGTTATTTTCTCAGAGAACAAGGACACGACTCTACGAACAATGGGAAAAGCAGAATGACCAAGACGTTGATGCCAAAGCGTACTTGATGTGGTGGCGAGAAGAGCACAAGAGAACGGCGAGCGACTGCGATCCGACTTCATGCAATAGAGGCCATCCTTAAGAGGTCCCCTGGCCAGCTCTTGTTGAGTGTGCAGGTCCTTCACAACAAAAAAGGTAGGATGGAATTCAAAAAAGCAAGAATTATCCTTAGTAAATTTAGGAACGGAAAGTAAGTTCATAGAAATATGAGGTGTACAAAGGATATTATTTAATTTAAAATGACGGGTAGGGGTAGAGAGAATAGAAGAACCGGATGAAATGATGGGTAAACCTGATCCATCACCAATCATCAGCTGATCCGGATGGGAGAGAGTCTCATGAATATTGAGATTAGACATGTCAGCAGTGATGTGATGAGTCGCTCCCTAGTTAACATACCAGTCGAGGTTCCGAGTGCTAGAATCTCGATCATACAGAACATTAGCCTGTGGAATTTGGAAATTTTGAGGAAGATAGGGACAAAATGCAGCCACATGACCTGATTGCGTGCACAGTTGGCAGGTAATTGAGGAGGAGGTCCCATGGGCCCAATGTTTGGGTCGTGGCCCATAAGCAGCTGATGGAGTAGGTAACGGCAAGTGAGTGGGCTGATGAAGCTGGGATAAATTAGTGGGCTGTTGAAAACCTTGGGCCGAACTTTGCTTGTAGGAAGGCCCAGCAGTTGCATGGTCCAGCCCATGCTCAGCTGGAACTGATTGTCTTGACCCAGTGTTGCCCGAATAATAGGAACCACGCCCAAAATGTCTTCCACCGTGATTCTGAGAGAAATTAGGGTGAGGATAACCCGAATGGCGTCCTCGGCCCCGACGAGCAGACCCGCGACCTCGGCCACCAGGAAACGTCGATCGACCACTGTATGCGACATTGACGGTAGGAAGAGCACCACTAAGCCCGGAGAGAGGAGGACCTGTTCTTGAACGACGGTAAGCACGTCGGGCATCCTGATTCAGCAGGAGAGCAGATAGGTCGTCCGTTGTCATCGAGCCAATCGTGGGAGCGAGGGAAAGAATGAGCGGCTCCCAGTCCTCTCCCAGCCCAACAAGGATTCGGTCATTGATTTCGGACGACTGCTTTGGTTGTCCGACTTGGGCAAATCGGGTGCGTCCTTCAGGTAATCCTCCATCGGGCGTTCTCCTTTCATAAAGTCTCTCCATTGCTGCTCAAGAAACTCACGTTGGGCATATGTTTGTGAGTCGTATAGGTGTTGAAGTTTGGACCAGGCGTCTGCCGCTGATCGAAGGCCGACAATCTGCAGACCAACTTCCGGCGTGACAGCAATGTAAATGCAGGTAAGACAAAACTGATCGTAAGTTCTCCATTGTTGAAATTCTGGATTGGGAGATTCGATAGTGGCGGTTCCTTGGTTGGTAGTGATGACAGAGGGAGGTGCAATCTTCGACCCTTCTGCATATTCAAGTAAACCGTATGATTCAAGGAGGGACATCATAACACTTTTCCACAGATAATAGTTGCTGCCATCTAGTTTGATGGGAATGGATGGCAAGCTGTTAGGCAACAAGGGCTGGCTGGTAACAGAGGCCATGGATTTGGTGAAAATGTAATTTCAGGGAGGTAGAAAGGACGAATGAAATTTGGGCTGGTTTGGCTGAGGTAAGCACAGATGAGCAGAGAGGGACGAGAATCAGAGTTGAGAGTTTTCTCTTGGGCTCTGATACCATGAAAGAGATGTTATGAAACTGGAAATTCACCACACTGATGCTGTGGTGTGTATTTCTATATATTGATGTGATGATGTACATATATATGGTAACACAATATTACATCGTATAATATATGGAATCTCCTCCTGATACTTTCTATTTTATGTAAGTCTATCCATTACACTTATTCCTGCATGGCCAGCTACTGGATCTGCAGACCAACATAGCTCTACAACTTTAAGAGAAGCGTGACTTGCAACTACTGAGTCTATGAAACCAGAATGTGAGCTGTGAAGCTTTTCACTTGGGTAGGCTGTGGAGGATTTGATGCATCAAATGGAAACTGTTGCACTTGGCAGCTTCTATGGTTAAAAAGCATGTGCTATTCTAAAGTTGTTGTAAAGTGAAGCTTGAAGTCAAAATCACCACCAACACCAGTGATTTAGTGGTGCAGAAACTTATTCTCATGTAAATTAAATAATCAGTACAAACACTGATCTTGTCAATATAACACCATTAAAAAACTTAGTATAATTTGAAAAATCAACATTCGTCAAAATTCAGGCTCAAAAGTTTTTTCTAACAATTTTACTTAGAACGAGAATTGAACATAAAATTTTGGTCCCATCAAATTATATAAGAGTGAACTTTGACTCATTAGACCGATGTCCTTTCATACTCGACAGATATTTAGGATACATTAATATATGTATATAGAGAGAGAAGTGGGGTAACGGGCATACCTCAATTTTTAATTGAGAGAATATTCATTCTATCTTTTTTTTTTTTTTTGGTCGCCAGCCACGGTATCCAAGCAGGCCCCACCAGCGGTGAGATGGCATCTTTCAGCCAACCATACTTGACTAATCCGTTGGTCGCCCCGGGTCGCACGCCTGGCAATGGCGGGTGAGGCTCCCAAGAGGGGTGTCTGCGTACGTGAGGTCTCGAACCTGAGACCTCCTTAAGCGGCACCGAGCTGCTTACCACTCGGCCCAACCCCTCTTGGTGAGAATATTCATTCTACCAATATTTAGAAGTTATTAAAAACAAAGTATATATATCAATAATTTTTAGAGGTATGATCCGGCAAAAAAATGAAAGAGCAAGAACGATTTACGGGTACTAAGCACGAAATTTCCACATTTCCCATCTAAAATGCCTAAGCATATAAATTTCATCCAATAAAATGTGAACACGTGCATGGTGAGTCATTTGAAGAATTGAGTGGTCAAAACTGAATTTTTTTGAAAGAATTAATAATTAAACCCATGAAACGAATCCAATTCATTTCTAGTTAAAACATAACAAGTGAAATCTAGCTCAATTCTTAATTAAAAAAAAAAGATATACATACGCACAGAAATGTCAGAAAGATAAAAATAAAGAAGTTTGAGGATTTTTAGTCCTAAAATGAGGACCATTCAACTGGATCAAATCCTCCTTTTCAGCCAAGTTCATGCTTTTGAAAAGAATAATTAATTGGATCAGGTCAATTTGTAGTGGAATTCTAAAATGCCCTTCATTTGCTCTCCCTTTTTTCAACGATGATGGAGGTCCATAACATTAGTATAAGAATATGAAATAAAGAAAAATAAATTGGTACATAACTACCATAGTAATAATCAAATTCGAAATATCGCATTGAAATCAGATCCTCTCATATTTGCTTTATTGATCATTAGACCACTGAAAATGTCTGAGGTCGAGTTAACAATCTTCCTTAGATATTTCCTGGTGGAATCATGAGACCTGAGCTCGAGTTAATAGCCTTTCCGTGTAATACAGACTGTATGTCGTCTCGAGTTAACATTAGTCTCATGGACGAAGTTAAATATATACCGGGTCAGTCTGGTCAATCCCATGGCAGCCCTCACTCATTCATTTTTAACCCCCGAAACTTTTAGGTTCCCTGTACCAAAAATCAATGTCCTCAATTCAAACAAACAGTAGTAGGACTGGCAAGGAAGGAAACACAGTCACAGAGGAGGAGAGAACAAAAATGAAGGATCTAAATGCTGCTTATAATGTCCAACTAAGAGTGAAACTAGAAACATCATAACGAGGCCTATTTCTTTTCACATTTCCTAGGTTCTCTGAGGCTGCAAACTGCAGAACATTATCTACTGCCTTGTTCTCATCTAGGTCCTTCTCCCCAGCAGAAAATCTGTTCTGGGACCTCCCAGCGAGTAGTAAGCGAGAATATGGGCAGGCTTCCCATAATACATCCTTGGACTGTACTCCCACCTGGACTGAATCTCGAGTGGGATCACCTCTATGTTCCAAGATGGCCGAGCCATTGCCAGAAGATTTTGAAACCCATCCCGAACCCTGTAGGTCATAAACCACAACAGCCTTATAGAGGTCAGGTTGATTGCAGCCGTGGCCAATCCGTTCTCGCTGAAGGGGCAGTCTCTCATGACCAGCTTCTGTAGTCTCATGCAGCCCATAGACAACCGAACGAGCCCGGCATCGGACTGGCCCACGGATCTCAGAAACATCCCTTGGATGTTTTGACCGTGCTGCCCAATATAATCCAGGCCTATATCTGTTAAACCCACTTCACGGAGAGAAAGGCTCAACCTCCTTATCTTCTTACCGCCCATTAAGAGAGCTCGCACTCCGTCATCAAGTGGCAGATCCATATTCACTGTTAAAGTATCAAGCAGTACCAGGTGGAACGCATAAAGGTCCTTCAAGTGAGTACCGATAGACTCCAAAGCTGCATTGGAGATATCACTGACGAAGACATCCAAGAACTCGAGCTCGAGGCAGCCCTCAGACAAAGCAATGAGTCCTCTCTGGGTAATATAGACACCTCCTACATTGAACATTGCATCTGCCGAGCTTTTTCCAACTCTAAGCCTCCTCAAACGCTTGCAGAATTGAGCTAGCATCTCGAGTCCTCTATCTCCAATCATGTGACTCACCTGCTCAATTAGAGTTACATTGCAAAACTCATTCAAGATGTCCAAGCACAAAATACAGAAGACTAATGAGAAGGTCTTACCATCTTACCTCAAGAACCTCCAAGTTGGTGCACATAGGAATAAGACGGCAATAATCATCCACATCAAACGAGGCATATCGGATATCCAACTTCCTAAGCTGGAATGCAACAGGAAAGAGTATAGGCATGTTGTTCTTCTCCAAGGAGGTAAGGCCTACGCTGTGCACTCTTGAGGGTAATGACATGTTACTGGAACTCTCTGGTAGCCCCTGGAAAATATTGCAACCAAATTCCTGCAAGGCTAATGCAGCATGGAAGAAACCAGCCAGGTCCGATGTCCGACCATGACCAACTTTCACAGATACCAGTGATGGACAATTTCTCGCTATCAATTCAAGGTCCTGGACACTGTATCTGTGAAGATAAGTCATGTACAAGTTCAAAGTCTCCAGAGCGGAATTGTTAACGGCGAGCACGTGGAGCCACTGACCATCTTTCTCATCAATTTCGCTCCCTTCTAAGGACAGGGTCCGTAGATTACTGGAAATATACAATGGAGTATTTGTTACTTCAACGAGCAAACAACTGAAGTATTAAATATAAAACTAAGTCTTTGACCAACAACCATGGCTCATAATATCCCAAACCAACCAGCAAATTCCTATTGCGTTTTTAGTCACTTTAAGTTTAGCAGAGTATCTTCTTAATATGATCAGAAAAAAGAGCACTTCCAATTACATAGCTAGACGGAACAATGTCAGTATCACAAGCAGAAATTTATCTATTATTTATTTAGAGCATACTAAACAGCAATTGAAGAGCACATCATTGAACATCTGCGAGCAGAAGCAAATGAAAAATAAACCTGCAGAAGCGGCTAATATGCAAAAGCCCATCCGTCGAAAACCAATTGCACTTTTCAAGCTGCAGATGCAGCAAGGCACCACCCCGATGCTGTGTGAGGGTTTCAAGATCCGAGTCGTTAATAAGCATTCGACGGAAATGGACAGATTTCAAGCAGTTTAAGGAGCGTGCAATCTGGTTGACCCATGGGGTGACGTAACACTTCCGAAGCTCAGCAATGTAGTTGAGTAGGGAAAACCAGGGAAACCCTTCACCGGGCAGTCCCTTCACCTTCAGGGACTCAATGAGACTGAACCGCCTCTCCAAAAGTTCAGGAGCGGTAGAGTCGCAGAAGTGGATCGTTACATGCTTCCTCGTCCTAGCATCTACCTCATACCACCGCCGGCAGACCAGGGAGATTGCGTCCCGTACCTCGGAGTCGTCGATATATGACATCATACAGCTAAGGGCGGCTTCATTCATGCACGGATTCTCCTTGTCCCCCATATCCAGGAAAAATAAAAAAAATACCGACTGAGAACTGAGAAGACGAATGGTCTGTTAAGCTCAGAAACGTAGCAGGATGAAGATGAAGAAATGAGAATAGAAGAGGAGAGAATTCAGGAGGACGGGGGAAATCTTGGAGATCCTCTTTTTTGCACGCCGTGCTCGTGGATGCTGCCCGATCGTTTGTACAGAGCCTAGGCATAACAGAATAACCGTCAACTCTTATTTGTTCCAGAGAGACCCCTCTACTTATCATTTATTACAGATTGATCCGCGAATCTTTTTCGTCTCCTGTCACCATGGTCTGTTGTTTTTGTGGAACCGATCATTTAATTAGCTTGTCTGATTATTTAATTAGTACAAAACTATCCCATGTTGTTAAGAGAATATACTATTACTGGCGGATGCTTAGCGTGGATTTTGTAACCTGCTGTTAATGAAACTTCCATCTTCTTTGCCACATGTGTAGCGCGATGCCCATGCATTTATGCTTAATTTATAACATTTTTCTCTTCCAAACTTGGGACGTTTATTAAATCGCTAATATCCTAGTACTTAGGATGGCCCCGTGGCATTAGGGTCTTATAACATAACGTGTACCCATGCAGCTCAAGAGTTTTAAAACTTAATATTGATAATTTGATTAGTCATAATTAATTGAATCAAATTGAATTTCTTAATAATTGAAATGGAGGAGAAGTTTAATTTTAATCTTGTTTAACCGTGCCTAATAAAGAGAACGGATGAGGGCCCAGATGATAAATTTTAAATTAAATAATTATATTTTGCTTCTATAATAATTTGATATATACTATATCTATCTATTTTATTATATATAATAATAACCCTAAATTTTATTTCTTTAATTATCCCACTATTTCTTTGATCGCCTTAAATTTATATGATAAGACGTATAATTGACAACTTTGTGCATAGCACATAGGTCACCGTCTAGTTTCTTGTAAGATTTCAAAGTCATAAATTTGACCTCGATTTGGAGTTTAAAAAAATGGTCTAAAGAGAATAAAGATGCCTGTAAAAAAATCATATTCAAATAGGAAAAGTTCTTTTTTTAATTCTCGACTTTTTATTCTTTTATCATTTTTGTCATTAAAAATTTTCGGGACATATTTGGTTCTCAATTTTTTTTTTATCATTCTTATCGCAGATCTTTCTTGGGACAGATTCGGACCTCAACATTTTCACAGGAATACACAATTCATTTTTTTCATTTATTCAGTATTAAAACTATAAATTAATTGATAATTAAATAATAAAATTAAAAATAAGTTAAAAAGGAGAAAAAGGGTAGATTCTAAAGCTATTTCTTCTCGAATGGATTGTCAATTAACAATTGCGGTAATCCCAGAGGGGATCATCAACCCTGCAGCGCAAGGAATGGTGACAATAATAGTTCTCTTCGCGATTACAAATGATATTATAGGGGAATATTATAGCCACTAGTTACGTCGGGTCCCCGCAAGTTAAAGATTTTCAGATTCTCCCTAGAGGTAAATTGTTAGACCCCTGACGTGGTATCTCAAGACCCGCCTACCATGAGCATGCCTCGAAGTCATGGTAGCGGGCAACGTGCTTGGTGGGCTTCGTGTATAAATAGGCGTGGACTTTCATTTGAGTCATTCATTCGAGGGAGAGTCATTCGAGGAGAGCTAGACATTCACTCACAAGAGGGAGAGCATACAACCGAGGGCACGTGGGACACACTGAGAGAAATGTGTGAGTGCTGAATCTGTATTGTGAGGGGTCGAGTGAGGAGTGCAAGTAGTGAGGGCTGTGAGGCATACACTCGACCAGAGTCTGTAGTTGGGTTTTTTTTTTATACTTGTTGTGAGATAATACAAGTTAATTTTTCCCAACATCTTTTGTGTTACTTTGATCGATTCTACGCTTGTGAGCCTCGGTTGTGTGGGAATTTTATGGCTGTTCAGCAGAGCGAGCTGTTGATGCCTAGCGGTACCAAGGTACTCGAGCGGTATTCGGGTAGTGCCCTTGGCCTGTGACATAAACCATCCATGAGAGGGTTACCACAATACAAAATGAGATGTCTGATTACCAGCAAATCCCTTCATTTCATTTTTCTTTGTAAAAATTATTGTTTTATTATCTTCTTTTTCATTTAATAAATAATCTAATATTAAAATAATAAAAAAGTGTACTTTGCGAAAAAAACGAGGACCAAATTTATCCTAAAAAGGGTTTCGGATGAGAAATTTAAAATATTGTTTTAAAAAGTTTAGGATGAGAATGATGTAAAAAAAAAATCAAAAAACAAAAGTGAAATTCCCAACCACGTGTGGTAAAAAAAAAATCCTTTTTTTGTCTTTCCGTTTCATCTCTTTCAACTCCATTCAATAGAGGTAACACACTCCCATACAAAAAAAGGTTAACGTACACATTTTAGAAAAGTTTTCTGTGAAATGGCATTTTTAAATTATTTTTTCGAAATGCCATCGCAAAATCATATCTTAAAAATGGATTCTCATCGTTTAATTTTTTCTAAGGAAATTTCTGGTAGACCGGTCAATTACACTCTCTATATATCTAATATCATGATTTGCTTTCTAAGTAATATCACGATTTTTCACTGCGAAGTAATTGCATATTTAACCTGTGTCAAAGAAACTAATGAAAACGCACTTTCAGGATGTAATTTTGTGAAGATACTTGGGAAGCAGTTTTAAATTTTTTTATTTTTTGGGCGTAAGAAAGCAGTTTTAAAATTACTTTTGAGGAAAAGCTTGTTTTCGGGCGTTAATTACATAAATGGTATATTAACTTTATCAAAAGTTTCATATTGATACAAATTTTTTTTTTTATATATGACTACATTAATTTTTTAAAAGATTTCATGATGGTATAAATCGTAAAGGAGCCACTAATACTGTCAATTTGTTACTGAGTTGGCAAGTGACATGGACATCACATGTGCATCAGTGCTGACATAGTACATCCATGTAATATTGTTAAAAATATAAGAAACTTAAATAGATGCCAACAAATTTAGGAAATTTTTATACAATTTAAAATTTTTTTAAACATAGGAAAAATATTAAAATAATTTTTTAAAAAAATTAAAAAACCAAAAATTAGGAAAAGATCTAGAAAACATAAGAAAATTAAAAATATATAGAAAATTAAGAATATTAAAAAATTTAGGAAAAATTCATAAAATTAAAAAATAAAAAATACAGTAAAAAATTTGAAACTTTTAAAATAATTTTTAAAAACGAAAATACATAAAAATTCTAAAAAATAAGGAAAAAAATTCTAGAAAATATAAAAAAGTTAATAAATATATAGAAAAATATTATATATATATATTCTTACGCATAAAATATAATGATGTTGAACGAAACATCGATTTCGGAATCTCAAAAAATTAGATTAATTTATGCAACATTGCTCGAAATGACCATATATACTTCTCGGTCCCAAGGTCCCGGTTGGGGCGGCGATGTTGAAATTCTCGCCATCAAGGTGAGCCTTGCACTTCAAGCTAATAGTCGAGGCCAGGGTAGAAGTGGCTAGAAGAGCCAAATTTTTCTCGTCTTGAAAGTTTCAAAGAGTCGATGTGCTGTTGAGGAAGATAGTTTCAAGATCGATGGTGCTCTTAAATGGCTCGACTCAGGTAGCTTCAAGAAGCTGGTGCTGCCGCGAACGAGGAAATATTGGAGGTCTTCTTCATTGAGGGGACCAAAGAGGATTGTTCGGTCGTTCAGGATAAGGCTGAGCACTATTGAGAAAGGTCCTGAGTTTGTTCATTTCTAGCGATGCCGCATAAATTAATTTAACTTTTGGGATTGATGTTTCGTTCAACATCAATAATTTCTATATGAAAAAATAAATAGAAAATTAAGATTATATAAATTTCTTAATTTTCTATAGATTTTTAGAATTTTTACTATTTTTTAGAATTTTCAAAATTTAAAGATATTTTTCTATTTAAAAAAACAAAATTTCAATATGTTTTCTTTTTTCTTAAATTTTGAGGAATTTTTCCTAAATTTTTATTTTTTTAGAATTTTTAAATGTTTGATATAATTTATTATTTTTAAAAAATAATTTTTAAATTTTCACAAATTTTCTTATATTTTTAAAAAAATTTATATTTGTAGATTTTTTTATATTTATTTTAAGTTTTTTGCATTTTTATTTAAAGATATTACATGAACACTCGTGGAGTCATTCCGAGGTTTTCAACCGAGACATATATGGAGACAAGCCAATAGAGTTGCAGATCTACTAGCTAAGGATGCAAGGAGCTTGCCACTTTTTGCTGCAGTGGACTCGGTTGTAATACACCATGATCCACTGACTACTATGATGCCTTTGATGTTTGCTGATATACTTGACTCGTCTGTACTGACACTAGGCCAAACGTTTAATGGTTGCTAGTTAATATAATTATCCTTTTAAGATAAAAAAAAAAAGAAGCAATGGTGACAATAAAGGTTCCCTTCGCGATTACCAATGATATTATAGGGTAATATTATAGCCACTAGTTAGGTCAAATCCCTTCCAATTAAAGATTTTTAGATTCTCACTAGAGGTAAACCAACCATGAGAGGTTTACTGACAATACAAAATGAGATTTCTGATTACCAGCAAATTCCTACATTTAATTTTTATTTTTAAAAATTATTGTTTTATTATCTTCTTTGTCATTTAATAAATAATTTAATACTAAAATAATAATAAAAATGTACTTTTGTGAAAAAAAAATTTGAGGACCAAATTTATCCTAAAAAAGGTTTTGGATGAGAATGATAAAAAATAAAATATCAAAAAATAAAAGTGAAATTCCCAACCATTTGTGGTAAAAAAAATCCTTTTTTTTGTCTTTCCCTTTCATCTCTTTCAACTCCATTCAAATAGAGGTAACATACTCCCATACAAAAAAAGGGTTAACATACACATTTCCGGAAATTTTTCTATGAAATGGCATTTTAAAATTATCTTTTCAAAATGCCATCACAAAATTATATCTTAAAAATGCATTTCATCGTTTATTTTTTTTAAAGAAATTGCTGGTAGACCGGTCAATTATACTTTCTGTGTATCTAATATCATGATTTGTTTTCTAAGTAATATCACGATTTTTCACAACGAAAAGATTACATATTCAACCAGTGTCAAAGAAACTAATGAAAATGCACTTTCAGGACGTAACTTTGTGAGGCAGTTTTATATTTCTCTGGGTAATAAAGCAGTTTTAAAATTACTTTTGAAGAAAAACTTATTTTTCGAGCGTTAATTACATAAACGGTATATTAACTTTATCAAAAGTTTCATATTGATGCAATAATTTTTTGTTATATATGACTATATTAATTTTTTAAAAGGTTTCATGATAGTATAAATCGTAACGGAGCCACTAATATTGTCAATTTGTTGCTGAGTTAGCACTTGACATCGACATCACATGTGCATCTGTGTCAATGTAATATTGTTAAAATATATAAAAACTTAAATAGATGCCAACAAATTTAGGAAAATTTTGTAAAATTTAAAATTTTTTTAAATATAGGAAAAAGTTTAAGGTAATTTTTTTAAAAATAAAAAACCAAAAAAAAATATGAGAAAATTTGAAATATATAAAAATTGAGAATATTAAAAAATTTAGAAAAAATTCATAAAAATTCAAAAATAAAAAATGCAGTAAAAAGTTTGAAACTGTTAAAATAATTTTTAAAACAAAAAATACATAAAAATTAGGAAAATTTCTAGAAAATATAAAATAATAAATATATGGAAAATTAATTTTTTTATATATATTTTTGCGAATCGAAAATATTGATGTTGACGAAACATCGATCCCGGAATCCCGAAAAATTAGATTAATTTATGCAGTATTACTCGAAATGACCAGCTATACTTCTCGCTCCCAACGTCCTGGCTGGGGTGGCCATGTCAAAGTTCTTGCTATCAAGGTGAGCCTCGCGCTTCAGGCTAATAGTCGAGGCCGGGGTAGAAGTGGCCAGAGGAGCCAGATTTTTCTCATATTGAAAGTTTCAAAGAGCTGGTGTGCTGTTGAGGAAGACAATTTCAAGATCGGTGGTGCTCTGAAGGGGCTCGACTCAGGTAGCTTCAACAAGTTGGCACCACCGCTGGCGAAGAAATATCAGAGGTCTTCTTTACCTGGGGACTCGAGGATTGTTTGGTTGTTCAGGGTAAGACCGAGTATTATTAAGGAAGGTCCCGAGTCCATTCATTTCGAGCAATGCTGCAAAAATTAATCTAACTTTTGAGATCGATGTTTCATTCCACATCAATATTTTCTATATCTAAAACTATATAGAAAATTAAGATTGTATAAATTTCTTAATTTTCTATAGATTTTTAAATTTTCTTAAATTTTTATAGTATTTTCCTTTTTTAGAATTTTGAACATTTTTAGATACTTTTCTATTTTTAAAAATTTATTTTCAAATTTTCAATATATTTTTTATTTTCTTAAATTTTGTAGAATTATTCCCTAAATTTTTTATATCATTTTTAAATATTTTGATATATTTTATTATTTTTAAATAATTTTTAAATTTTCACAATTTTTTATATTTTCAAATTATATAGTTATAAATTTTTTAATATTTATTTTAAATTTTTACATTTTTATTTAAAAATATTACGCGAACATACTATATCTGAAATGATGCACCCATGGTGTCCATATCATATGCTAACTCAGACCAATAACTCCGTCACAATTTATATTATTATAAAATATTTTAAAAAATCAATACAATATTGTGTAACGAAAAAACAATTATACTAATATAAAATTTTTGGAAAAGTTAATGTCCCATTAATCCTATTTTCGCCCAAATCTGCAACTCTCTCCCCGCGTCCCAGCAAATTCAAAACCAATCGACTAGGGTTTTGGAACCTCATCCCCGCGATAAAATCAAACTCCCATACTCTCACTAGGCTGCTTTCACATCTCCGATCACTGCGACGAGTCAGACAAGTGGACTGAGATTCGCGATGCAGCCGGGTGTACGGGAGCTAAAAGTGCTTGGCGAGTTCAGACCCTTCGGCTTGGTTGCTGAAGCTCTCGATGGCAAGCCCCTCGATGACGTTACTGAACAGCACGATTATTTTCTTTTCGATCCTCGGATCATAGGAGAGGATCCTGATTCTGATCCTGATGCCTCCCTGAGCGGTTACTGTGAACACGAGCTCTTCATCAGGGGGAATAGGTAAACTTGCTGCATTTCATGCAATTGATCTTAGTTACCATTTTAGGTCTGTTGTGGATATTTTGAATTTTTTAGAACACATAACGGCCGTTCTGCGAATCTACATCTCCAAATCTTTTTGATTTCTCAATTACATGCTTAGTTTCTCTTTGGGTTGCTTAATTTCGACGTGAACAATGAGCTTACTGCGTTGTTTTCTGGAAGTGGGAGCTTGAGAAAGACCTCTTCTGCTAAATTATGATCTTGCAAAGCTGTTGGTCATTATCTTTCCATTGATAGATTTGTTTCAGGCTTTCAGCATGGACGCTTGTCAGTTTTTAACTTACGGGTCTCTATTGTTTTCAATTTGTGTTAGGATGATTATTTATCAAATGGAATAGTCACGTGATCCACACTCATGTCTGGCTATGGTTGAACTCTTAATTAGGCATTTATGTGGTCATAAACCCGGGTTCTGGGGTTAAAGGGGGTGTGCGATCCATAAAGTTGCTGGGTTATTATTAAGAGTGCGAATAATAAGCAGCTTATTGCATTCCGATCCAAATATTTTTGAGCTGCTACAGTGTGCCATCCATGAGGTTTTTTATTGTGGCTGCAGGATTGTGGCATCTTTAAATAGTGGAGAGGGGTTGTTATTTCAAGCAGATAACCACTTTTTTGCTTCTTCTTTTTTTCATGTTGATGTTATATACTCAAAATCTTATATTTTACTGCCTGTGCCAGGATTATATGGACAATTGGGACGCGAGTATATAAAAGATTCACTTTTTCGTCTCCTGTCATCATGGTATGTTGTTTTTGTAGAACCGATCATTTAGTCAGCTTTTCTAATTATTTAATTAGTATACAACTATCCCATGTTGTTAAGAGAATATACTATTATTGGCGGATGTCTAGTCTGGATTTTGTACTCCTCTGAATCTCTCATCATGTTGTTTCTTTCTTTTCTATCGGTGATACACCAAAAAACCTTTCATTATTTTGCATTTCTTTAGTTTGAACAATCTACATCTTTGAGCTTGGTCCTATTGATTTTGTGACAATATTTGTTGTGGAATTATTACTGTCTCTTTGTACAAAAATAATGAAAAAATCAACTGCATGCATCCTGACCCTTTTAACTTGGATTCAAGGCATGCTGGGGTCGCTTTAATGGAGTGCCAAATGCTCTTCTTTGTACCTTGCAAATTGATTCCTTGGGAATCTATAATATTTCAGGTATGAGAAAAAGACATATTTTGAATGATTATTTGGGTTGAACAATTCTTTTACCATCATTCTGTTTCATTTTGTGAGGTGCGGCAATTTGGAGTCCCAAAGGATTTGCATCTGACCATTGTCCTTTTGGTTTAAAATCCTTATTCACTTCATTAATTATTTTTGAGTGTTTCTATAGGCGAAGTTGTGGAGATCCCGCTCCCTCGTAGCATCACATCTATTTGGCCTCTTCCCCATGGTTTGCTTCTGCAGCAAGCTGCCGAAGGAGATTTCTCATCAAGTGTTGCTAACATGTTTTCAAGTCTTCCATTTGGTGCTTCTGACATGTACTGCCCTAGAAGAGAAATAGGACAAGGTCCACATGGTAATAATTTCCTGGATGGGTTTGATAATATAGTTAAGGGAGATACAGCTCTTTTGTCATCTCATATGATTCTAAAGGATCCAATGGCAGAACCAGAGGTAAGTGTGATATTTACAATTTGGTTTTCTTTCAGACTGGAATTACATCTATCTGCGGTTTGTATGTACTCTTGCTGATAAACCTTTGTTTTGCATTATTGCAGTTGATTTATATTAAAGAAGGCGAAAAAGTCAATGTTATGAAGGATTTTGATGAGAGAACTATATGGACTAGTGATCAAGTTCCACTTATGGCTTCATATAATGAAAGTAAGGTTCTCTAAACAGTCACATATGCCTTCTTAAATTTAAGTCTGTCAAAGCTAAGCACTTCAACCTCTACTCATCAAATTGTAACTTCTCTGAAGGGGAGATGAAACACTCCTTATGGGTTGCTGAAGTCCTTGCTTCAAACTTTGATGAGAAACCTTCTCCTTCCAATGTAATTCTGGATGGCATTCAGCCCAAGAAGTTTTTATTCCATCGGATTTGGCAGGAAAAAGTTTCCTATACAGCTGCTTCTAAGGTGCCAGTTCCAGTTACTGCTTCTATCTTTCCTTGA
>CM075290.1:9853487-9874241 GCA_037672795.1 Lagerstroemia speciosa | reverse complement strand
TGTTAAGATTTTTTAAAAAATATGTTAAATAATTAAATATTATTAACTTGTAATATTATATAAGTACCGTCACTTAGTACACTAAATAGATAAGAGAATCTCTCCTCCTTCAAAAGGCACTGCATGCCGAAAATCCTTAACTGTCTCTTACCATATACAAGCATATCCTTTTTATTTTTTTGAGCACACATCATTTAGTATTCGAAAATCTATTGGGCATCCACCGATTCAAATTTAGTTCGAACTAGATCAATTTATTAAACGATAAAACTCTTTCATTCATGAATTTTATCGAATTAAAATACTCGAACCTGAGACCTTGATAACATTTTTGAGAGTCTTAGTTGCGATTTTTCAAGTAACTTTGTTCGGTTTTTTTTTTTTTTCATTACTCAATATCACGTGACATAATTGGAACAACAGCCTTCATTTCCAGAACAGTATACAAATATTAGGTTGTGAGTGAAAAAGAACTCGATTTGATATTAAAGGCTCGAACTCAAGTCTTATAAATGCAGAAAATCCATATCCGGAAGAACTTTACTTTTATCTCTTAGTGAACCATCCAGCAACCAAATCAAGTCTATCGAATTTCTTTCTGAATATCAGGTGGTGCACATTGAGAAAAAATCAATTTTTCAAGCAATAAATTACAAATGCGAACCATCTTCTGGAGGGGTTTTCTGTTGCAACTGTAATTACTGTTTTATGTGAAGACAAAAAGTCAATTAAAATTCCAATATGGTCAATGCCTTCTCAAACAATTACAACTTAATATCGACGGCTCTTTTCCCTTCAATCCTGTGGTGATACAATCTTCTCCCCTCAGTGCTAACAATATCGCAAATGCCGACCTTTCGGTTCGACAGAACTAATTTTCGCCGTGTCCGTTGTTGTGTCATTATTTTCGGCGCGATGACTTGTTCGTAATCGAAGAAGTCAGAAACATGTGAAAAAAATGAACTGCAACATCCCGGTTGTTTTTTCCTCCAGTAAGAAAAAATCTGTATGCTTCTTAAATTGATTGTCTTTTTTTTTTAAATTAAATTGATTATAAAATGGATCAATATTTATCCACAAACAGATGAAAAAATGAACCAAATCAAAGGTTGTGGACGAAAATTGTCACGAGAGCGAACGGTAGACAGTAAGTCGGGCATCAACTAGCGTAATTGGTACGTAATCGGACCACTCTGACTGAACTGTTTAGTTACCGAGTTGTAATAATTTCCATAGGAGATGAAGCACATACATAACTAAATACCACATCCGCCTAAAATCTAGTTAATTTTTCTCACTTCTTATTTACTGTTAACATTTTCTATGAAATAATCAAGTAATTACATAAATTCGTTTTCCATCTAATTATTTGGCGGGCATTGATAAGCCATTTTTTGGTTTAGAAATAGCACGAGGATTGCTTAGCGATAATTAAATTAGACTATCGCCAGAAAAAAATTTAGTACAAAAATATTATTCTCGACCTTAAATTAAACGAGTACTTAGTTAGATAACCCTAAAATTTAAATTCTATTCGTGAAATAGTCTGCATAAGTCCCGGGGAGATGTAGCGACGGTCATTTTCATTTGCACACATTTTTCTTAATTTTTTTTTTGATATTCTTAACATAAAAAGTTTTATTTTCTTTGGCATTCGATACGTGACAAAGGCAAATTTCAAATATGGTCGATTGAGAAATCTCCGTTTATTCCAAAAAAAAACGAACTTAATTACGAGCTTAGATTAATCAAAGATCGTTGTGATTAACTTTCGAGCACAATGACTAATTCTAAAACTTAAAATTTGACGGGGTTTCTGTTGCGACTGATTAATTGCTACGTCATGTCAAGACAAAGTACAAATTGAGATAATTGAAATTAATCCTTTTGTTCCCTGCAAGTTCATCCAATCCAACACGTACCAACTTCTGTTTTTCCCCCTTTTTCTTTTTTTTTTTTTAATGAAAACTAAAGAAATAAACTTTTTTTTTCCGAATATCTTGTCGAACAGAATCGGGGATTTATAATATTTCTACATGCAAATTTCAAGATAACATTAAACACACGCATAGTTGCAACGGATCGGAGCAGACACGGCCACAAACATGTTCGAGGGGTAACCAAACAAGTCGATATGACATGAACACGATCCCAGGACATAATTCGGTCAAATAAAGGAAAATAGAACAGATACAAGTAACCGAGGGGCGAGAGTCGCAGAAGCCTTCTGTCCGTCCCTGCAATTTTAGTGAATGTCAATGCCAAGAGGAGAATTATATAGCTTAATTCTGAATAATTTTTCAGTCTTATAAAAATTTCTAAAAAATTATGAATTACGAAAAGACTATATTGTTAATTGTACAAAAATGTTATATTTTCGAGAAAATTCACTTCTCCACTACTTAAATTTATATATGGATTGGGAAAAAATTCTCTTTTATTCCTTCATTCGTTTGATTTTAGTTAATTATTTTATTTTTTAAAAAAACTAAATCATGGATGTTATTTTTATCGTATATAGATTATTCTCTTAAGTTTGCTGCTGTTGCAATTTTTTTTTAATAACTGCCAGTAATTCCATCCTGAAGATTAAAAAATTATCAAAACTCAAAGACAATATCAATTTAAAATTGCTGTCGAAGGAAACCGTTAAAGTACCTGCTGCATCACTTGTCTATGACTATGACTCCGGCCTTCTCCCATGCGAGAAACACTTCCTGTCGGGTCTTGTACAAGCGTCCCAGCGGATCATAGTAGTACTACGTACGATAATAGTATATGCAACAACAACAACAAAAAATTAAATGAGATTCCACCAAACACATTAAACAAAATAGTTTTTCTAACCTCTTAGAAGAAAACAAATTATAAAAAAAATTGAGAAAATACAAACAAATTTGAAGGAATATTCAAGAAAAACGGTACTCGTGTAAGAGCTGAGAGAGTTGTATACCCGATAGACCCGACCGGACTCCATGTGACGCTCCTCAGCCAGCCACCCGGGCAATAGCCACCCGTAACCCGTTGAACTGTTGTCATGTATGATGTATCTTGCAGAAGGGCGAAGTCTCCGACGCAAAGCGTTCTTCTGCAATTTTGACAGTGTCTTCGCGCTCAGAGGCGAGATGCTGTCACTGGGTTTAGGCCTTTTCTCATTGCTGCCATTGCTAGTGTAACCACTGCTGGAACCACCTGGTCTCATGGCTCTTTTGTTGTGGGGGGAAGAACAAGGTTTCTGCGGACAAGAATTGAAGTGTTGGGCTCTTTCGGTCTCGTCCCTAAAGTTTATATACTCCCATGAAACTTTGAATTTATCCATCAGGCCAACTATGATTTCTTTGTTGCGTGTTTCCCCTAAACTATTTATATTTTCAATTTTTGCCCCCTGAATGAAGTCCACAAGCTCATTCTCGTCCCCTCGAGGTCTTAAAGTTTCATAGATAAAATATGTAATCTTTTGCGCGCGCGCGTGTGTGACTTTGTTTAGCACTGGCGATCTGTTTAATTGCTCTTTAACTGGATTATCGAATTGATCGACCGCAAACACTCGATGCATCAATTTCGAAAGAGAGGAATTCTTCGATAATTCACCACTACCATTTATGTCAGATCAAAATTGTACGATTAATTTTCATAATTATAACTAACTAAAATAACACAATTAATTCTTTCTCATGACATTATTGCGATGCCTTGTAATTTAAAATTCTTCTTTTTTCGGGTATGTGCGAGATCCATTTTATTTGAACGAAAAAAATATTAGATAGTCGTTGTGACAAGTGGAAGAAATGCCAATTAAATTCCTCTTATTAGTAATAGATTAACACCACTACTCAAATAATTAATATTAATTTACTCGTATATTATAATTTAATATCTAAATAGGATTATTTAAGAATTTTTTCATTTGGTACACATATAGCGTAAGGTTAAAATGATAGAACCGGTCAAATTTGGTAAAGAAATACCACGCCAAATTGTGCCATATTTGGTAACACAAATGTCGTTTTTTTACAGTTGGAAAGTCGGCGCAGGTTGTCCAAGAAAATCTCGTAGGAGCTCTTCATGGCAAGAAATCAAACAACCATTTACTTACTGAAATTATGGGCAAGTCGTAGATATGCAATGACCAAATTGGCATCGTCGAGTAATATCATGTGCTGAAATAGACTCGTACACCATTCAGCTACTAGAAATCGAATTACTAAAAGAATTGGCCTCAGACAAAATTTCTCCTTCAATAAATTTTTCTTTATTGTATTGATTATTAGGTGTTTCTTTTATTTGATTAATTGTTTATTTATTTGTTTGTCTGTTTGTTTGTTTTATGGTAAGTCCAGTCCTACTAGTTAATTGCACCCTTAATGCTTATACTGTAAAAAGCCAAAATTACAACCAAATTTTAGCTGTATTTGGTATTTTGCAGTGAAGGTGCATTCATTTTATTCATAAATATACGTGTATTTTTTACTAAATATTTTTTTTAACTTTTTGATATCGGTCCCTAAGTTCCGATCATTTACAGAAGTTTGCCCCACAAAATGTCTAAATACAATCTCGAGCTCAAACAATTATATCTTATTCTCGAAGTCCATTCACCAAATCCATATATCTTGAATATTTCTATTTCGTTACGTGAAACGTAAATGTCGCTTTTCGATATAGTAAATATTCTTAAACTTCTTGTTCCCTGCATTAATGTCAAATTAGTAATGATTAATCATTGGATGTAACCGTTCCAAAATATCTAGTTAGAATAAAAGGAAAATTGTCGAACTGAGAAATTGGCTTGATGTGATCTTGAAGTACACGTGTCATGTAGTTTTTTTTTAACGTAAAATTACACGTGACTACATCCTTGACTATAACTGCTATCAAATAATATTACGTAAAATGATCGTAACGTAGTTGTAGTTAAAGGATCGTTTTTTCCCCTTATGTCGCAGAATTGTTTTTTCCCCTTGGGTGGTGATATTTGGATCAAGCACGTTGATGTCTTAGGAAGCAATGTATATTAAACATCAAGGGTTGTTTCCTTTTTTTAAAAATAAATAAATAAATTTTGTTTCTCAGACACATTTCTGTACCTTTCTTCATGAGGGTACCTATGAAAACATGAAAGTCTTACAGGTGTCATTGCAAAACAATTGGCGATAGGAAGTCTCACACATAAAAAACTAAAATAAGGTCGGTTCTAGTGGATACGACGTGTCCTTTTCTCTCTCTCTATATATATGATAGACTGTTAATATGACGTTTTCAATCTCATAGTCTCCAACATTGTCATAGAGTTGCCATGGAACCAGGTGAGGAGAGCCGCAATCAGGCTGAAAGTGAGGCTATCAATGGTCTCAGTGCTGGTTCTTCTCGAGTTGTGAGAAGATCATCATCGTCTCAAAGAAGAAATGGACGACCCAAAGGAGACCCTCTCAAGAGGTCTGCATATGCAATATATGATCGTAACTCGCTCGGTTATGAGTGCTGCAACCTGGATGGCTGGTAGCAGAGTACTTGGCCAATTCAGGCAGGACTTACAAGGTTGAATCTTTCTTTGTGCCATTTATCTTCCACTGTCTCTAAATTAATTTCATATGTGTTGGTGACAATATATAACCTTGATGATAAAATTAATCAGACATAAGGCATAGAGATATATATATATATACACACACATGGTATTTGAATTGATTTTGTAGATCCATCCATATTCTGGTGTTAATATAAGTTTATTCTTCTAAAAAACGGACCAAAGAATAGGAGAATGGATCGATTTCTTTAGGCCATCGATGGGCTAACAATAACGATATATTTCAATGACATGTTGCTTTTTTTCTTTTCCTCTTTTCCTTCATTTATGTCCTGCACTCTTGACGGATTTCGGGGATTCGAGGGCAGGGCGCCTTCTTGGCTCATGAAAAAATTATAAAATATTACATAAATTTCATTCATTTTATTCGTTTTTTATTAAGTAATCTTATTATATTCACGACCCGTTTACACCTCGAGTTTCATCCATGCTTATCGTACCACACAACAAAATCTACATACTTATATATTTTAAGATATTACACTGTATTATATTTTTTAATAAGTGAAACAATCTTCTGTTACTTCCTTTTCTCACGTGTTACAGCGATACATCAACGAGAGGGTGTGTCGGGAGATTCGACAAGGGGTCCTGGATCACTATGCAGAGAGGGCCCGGACCAATAACAACAACAACGTAACGAGGAAGGCGGCGGTGAGAAGTGATCGAGAAGGTGGTGATCCATTCATTAGATCTCTTGTTAATTATTCTTAATGGTCGAAATGTGGAACGAAGTGCAAGGAATATTCATCGTTCGATCTCTGTTCTTTTTTTTTTGCATGCAGTACCACCGCGCATCCTTGACCCCGATTATATGGCAGGTACAGTTCGAGATGCTGTGAAGGAGATCGGATCAGTATCGGAGCAAGGCACTTGAGCGATGAATTTCGAGTCTGTTTAGCATGTTGTTTAGTTTTCATAATCTCTAGTTTGCTTTATTACCGCCCCGTTCTTGTCGCTTCTTAATAACAAGGTAAAATGGGAAGAATGGATATTATCATGTTAAATTCAAATCAGTTGATTATTAAATCAATATCCATACAAAAAAAAATTTAGCCGATAGGTGATGATATGTTTTGTTAATATTTCAGCGTGTAATTGTAACTATAAATATTGCCTTCACTTGATGTATAACGTGACTTATACTCGTGACAATTAGTCAGATTTTTTTCTTCTATATGCGCAAGAATGAGGAAAACAAGTGACCACGAGATCATCGTCTTATTTAGAAGTTAGGATGTAAGAGCAAGATTCAGGGAAAGATCGACTGTACAGGAAATACTCGAGCAAGTTAAGCGAGAACATCCTTTATTTTTTTGAATAAAGCGTATATACTTTTCACATACTAAAATGCGAGCTTTAATAACCATAGATTTTACGCTCGGACTCAGATGGTGATATGATATAATACCATATTAAATTTTTACTAGGAATATAAGAGATCTAATCCTTTGAATCACAACCTCTGTAATAAATCTAAAAAACCTTTGCACATGAATTAATAACTTCGGCTTTCCTCTGAATTTTACCCAAAAACAATAATCTAGCGAGAAATAGGATAACTTGGAAATAAGTAATGCAGTGTTCTACAACATGTTCACACGGATGAATATATTGGAAGGTGAGGTTCAGAAAACTCCGGTACAATGAGATCATTCTCGATATGAGACTATAATTTTCTGAACTCGAGTTTTTACCTGTAATAACTCTCGTATCCTTTTATTTCCACCCTTTTTCCTCTTTGCTTTTAGGTCAAGCTGAGCTTTTTGTTATCAGAAAAAAAAATCTATATCAAATTTTGGTATGTTTAATATAAATTTTAAGAATTTGTTTGTCCTTTTTTTTTTCCTGGAGAGAATTCGTTTGAATATTGCATTCTTATTTTTCTATTTTTGCTCGTGTCACAGAATTGTCTAATTTTTAAAAGAAATTAAATAAAGAAAATGGTCCATTGCCTGCCCTACCCCCATATACCCAACTCCAAACTAACCTCCCATCAAATTATGAACTCCGACCGACATTTTCCCTCATTTTTTTAAAATTTTCGTTTATTGTATTAATATGTCTTTTTTATTGGTCAATGTATTGTTACATATGTCTTTAAAATTTGTTCATATTCTATTTTATTTAGTCATTTTTCTTGGAAAATCTGCTTATTTAGAAATTTTTTCATAAATGGCATGTACATTTTTTTTATATGCATAAATGGCATGAACCTATCTGTCCACCACAGCATTTGAAACTTAAGCGGCATTGGCAGTGCCTGGCACTAATTAGATGGAATATTCTGTATTATCTTCAACAAAAAAAAATATTTTTCGGATAATTATAAGAATAAAATTACCAAAAAAATTTAGAGAAAAAGGTAAAAAATATTATT
Organism: Lagerstroemia speciosa; assembly: GCA_037672795.1. NCBI lineage: Eukaryota > Viridiplantae > Streptophyta > Magnoliopsida > Myrtales > Lythraceae > Lagerstroemia > Lagerstroemia speciosa. The sequence continues at coordinate 9,866,274 of CM075290.1, read as the reverse complement.
TTGGTTTATTTATTTGTTTTATGGTAAGTCCAGTCCTACTAGTTAATTGCACCTCCAATGCTTATATAGTAAAAAGCAAAATTACAACCAGATTTAGCTGCATTTGGCATTTGCCAGTAAAGGTATTTTATTTTTAATCACTCTTTGATATTGGTCCCTTTGTTTCAATCATTCATAGAAGTTTACCACATAAAATGTATAAATACAATCTCGAGTTCAATCAATTTGGTGTTTTTGTCTTGAAGTCCATGCACCAAACCCATGTATCTCAAAGATCTCTATATCGTTACATGAAACGTAAATAATCGCTTCTCGATATAGGAACTATTCTTAAACTTCTTGTTCCCTACAATGCCGTCAAATTAATAATGATTAATCATTGGATATTAATTATGAATGCGGCTGATCCGAAATCTAAACTTGAACAACTGGATTAAAGTTGAAGCGGTCGCAAAGAACACACGCAGTACATTTTTTAATGTCAAATTGTAGTTAAAGGATCGTTTGTTCTTATGCCGTGAAGCGTTTATATATATATATATATATGATGTATAGATTAAACATATTATATGGCCATCGATATGTAACTTCAGAAGCAAAAAAAATCTTAAGTTTTGTCCCCCTATACATTAGTGTACCATTGTTCACGAGGGCACCTATGAAAATATAAAAGTTGTACAGGTATCATTGCAAAATAATTTGTAATAGGAAGTCTCATGTAGAAAAGAAAAACAAAAATAAGTCGGTTCTGGTGCCAAAAATGTATACCCTTTTGTCTCTCTACATATATGACAGACTTTTCAACACAATGATCATTTTCAATTTCATATTTTCTATTGCTATCACAGAACTACCATGGAGCCAGGTGACAGGAGCCACAATCAGGCTGGACGTGAGGCTGTGAATGGTGCTAATGCTGTTCCAGTGCGGATTGTCATACGAGCGCCATCTCGAAAAAGGAGAAACAGACAGCCGAGAAGGGAGCCCTGCAAGAAGCCAGCATTCACTATGCATGACCATAACTCGGAGGGTTATGAGTGGCTGCAACCTGGATGGATAGTAGAGGAGTACTTGACCAAGTCGGGCAGGACTTACAAGGTAGCATGTACACCATGTCCCACTTATCTTTGTCTATCTCTAAATTAAACTTCCATTGTGTTGCTGGTGGTGTACAGATTGATGACAAGATTGACGACACACATGCAATAGAGAAATAAAAATTAGATATTTGAATTAAATTGGTGGATCTCTCCAATTTTTGGTGCTAAATGAATCAAATCTCTTCAGTGTTTCGATTGGGGATTTCGATGGCTAATGCGAATTTTTCTCTTTTCTTTCATTATTTATGCCTTGCATTGTGGAGGGATCGAGGAGACATGGGGATAGCACTTTCGGATTCGGATAAAACTGTAAAATATTATATTAATTTTATCGATTTTATTTATTTTCTATTAAATTGTCTTATTTCATCAAATTATCCATCATTTTACTGCTCAAACTTCGCCTGGTTGAATGAAATTTCTAGATCCCTCCCTGATTCCACTGCTTGTTTTCTAATTAACGATAAAATCGGTCAGAAATTGAAGGAAAGTCCATCAACGTAACTCTCCTTTTCTTTTTAGTTTAGTCCCTGAATAATTGACGTGGATATTTTACATGTACTCTAATTTCATGATGATATATATTGTATTTTTAATACATAATACGATCTTCTGTTTTCTTTCTTCCATGTGATGCAGCGTTACTTTGATGAGTGGGACCGTCCATATAACACAAAACGAGAAGTCCTGAATTATTATGCGCAGTGGGATCGGATCTACAAGGGGGAGGATGATGATGGTGATGATGGTGAGGAGTAACTGAGAAGGTGATGAAAGGATTCCTTTTTGCACCTCATCTTTGTTCTTTTCTTCTTGTGCAATAACACCGTTCGAACCCTAATTATATGATAGGTACAATTCGAGATGCTGTCAGAGAGATCGGATCGATATTCAAATAAAGCGCAAGGGGAGTGATGCGTTTCGAGTCTGTTTATGTCTTATTTAGTTTTTTTTAATGACTAGCTTGCTTTATTACCATCCCGTTCATGTCACAATAATGTAAAATGGGCAAAATGGATGTTATCATGTGTTGGAACATAGACATATGATGTAGATCTAATTTAATATTACAGTATGCCCACATTTGAATGTCATTCGATTGTTATATTTTTACCAGTCTTCTATGAGCGTCGGATTTATATTCAATTTATTCAAAAGTTCAAACTGATAGGTAATGGAATCCAACGCTCACATATTTCTACCATCTTTTGATTAATTTTTCAATATAGGATTACAATTGTCAACACCCATCATGACCACGAGAGACCTTTCTTTTGCACGTGGAAACTAAAAGTAAATTTCGGGGAAAAAAAATTCTATTGCACATGAAATACTAGAGCAAGTTATATAATGCCGTCCCACATTGTTGAATACTGCTCTTATTGCGGAGTATGAGCTTTTCGGTCTACATCATCCGGTATCTATAAGTTCAAGAAACTCTAACAATTTCATATTTAACTCGGATTAGAATCTTTTGGCCAATTTCAGAATATAAGTTCATAGTTGTTCCTTAATTAATACACAATTTCTTCTGGCACACAGAAGATATTTTGGCCTTATGCCACATAATTTTTTTTTTTTTGCTTCGGTAGTGATAATTATAAAGTAAGCATATTGTATGTACATCTATATGTTGCTTAGGAAGTATTAGATATTAAGTGTTGTTTCTTGTACACATTTCTGTACCTTCATGTGGGCACCTATGAAAACATTAAGGTTGAACAAGTATCATTGTAAAATAATTTGCAGTAGGAAGTCCAGTGTAGGAAAAATACAGATTGTAGTCTTTCTTTTTCTATATACATATATATATATATATATGACAAACTATCAATATAGCGTTCATTTTTAATCTCGTATTCTCTATTACTTTCACAGAATTGTTATGAAATAAGGTCAACGTGGCCACAATCAGGCTGAAATGTGAATGGTGGTAATGTTGTTTCATCTTGAGTCGTAAAAAGATTGTCATCTTCAAAAAAAAAAAAAGATGAACAACCCAAAAGAGACCCTCTCAAGAAATCTGCATATGCAATGCATGATCATAACTTGGTCAACTATGAGTGGTTGCAATCCGGATGGACAATAACGGAGTACTTAATGAGCAAGTGAGGCGGGGCTTAAATATTTGAATATGTCCCGCTTGTGCCATTTATCTTTCTCGATCTCTAAATTAAACTTCCTTTATAGTGGTGACATATTATATACTTTGATAACAAAATTGACCAAACATAAAAAATAGAGAAACACACTGCTTGTATTTGAATTGAAGTTGTAGATCTCTCCAAACTTTGGAGCCAATACAAATCTTTCCTTTCGTTGAAAAATGGACCAAATCACAGAAGATTGAATCAATTTTTTTTAGGGTATGGATGTGCTAATATCATAAACAAGAGATTTTGAAGCTCCCTGAATAATTGTCGTGCATGGACATATTTCATGCATGCTTTGTAAGAAATATACATATATATATATATATATATCTCTTAAACTTTCTTATTTTCATGTGAGAATTCTGTACCATTATATTTATATCTGGCCATAATACACAGTGTTATTTTCTGGAACATGTGCTCATTCAAGATTATTGTATTATACAAGAAAATTTACGTGTATATATTTTATGATACAGTAATATATTATATTTTTATACATTAAACAATTTTCTGCTTCCCTTTTCGATGTGTTCCAACGATATGCTTTAATAAGAGGATGTGGAACACAATACAGGGATTCCTCGGTTGATCATTTAAGCGACTCTCATTATTGAAATGATAAATTTATAATAGGATGGAGATGGAATATTTACTCTCTGAATACATGCCATCGCCTTCTAACCGAAGACTGTAAATACTCTAATAATCTCATCGAACCCCAGCAAGCAGCTGACATGAAATTTCCATTTTTTTTCCCCGTCGGCCAGTAGAAAGTTGGAAATGGAAATTGGAATGTTGATGATGAGGATGATGGGCATCGTTATGAAGTGGTGCGTTGTGCTGTGTGGCATGCGCGCGAGGCAGTTGAAGCTTTGTGCTGGAATATGGCGCCATCCCGACCAACCCCATTACTTTCTCATGAAACTGTAGCCTCCTGTCAGACGAATCGTTTTAATGGACTAGATAGGATACAGTCGCCTCTTGAATCCAGGGGGGTGAATGGACTTAAGGGAAGGAATCAGGTTGTACTTAAGGGTGCTAAGCGGATGTTGAAGGATTAAAAGGGGGTTAGAGAAAAAAAAACAAGATTAAGGGGGTTAAAGTAAATTTACAGGAGGAAAAAAAGCGAGGGGAGCCAAAAGGCAGCGCCCACCGTGGGGCTCGAACCCACGACCACAAGGTTAAGAGCCTTGCGCTCTACCGACTGAGCTAGACGGGCCTGTTTCTGTTAAGTAGAATCCCCATATTAAGTAATATTTGGCCAGACCCGGCAGACCGGATTTTTGGTGACGACATGCTGAGCTCGGAGCTGTCCTGGTCAGCATTGTGATTCTCTGGGTTTAGTCTCCGCGACCGCGTTCAAGTCGTACTGAAGGGACACGACTATGCTTAAGTTTCATATCGGCTCCTGACTATCCTGCTTCTCTCCCCTAAGGTTCTGAACGTAATATTTCCAGCTGAATCTTGTCTTGTGTTTCTTTCCAGTTGGGCCGTGGCCCCAGCAATGTTCGACGTCCCAACTCGCTGAAGGACGTGGTTTTACTGCTTCTGGTTCGTTCGAAGCTTCAAATTTCGTACCTTTTTCTTGTTTCTAGTCGCGGTCAATGATTTCTTATCAGTGGATACCCGGGAATCGGCTCTGCTCTGTACGTGAAATTTTTCAATAAATGGCCTTCTTCTCGATTTACTTGTTCATGTTTAAATTTGAAAATGCCTGTGCAGGAGCTCCTTCATTTTAAGAACGAGAATTGTTCTATCTTTCCAGACAAGTCCTCTGTGTGAATTGGGTTCAAAGTTTTCAGGCTGATCACAGTTTATGTCTTGATTTTTTTTTTCTAAAGTTTGTTTCAAGAGGAAGTTCCTCTGTTAGTGACTGCAGTATGCATCTTTGGTGAATTAGTAATATGGCGCTGATGGTCAGTGATCCTGAGAAGCTCCAAGATCAAGCCCGTGCAAGCACTGACTGCTTCTTAGGAAATAGAGTTTGGCTCTTCTTTCAAGAATGATCACAATGTATCTGAAATATTCTTGAAACAGTCTGAGTTATTGGCTGTTAGATCCACGCAGTCCTTTTGGAGATTGAGCAGAGCAATTCGAGTTTACGGGTGGCAGACATCCCTTGCACAGAACTTGGTTCACATGCCCATCTCGAGGGGCCGGCTCGGTCTGTTGCTATCGAGCTAGTTAATTATCAGATTTTACACTCTTGTATTAATTTCTTTCTCATATGGTCTTTTGATTATTCAACGTCCCAGAGGATGAAGTGGTACAGCAACTTGTTGGAGAATGGTTTCCACCTTGTCGTCATGTCAGCTGCTTGTCCGGGTGTTCATGACTCGCAGTTAAGTCTATTATCTTGCTTGAACTTGGTCTAGAATTATTGATTTTGATGGAACCGTGGCAGTCGAACTTGAATTTTGTGATGGACCCAATGTATAGAGATTCTTTCAGACAAGGTAATATGGAAGTTTCCTTTCCCAGGGTCGGTATCAGAACCTCAGCAGAAGTGTATCCTGCAGTCATTGTTTGGATTTTTTTTTTCCGTGGTACAGTGCGGTTTCAAGATGTTCGCAAGGGCTGTGGCTCGAAAACGCATCACTAACATACAGCTGAAATGGTAAATTTTTTGACACGACTGCCTGATCAGACCGTGAATACATCTTTCCGCTTTTAGTTTAACTATATATGTCCGAATGAACTTAATGTTGATGGTGCTTTGAGGGTCACCATACACTTTCTGTCTTGGTTGTTGGATTTGGTAACATGGGAAAGATCTCTTAAAACTCCATATTGGCTTATGAGAGGGCCACTGTACTTAATCCCCTGTTCTAGCAATCACATGCAAAACCAACAGCCACATTTCGATCTTCCGGTTCGGCCAAAAGAAGCCAGCAAGCGAATCGAGCGAGAAAAATAAGCACCTCATAGGGCCTTAGAATTGAAGAAAAGCAAATGCAATTTAAACAGAGTACAAGGGTTCACCCTGAAATAGCTTCAATAATGAAAGAATTGGACCATTTATGGCAGCAAATCAAATCCTCATCTTCTCAAAGGCATCATTATAATCAACATCAACACTCCAGCATGAGAGAGATACTAATGTTCGCCAAAGAAAACGAAGCATCATTGGAAGAAAAAGAAGCTATGAAAAAGAAAGAATCTGCAAAGGCTGCAACTTCTTTCTCAATGATGAGTCCTCTCCTCCTCTTTCTTCCCCAATCAGAATCCCCCTATCCTCAGCATCATCTCAGTATTTGCTTAGAAGCATTTCCTGTGCACTATTGATGGTCCCGACTCATCATACTCCGCCTTTGCAATCCACATCTGTATGCAGCAAAACAAGAACCAAAAGAACCACTCTAGTCAGAATTATCAGCTAATACATCAAAAAGAACCTCAAAATCTATGTTCCACATATTGCCCCTTGTTTCCCGAAGTGTGACCATTTCATTGTAAAGAATCTTTTCTTAAACCCAGATTAGGCAAGAATTTTCCAGTAGACTTTGAATCTCGAACAGAAAACTGGGATGCTTTTGTTCGAGAAGCGCATATCTGAGATTGTCAGGGTACAAGGGTCAAGGTAATGACTTATGCACAATCCTCTAATATCTTTGAACAATATCAAACTACACCAGGCAATTAGAAAAGCTCCAGAAAACACAATCAAACAGGTAATCAGAATAAAGATTGATTTGGATGTATGGAAGGGAAAAGCGAACCTGTTGGAAGGTGCTGAGAGAAGCCAAGATAGATCCACCGATCCAGACACTGTACTTCCTCTCAGGTGGGGCGACCACCTTGATCTTCATGCTGCTCGGCGCTAGGGCCGAGATCTCCTTGCTCATCCTATCAGCAATGCCCGGGAACATGGTGGATCCACCGCTGAGCACAATGTTTCCGTAGAGATCCTTCCTGATATCAACATCGCACTTCATGATGGAGTTGTAGGTGGTCTCATGGATACCCGCAGCTTCCATCCCAATCATTGAAGGCTGGAAAAGGACCTCAGGACAACGGAATCTCTCTGCTCCAATGGTGATTACTTGCCCATCTGGCAGCTCATAAGTCTTCTCCACTGAGGAGCTGGACTTGGAGGTCTCAAGCTCCTGCTCATAGTCAAGGGCAATGTAGGAAAGCTTCTCCTTCATGTCCCTCACAATTTCCCGCTCAGCCGTTGTTGTGAAGGAGTAGCCCCTCTCTGTCAGGATCTTCATCAGGTGATCTGTGAGGTCCCGCCCAGCAAGGTCCAATCGGAGGATAGCATGGGGAAGGGCGTACCCCTCATAGATGGGAACAGTGTGGCTCACACCATCCCCAGAGTCTAGCACAATACCTGAGATGGAATACAAGATGAATCATAAATTGCACAGACTTGATAAAGATAATCAGTATTTATCTCCTAGTACTCTGTTTATCACATGAAACTGATTCTTTTTTAGGCAAATACTGATGGAAAGCAGTTCCCAGGAAAGTAATTTACAATATGCACGTGGACAGCACAAGCTGGTCCACATGCCATCCTTGAAACCCAACTTGCATAAAATTATAGTTGTTAAAGCAATTCGTTTAGATGATTCCAGTTGGCTTGAGGGTTTTTTGCAATCCAAGCACCAAACAGTGCATGAAAAACTTCCCAAGAAAACCAAATACAATAAATAACAGTCTCATAGAGCAATAACATGCTAATATTTGATAATCCTAGCTCACCTGTTGTACGACCACTGGCATAGAGAGACAGCACAGCCTGAATGGCAACATACATTGCAGGAGTGTTGAAGGTCTCGAACATGATTTGGGTCATCTTCTCACGGTTGGCCTTTGGGTTAAGGGGGGCTTCTGTGAGGAGGACTGGGTGCTCCTCTGGGGCAACACGGAGCTCATTATAGAAGGTGTGGTGCCAGATCTTCTCCATGTCATCCCAGTTGCTGACAATCCCATGCTCGATTGGGTACTTCAAGGTCAAAATACCTCTCTTGGACTGGGCCTCATCACCAACATACGCATCCTTTTGTCCCATTCCCACCATCACACCAGTGTGACGGGGGCGTCCCACAATGCTCGGGAATACGGCACGTGGAGCATCATCTCCAGCAAATCCAGCCTTAAAAAGGGAACAGAATGTTTTGTAAAATTTCCAAAACTCTTTCAGATTTTATGTATAGAAGAATATCGAGAGTTTAAGAACTCAAGAAGCACAATATTTTTATTTATACCTTGACCATCCCGGTTCCATTGTCACAAACGAGCGGCTGAATATCCTCAGCTTCTACCATATTCTTCTACCTAATAAACAGTACAGAAACTATAAGGGAAAGAAAAGAATGGTCACAAATATGAACTCTCCCTATCCATCCAAGCAATCCCATCTCGGTAATGCAGGTAGACCATCGAAACTAGCAAAACAACTAACTAGAGTTTGATAAACTGTAACGCTTCATACTCTCTCCGCGAGAGAAACAGACATATAATGAACATCCAAAATGCAAATGCAGCTTTAAAATTGCAGCAATAAAAATTGAAGCTAAACTTCATAACCGGCAATCCCTTTCTATGTAAATACATAAAATGTGATGATAGGATCAAAGGAATGGACATGAAAAACTACCCGACTACATTGTATGTCTAGATATGGAAGAATCACTTGCGTTTGTATTATTGTATATATGTCCAAATTACAAACGTTTTTTTATGTCTATATCATTTGGCGCTGTATATTCGTGGATCCGTCACCCCATTCACTGTCGCCCATTCAGCTAATAATCCCTCCTCCTTTCGACTTCTTCATGCAAATGCAAATCAATGTCAAGCAAGAAACCAATGATGCGCACCGAAAATCCCAAATTTAACATCAAAGGCCAGGCCTTGAAACGAACAAATCATGAATCAGCAAAGGGTCTACGTTAAGATCAAGATTTTGAAAACCGGGGAGAAAAGAAATCGCTTCCAAGAAAACGGGAAACTGTCAACGACCAACCAACAAACTGTACCACCGACCAAACGAAAAACGACGACAGATCTGAGGAAACTGAACACATTCAAGGGACGAATCAATGACCTGTTGGGGAGGGACGACGAGGAGAGCCGAGAGATGCAAAGGCTAAAGCTGAGAGGAGATGGGGACTCTTTGGAAGGACAGAACGGGGAGGGGGGAATATATGAGGGAAGGGAGCGGATGTGGACCGTTGGATTTCGGGGAGAGCCTGGTGGGGCTGCATATGGAAGCAGCGACGCCTCACGCGGCTGATCTATGGGAGATTGTGGGCTTACAATTCTTGAGTGGGTGGCCACAACCTCTTTTCCTATTTTGCCCCCACTTCTTCTTTAATTTGGCTTCCTATATTTATTCATTTACTTATTTTTAGGCTCCCTTAGCTCTAACCACAAATTCATCTGAATTCCGAAATTCAAATGGATCGTGATTCGTCACTAATCCATGCAAGTTTAGTCCCGGTCGATCCATTGAAAGATAAGATCTCATACCCGGATCCCCGTCAATTCTTTCCTCGTCGTCTACTAACCAAATTCCAAGTGTTGTCGGAGGAGTTATGACTTTAAAACAAGAAAAGTGTGTTCCATCTTTAGTCAAAAAGGACCAATTCAATTAGTGATTGTCCTGTAAAACATTATTGTTGATCCTATGAGAAAGAGGGGGTCATGATGATGTATGAACAAGACAGTTGGAAATTGACAACAGAAAAGGAAAAGTGGTTGTGGGGCCTTATTATGGATCCATGGGATGAGATGTGCTGTCAACATTGAGCTTTCATTTCGAATGTACTGAATGGATATTTTTATACACTCAATATGAATCGATTTGAGTAGGAACACCTCATTCAATTGTGAGTTCACGTATTATAACTTGAATCAATTTTAATCGGATGTTGTTTATTAACTCAACTACGGTGGATGAGTAAAGCTTAAAGGGTGTTTGATCATTTCATTTTCAGGCTGCAAACGGCAAGTTTTGCACGTGCGCTTAGCTCCTCTCTCTGTGATCCTTGTCCCTCTCCTGTCTTTTGAATGAAGAAATTAAGGAAAGGAAAAAAAGAATGCATTCGTTTTGGGAGACTCTGTTCTTTTGATGATTAATGTTTCCATAAGATGTTGCATCTGAGGTTGTCTTCCAGAGTTCTGTTTGGAATGTGGAAAGAGACAGAAGAAGAACCTCAAACCAGATTGAAATCAACAATGCGAAGTATATCATTTTCAATTCTTCTGAAGCTAAGAGGTTCCCACCATTCAAACATCGCCCACCTTGTTGATTTCGGGTTTCAATTGTCATCGAACTGAACATGTTGCAGCAGATATTAAACCAGGGGCAAGTTCGTAGACCACAGAGACACCTTCTTGCTTGTATGAATGGGGAAAAAGACGACCGTTTGAATTTTCGTGCATGAGGAGCACCTTCATGTACTTAAAACTATAAAATCCAACAATCAGTGCTGAAAGCAGCAGCACATTCTGCAGAGATAGAACGAACACAGGAAATGAAATGATAACAGATCAAAAGACAACCATAAGCTTGATGATCAAGCAGGAACTTCACATAGTTCAAAACCAATCCATGATAAGTACCCTCAATAATCCAGGAGAAATACATAGCCTAGATTGTTCAATTTGATCACAATGCCTCATACCCAGATCAGCAATCAAAAGACCATTCAAGGGTTTCTGCTGCTCACCTAAAGTTGCTCTTCTATATAATGCTGAAACCCGAACTAAAGAACTTGGAAGGCTAAACGAGTTTTCTCTATAGGAACGGGCGTAGGATTACCCAACGGCATGGATACTTTGCCCTTCCCTCCTTATCATCAAATAGCTGCTCATGAAGAAGTTAATCACAGCAACGTTAGAAAATAAACACTACTGACAATATCTCTGAGATTATTTGTCAAAACTAGAGCAGCAGGAGTACCTTCTTCAATCTCCGATGCTTTGAAAGAGCCGAATCGGTCATAATAGAAGTGGCAACCACAAGAAAGATATACCCCGCTGCCGTCTGTGTTGCAATATTGAACCCCAACCACTGGTAAATCTCGGTAGTATACAGGTCACGATATTGAACAAGAATCCCCGAGGAATTTGATAACCACCATTCCTGTGAGGGCTCCGCAGGTTCCTCAGCAAAATATGACAGTAGAGGTTTGAAATCTGACAGAGTAATCCAAATCCGAACCCGATCTTCATCTGAAGACCGGTCACTGGGATGTACAAAGGGTGGTTCACACAGTAGGCAATGTAAGTCCCAGAAATCTAGTAATAAGCGCAGTTCTGAAACACATTAGAGAGCGGAGATGTCGCGTGGCTGAACCAGTGGACTAAGAATATCTCCATAATTCGCTTGAAATACTGGAAGCACCAGTAGTATAAGGCATGGGCCTGAACGGGGTGGATAATTCTGTCTCCTTTGTAGCCGAAGTAGCAGTACACAGGGAAGAAGTAGAAGACAGGGTAAAGGAACAGGGGGCCAACATACTTCCAGAAGAAGAGGGTTCGGTAAGAGACTTGTGGACCAGGGTCCTTGAACACGACAGTTAAGCTGTCTGAGTTTGCTTCACAGTAGCTCTCGAGGGACTTTCTGTAGTCGAGGACAACGGGCTTCTCCCTCAACCTAGGTGGTAGTGGCTGAATTAGTCGCTGCCTCAAAGGATAGAACTTCTTGGCTGTGGATGGAGAGCAACAGTTTGTAAATGAACCTCTCAAGGTCAGTAAAAGCTCGTGACAGTGTACAATGAAGAGAATCACTGAATCTAACACATCAAATTGTGTATACAAGTGGAACTTTACAAAAGTTGCCTGAGCTTCAAGTTTGAACCCAATACGCTTGTTCTCAGCTTGTGCCTCATCTTGGGAATAGTTACTGATAAGATCAGAAGAAAGAACCATTTGCATTTTCTATGACCCTCAAATCACTATATGATGCATTCACTAAAACTTCAACTTCCATATGCCCCGCATAGGACGGTGGTAATTGAGCTGCTTTGAGAAAACTCCCATGAAGGCATGAACTCTCTGGACAGGAACAAAACATTGTGATTCTCCCTGATAAATCTAATCATGCAGGGACCGCAACTAAGCTAATTTTCTCTACATAGCCATGCCAGTTTTCTTTCTAATGGACCAACAGACTTGTGTGCAACCAATGATATTCAGACTCTATACAGATATATCAGATAAATTGCACAACAAAGTTAACTATTTAATTCAGTCACATATTCATATATTGCTTGAAAGAGACGATGATGAATCAGACTTACTTTGCTTATGAATAGACTCCTGCAGATTAGCCACAGTAGCCTACAAGTACAAGTTTGAATACATGATCAAGATCCAAAAGCTGCAACCATATCGAGGGAACAGAAGCGCTATCAATCGTTCACATTTCCTTATCAAAATTGGAGCGCCAAAGACTGAAGATAAGAAATGCATTCTGTGAACAAGAACCCGTTTTTTTCGATTAAGCGTTAAGCCAGAAGTTCAACATTACGCGGAGTAATTCTGCGTAACTTTTCACCGTTAGAGAGAGATTTG